>CM076579.1:352964877-353322293 GCA_034641835.2 Pinus albicaulis
GTGAAGAATCTTCATTCCCTTCTCACTCATGTGTCCGAGCCTATGATGCCATAATGCTGCATCTACTCCTTTGGAAGTTAAAGAATTAACAGAGTTAGAAATACCATTGCATAAATACAATGTACCAACCTTTTCACCTTTTGCTATTACCAACGCTCCTTTGGTGACCTTCCAAGTTTTATCCGTGAAAGTTGTCACACAACCTTCACTGCCTAACTGCCCTGTTGAAATCAGATTTTTCTTTAGATCTGGAACATGTCTTACCTCCTTTAATAGCCATTAGTTTCCATTCTGTTGTTTTACAAGAACTTTACCCATTCCAACAATTTTACAGGGTTTATCATCACCCAAACGAACTTGTCCAAAATCTCCTTGAACATAGTCATGAAAATATTTCTTATCAGGTGTGGCATGGAATGAAGCCCCCGAATCTACAACCCAAGAATCAGTAACATTTTCGAAAGAAAGAATCAAAGCATCTTGTAACACATCACCTGTCACATTTGCTTCATGATTGTTTTCTTGCTGTGTGTCTCCTTCTTTTCCCTTCCGAGATATACAGTCTTTCTTTAGGTGTCCTTTCTTTCCACAATTCCAGCACACTATCCCCGATCTGGACTTGGATCTGCCTTTCCTTGATTTACTGCGATATCCCGAGCTCTTTCCTCTTTCCATTCTTCTTCCCCTAGACTCTGCACTCAAAGCATTACCCGATGTCTCACCGGAGCTTTTCCGTCACATTTCCTCGCTAAGGATAGCACCGACAACATCATCAAACTTTAAAGTACTAGATCTAGAGACATAGTTACTAATGGCCATAACTAAACCATTCCAGCTTTCTGGTAATGAGCACAAGAATAACAGAGCTCTAACTTCATCATCAAAGTTTACCCCTACAGAACTTAACTGACTGGTAACTATATTAAATTCATTTAAATGGTCTGCAACAGATCCACCTTCCAACATCTTCATATTAAATAGTCATTTCATAAGAAATACCTTGTTTGAGGCCGAGGGTTTTTCATATAGTTTCGCCAACGTCTGCATCAAACCCTCTGTTGTTGTTTCCTTCAAAATATTGAAGGCGACTGATGCCGCAAGGCACAACCGTACTGTTCCGAGTGCCTTTCTATCAAGAATGTTCCATTTCATGTCTGTCATGGCTACCGGCTTCTTTGCTTTTCCGCTCAATGGTAGGTACAGATCTTTCTGATACAGATAATCTTCCATCTGCATCTTCCATAACGGGAAGTTTTGGCCGTTAAATTTCTCAACCCTAAACTTAGCATCTTCCGCCATTTCTCCCACTCGAACTAGGAACCCTTCTTTCCTGCGAGTTTATCAGCCAAATATACCTTCGGCTCTGATACCAGTTGTTAGAAAATTAAATATTACAGAGCAATGCAACACATAAAATATGCGGAAAAATACAAGCACACAAAACACATAAAACCAGAGAGACACAGATATACGTGGTTCACCCAGTTTGGGCTACGTCCACCCCGAACAGCCAGTCCTTCCTTTCTATTATCTAGCAAAAATGAAGAGACAAAACCTACAACAGATCCGCTGTAATATCCTCTGTTCTCTCTCACAGTCTCCCTCTCTGTTTCTCGCTCCGAGAATACACACATAATACACAGCCACAATACAATGCCCTCATATATACAAGGGGGTTTCCTTCTAGGGCAAAAAACCCTAATCTAAACATAACTTCTACCGTCAGATCATTTTCCTAATGAACGGCCCAGATTGAATAGAAATTACTATACTTTTACAAGGCAATTTTACATCTGTTTTTAGCTTCTCTGGGGCGTCGCCCCCGAAAACCCCTACCCGTGGGGCCCGGCGCACCGGCGTTGCCCCCCGACCCCCCCGACGGGATACCCCGCGCGTGACGCCTGTTTTAAGGTACAGGGGTCCAATGCTGTGATACAAAGTAAACAAGTTAACCAGGCTCCACACCCAACAGTGGTGAGCCTTGGTACTGCACCAAGAGTGCTAAAACTCCCAAAGGCTACTCAACTCTATTTATCAACCTGGGGTTCGTACAAACTTAGAGGTTAGAGTGCTATATGCACAGTAGATGGGATTCTACTCATGCACCCTTAACTATGACATTAGATCAAGTACTCCAAGACCATTCCTCATATTGAACTAGAATGAAAGCTTGATGATGAAAGTGCAATTAAAGGATACTTTTGGCTATGAAGGAAAATTTCCATTGAATTTAACTTGCAAATGTTAACAAATCAATTCAGGAAAAGACAAAGTCTAAAATACTTGCAGAAAGATAGCTATTTTTTCTTGTAACATTCACGAAACTACCAGATTTATTTGCAGAAAGGAAGTTATTTTATATTGCATAATTCATCAAGCTACCAATCAAAATTGTATGTATCATCTACCTAGCTCACACTTGCTTGTAAATTAGTAATCTATTTGCGTAAAATATGTGCTAATGAAACTAAATCTACTTTGTTTTTGTAGTGAAGGAAAGGAAGGTTTGGAGTGGCCTAGGAGCTTCCCATTATCATGGAATCACAACTAGGGGTCAACAATCATCTAGATTAAGTCAAAATTGCAGTGGGGATCAAAACTGATGCTGAAAATAGGTCCTACAGGTTTTCTACAAGTGGCTATTGCAGGAGCCCTGTATTGCTACAGGAGGGCCTGTAATGCTACAGGACGGTTTTCGAGAGGGTTTTGAAGGTTAAAATGGTGTTTTTAAGGCATGAAGAGGTGGATGGAGGTTGGGGTAAATGTGTGAAGGCTAGCTTAAGCCCCTAGTCAAGATTAGAGCCTTTCAAAGGCCCGTCTTGCACTAGGATGAGTGCTCTCGATGTACTTAGGAAAAAAGGCTTTATGAAACATAGTTTTTAGGACAACATTTGGAGGTGACTAAAGAAGGTGAGGGAATTCAAGATGAAAGTGGTAAAGGTGCCCTTTCCTGCAAATCCACATAACCCTGCAATCATCACATGCATGCATCCATTTATAATTGACAAAATAAGATAATTGATGGTGGAAAATATGAGTTCAATTTTAAAAGATATATATTTTATGCCAGAACTATGATCTAATAATTAAACTGACTTCTAAGCTACAAAAATCAAATGTGATACAAGACAACTAACACAAATCTCTTTCCAATAAATCATAAACATAATACTTTTGAACTGTGGTTGTGAATCCTTCCACTCATGATCCCATAAGAGAGGTTAAGTATAAGTTGCAACCACAGGTTTTGATGGACTATTCTCTACAAAAATGAAAGAAACTAAGAAATACTTGAAGCTAAAAGAAATAAAAATACATAAGAGGAACCTAGGCCATTGGGTTGGGCCCAAACCCAAGAGCCTCAGTCCTCTGGAACTAATCCAGTGATAACTCAATAATCATATTCTCATTATCATCAAATAAAATATCTAATAAATCGGATGACAGACAAAATAATAATGCCAAGTTATTGACCTCAATAGCTACCTAGCTGAAAACAAAACTTGAATCCTAATGAGCTCTTCTTCTTGTTTATTTATACAAGAGGGCAGTTTCTAGCAACTCCCTAGAAAATAGGAATGATTGTCTCCTTCAACTTGATAATGGTGGATCTTGTTCTTCATTACTCCCACTTGCACTAATAGTGGCTTGGTTGCTAATGACCTTGAGCTCATGAGAGAGACAATGTTGTGATCTTAAGTTGGTTGAGGGACTTAAGGAGGTAGACATCCTTATAGATTCTCTCCTTGTTTTCTACTTTGAGCCCCTGCATGGAATATCTCAAAAATGCTCCATTCCCTGCAATTAAACCATATTAGGCCACATGATATGACAAACACTTTTTATCCTTCTCACTACGCATAATACAACTAAAAATGTGAATAAATGTGAGAAAGAGGTAGTTCTGAAGTTGGAGGATGGCATCATGAGCCTCATCAAACTGGACCACACACTTTGAGAGACAACAAGAATCATCAAGTGTTAAATTCAAAAACTAAAGACGATCTTGAAGACATGGGGATTGAAGATAGGACAAATGCAATTCTAAAAGTCAAAAAGGTGTTAACAAAATGGGATTTTATGTTACAGCTAGAAAACAAATGCCAGAACTTAGAATCTCAAATCAAAAAGTTCCACATAAAATTTTGTATCCTTTAGCAAAAAGGAATCCCATCCTTGAGATATTCTCGTGTCCAATTGATTCCACACGAAAATTACCAATACAATTTACATGACATAGTAGAAGATAACTCAAATTTTGCTAAAGTAAAAGGAAGTATTGGTGGCAAAGATTTTCTTGAAGGTTCAAAAGATGATTTATTTATTTCTCATGAAGTTTATCGTCTTTTTATTACCAAGCCTACTTTTGAAAAATACACCGAGGTGGGTGAAGCTCACAGGAGGGTAATCAAGTTTTCATGCCATGATGATGAGAAGTGGGATAAGTTTCTAGAACTTATTGAGTAAAAATAAAGCATATTTTAAGGTGAAGTTGTAGTGAAGACAAGAGCATAATCAATAAAATCAATAGAGTTATATTTCAAGGCAGCAGTTACAAACAACATACTCTAACAGAGTGTTGTTTTCACATAATAAGTTCCATAATTCCTATTTTAAGTGCATTAAATGCAAATATCGAAATTGTTTTGGATAAAATTTATTTTTGTAAAGGATTGTATTAAGTTAGACATCTTTGGGGCGCGAGGAGCGGACTGGAACCCTAGCGATGGCGGCGGATTTCCACAGGGTTTCTCATACATTATTCACTGGATCAATTTGTTTATTCGCCACATGAATCTCGGGCCAAACCCTGCACTGCTCCCTGTGCACAATACTTCGGTTTTCTCGGACGTTGTTTCATATGCTCTGCCCAACCTTTGGGTATCGACCCAACAATGTTTTAATATATGCACCCGGGATTATCTTGTGATTACCCCCTGTTACCTTGTGATTACTGACAGGCGGGGCTCTCATCGTGTATCCGCACAGTTTTTGCGGGGTTTTTCACATCTGTGGGTCACGGTCTCATATAACAAAGCTCAGTGTGGGCCTTGGAGGTTTTTTTAATATTCACCATCTGTTTTGGTCTACTTGGTACCCTACAGACCTTCTGGTGCTTACGACTCCTTTGTCTCATTTAGAATAAGTGTCTATGAGGAGGAGGTGGATTATACGGAGGACCCCTTGGTGGGTGTGGACATTTGGGGGCACCAGGAACAGGCGGCGGTCAATGATATGGTCGACATGGCTCCCACCCATCTTATCTTAGCACTGAATATGTCAAACCCTGCCTCCGTGGTCGGTTGCTCGACCCCCATTGGTGACAGCTTGGAGCAATGAAATTTTGTGTCACCCTCCACATCAACTGGTGGTATTTGGAGCTTCTTGTCACCCGACATGCCACAGCTTTCGGAGGCTGAACTGCCTTACTCGACACCATTTTTGGATGCGGAGCTAACTTTCATCACTGACACGACTTAGAATCTAGGCAACTTAAATATCCGCGATTGTGGACAATACTCCATTGCTGAAGCAGGTGTACAGGTATTGGCATCGGGGGTATTTACAAACATCCCTGTGGACGCCCCGACTAGGGATATGCAACACACTTCATCAGACTCTGAGGGTCCTCCAGAGCAGGGGAACTCGGCCAGGGATAAAAATCTCAAAACGACTAAGAATAAATTCAGTCGCAACTCAAATTTTTGCCGTGATAGAGGTTTGGAGGATCTTGCAAATATAGCGTCCAGGATGCTTGTGGGCAGGGTGAGGGGCAGGAAATACTCTACCCCTCGCCTTATACAATGGACCAGAGAAATTTGGGGGGGGGGGGGGGGACTGAAAACCTCCAAGTCGCTCGAAAGCGGGATGGTTCTTCACATTCACCGTGCCGACCTGTGCGGGTTGGGCCTCTCAAATTACCGGGCATATTGAATTGTTATTTTTCCTCTCAAGCATCCTTTGCCACTATTCGATCCTAACAAATAAAACGCAGGGGCAGGCCCCATCTGGATGTGCCTTCCTGGCTTACCGGTCCAGTTCTGGAACGAGACAGCCTTCCAGAACATCGGCGAGGACTTTGGCCATTATCTTGACCATGATCGTTCCTACCTTGTCACTGGGAACAAATATGTGGCTCGCATCCTCATTTTTCTTGATACCAGAGATGGACTGCACGACATCTACAACATGTTTTTTGAAGGCATGGTGTGGAGTCAAATTCTGGATTATGAGGGTGTTCCTTTCAGATGCTGGAATTTCCATGAGGTTGGGCACCTGTATAAGGAATGTACTATGTTGGGTTACTCCAAGCCCATTGTTAAAAAGACTATATCAGTGGCAGTGCAAACGGACTCGATCACATTTAATTGCAAACAGGATGTGGTGCGGCCACAGGGTGATCAGGATCAAAAATCAACTTCCGTGGCGATGACACCACTTCCCACTTGGCCTGTCACTCATGCAAGAACGCATGCTCCGGTGGCCACGGATTCTCTACAACGCTCTACTTCGGTACCGGGTACCCCTCCTTACCCTGAATCTTCGAATCTCTTTTTGCATCCTATTACAAATTACACATGTACTCCTATTTTATCATCTTTATATCATAGGGTTGCCATCGGTATTCCATCTCTCAGCTGCACTATCGCCTAGGCCCATCCTTCAATTTCTCCCTCTATACCTCACACATCTATGCACCAGTATTCTTGCCATACATCACTATGCTCTGATTCGTCCTCCTCTAAAAACTCATACTACCTCAGATCTGCCACTACATCACTACCTCTCAATGCTCTTGGCATTGACCCGAGGTTTGCAAATATCCCTACCAAAATCAGAGGTCGACCATCACATTTGGAAAAGGCAATTAAGAGAGAAAATTTAGAGGTTGAAGCTGGCACACAATCTACCCTCATGCGGGTTCTTAAAGCAAGAAGGCCCTTATGATTTGTCTCACTTACAACTGCAGGGGACTTGCCAACCCTGACAAGAGATTGGAACTCAAAGCACTTCTGGCACAACATCCCATTGACACACTATTTCTTCAGGAAACTATGGGAGATGGCATATCTGTTTCATCCACTCTTTTATCGATTTTGCCAAACTGGACTTTCATTAATTTAGACGCTAGAGGCAGATCCGACGGTTTTGCCTTGAGAATAAATAACAGAACCACCCGGATGATAAATTGTTCGGGCAGAGAGGGGGTACTTGGCATGGAAATTAACATCAGTAACATTGAAACCCCCTTCACGTTGATTAATGTCTACGGGCCTTGCACTAATAGGATGGTATTCTGGCAATCACTATTAAACTGTACTCTTATCGACCACCCACATGTCATTATGGGTGGTGATCTCAATTTTTCATTAGGCATCTCAGAATCCTGGGATACACAGGCGGTCCCAGATCCTTTGGCTGATTTTATCATTTCTAGACTGGAACAAGCTAACCTTATTGACATCCAGATGCCCAAACTTTTGCCTACTTGGAGGAATTGCATAAATGGGGATGCGGCATTGGCACGAAGGCTGGATAGATTTCTTATTAAGCTGCCATTAATCCAATCTCTAGAAAAAATTCGACAATGGGTGGGACATGGTGGCATGTTGGACCACTCTCCTGTATTTTTAGATTTTGAGTTTGGGCCAAAGCGTGCCCGACCTCCATTTAAATTCAACTCCAGATGGCTACTCGATCCTGGATACCATTTTCTGGTGGTACAAGAGTGGAAACACTATCAGCAGCACTTTGACTTAGAACCGGCTCGGGTTATTTCAGAAAATCTCAAGCGGATCAAAGGCTTGACCATCAGGTGGACTCGGGAAAAACGAAGGATAGAGGGAGAGGAACTGAAAAGGATCGAATTGGAGATTTCCCAACTCAATGCATCTGATATGCTTGGGTATAGATCTAGTGACACAAAAGAGCATCTCATCACACTTGAAGCATCCAGAAGGAAGCTCTTGCAACAAAAAGAGGCAGATTGGAGGCTAAAAATCAGGGCCATATGGCTTCAGGCTGGTGATGAGAATACCAAAAATTTTCAGCAGCATGCAAATGGCCGAAAAAATTGCAATATGATTTGGGAACTTACTGACCAACACGGTTATGTGGCCAGAACTCATCCACAACTTCTTTGATATGGGCATAAAACACTTCTCCAACTTATATAGAGCTCCATTGCAAATCGACCTTCCGGAGATCATGCACATCACCAGTCTATTTCATAGATATGTGGACCAAGAATAGGAGGAGGAGCTTGATGCACCGGTCACAATTAACGAGCTTGAAGGAGTACTCAAATGGTTCCAAAAAGACAAAAGCCCCGGACCGGACGGTTGGCCCATTGAATTCTTCATACATTTCTTTGAGCTGATTGGCAACAATATCCTTATTGCCATTGAAGATAGTCGTGTCAAGGGGAGAATATATGATGGTTTCAACTCTACCTTTATTGCTCTTATCCCCAAGACTGACCATCCTTCCACATTTCAAGACTACAGACCCATATCCCTCTGTAACTATTTATACAAAATTATATCCAAAATTATTGCCAATCACATCAAACCCATCCTATCCTCTCATATAGCCAAAGAACAATTTGCTTTTCTTCACCACAGGCAGATTCATGAAGCGATAGGCACTGCACAAGAAGCTCTACATTCCATTAAATCTAAGAACCTCAAATCCACCATCCTTAAAATTTACCTTGCGAAGGCATTTGATCAAGTCAATTGGAGCTACCTTCATCTCATACTTATACAAACTGGATTTCCCCCCATGTTCATTGATTGGATTATGGGTTGTATATGTCACGCCTCATTCAGTATTCTTCTTAATGGCACTGCGTCGAACTTTTTTCATGGTGGTAGGGGACTGAGACAAGGATGCCCCCTATATCCACTCCTATTCATCTTAGTTATGGAAGGTCTATCCGTCCTCATAAAAAAGGCCATCACGGATGGATCGCTGCATTGATTACATATAAATGAGATCATTCAACTTTCACATCTATTATTTGTTGATGATGTACTCATTTTTCTTGATGGCTCTTGTCAGGACACTCTTCAATTTAGAAATATTCTTCAGTGTTTTTGCAGGGCGACGGGCATGCAACTAAACAATTCTAAATCCATCATCATCATGACTAGATGCTCGGCACATGAACAAGGAACTGCTCTGACCACATATGCCTTTACTCATAACAACATTGGGGATGGATTAAAGTATTTGGGATTCCACATCAAACCAAATGACTATCAAATCAAAGATATGAACTGGCTCATTGCAAAAGTGGAACCCAGAATCAATATTTGGTATCATAGATGGCTCTCCCGGGCGGGTCAACTGGTACTAATTAAATATGTCCTTGAGGCCATTCCTGTATATTGGATGTCGTTGGCATGGATTCCTATTGGGGTCACCAAGCGTATTACACTGATCTACAGAATTTTTTTATGGAGAAACCAGGAAAAGGACAGCACTTTTGCATGGATCGCATGGGACCGAATCAGTAGACCTAAACAATGGGGTGAGTGGGGCCTAAAATATTTACACTTATTTTCATCAGCCCTTGCAGCCAAGATGTGTTGGCATCTTATCACTGGCCAAAATCTCTGGAAGGAGGTCATCACTGCTAAGTATATTTCCCCCAGAAGCTCACTTGATTGGGTGAGGGGCAACATTCGGGCCTCCCCTGGGGTCTCCATCATTTGGAAAGCAATCACCAAGGTTGATCCACTTATCTAACAAGGACTCTCATGGAAAATTGGATCGGGGGATTTGGTTCTAGTTGGCTCGGATTCTTGGTCGGGGAGTGGGGAATACTTCAAACTACCTGATTGGATTATTGTGCATCTGGCCAATAGGGGTATTTGGTACCTTTCACAAATTGCTGATCCGGACTACACAAATTGGCACACACAATATTGGCTATCGGCTAATGATCTGCACATTCCTTGGGCTGGTGCGCACTGTTGGGCGAATTATATCAAAGCATTACAAGCGTCGCATATTTGTCTGACACAACAGGAGGACCAATTGCTCTGGGCTGTCTCTCCAAAGGGATATTACACTCCCAAACTTGGATATTTAACTCTCTGTCAAAATAAAGAAACACACGAAAAGCTCTGGTGCTGGACATCTATTTGGAAACTCAAGGCACCACATAAATATAGACTCCTGTTCTGGTGCATTCTATAGAACTATACCCCCACTATGGAATATCTACACAGGCGGGGTTTAATAGGTCCCTCTAGATGCTTCTTTTGTCATAACCATGGGGAAGAGACCACTCATATATTTATGGGCTGCCCCATTATATAACGCATATGGCTTCAGGTTACACATAGCATGTCTGGACATCAAATTTGGAGGGGTAATTCTACTCTTCATGCTTGGTCATCTTGGTGGCAGACGACGGTCAATACTACAAAGTTGCGAAACCTACCTATGGTTTTCACTTGGGAAATTTGGATCAACTGGAACAATTATATCTTCAACAATCTGCCGGTAAATGAGGAATGTATCAGCAGGGTGATCTTGGTCACATACTCCCTGATACCCGAAGATGTTATGCAAAAAACAGAGAAACTTGACATCCCTGAAACTATTGATCATAACAGGCCGTGGGCCTACTTTGATGGTGCGGCCACACAAAATGGATGCGGGGGGGGGACTACTCTACATTAATGATCTGCACCACTATCAACTTAGAATGGGCATGGGCTCAGGAACCAACAATTTTGCTAAACTACAATGCCTAAGACTCCTTTTGATCTTTTCCCGTGAACAAAATTGCAATCACCTACAAATTTTTGGCGACTCCCTCATTGTGATTAACTAGTTCAACTCTCATGCACAGTGTCACACTCACACACTCACTGCATTACTGCGGGAAGTTCTTCAGCTCAAATCACAATTTGACTCCATCTCTGTCTCTCATATTTACAGGCATCGGAACAAAATGGCAGACACACTTTCCAAAGAAGCCACGCAGTTGAATTGGGTAACATGGCATATTACCGAACAGGTCAGCTTACAGGTGAACAGATTCTACGACAGGCCTTTCATCGAGGACTTTCGGGCAGAACAGGCTGCAGATTTTTTATTGCAGTTTTTGGGTATATGGTTTTTTTGGGAGATTTTTCATATCTTCACATGCCATCTGTAAATATTCACAGCCAGATGCTATTTATATTTTTGTACATACTCTAGATATTTTACCTTTATTTATACTATTTTGGCGCAGGTATGGATTAGTAAGTTATGCACCTAACTTACTTTATCTCTACTTGGACTGATACTCATGGAATATAGCCTCTTACATGTACCACTGACTAGTGTATAAAGTCAGCAATATACTTTGAACACACATGACAGTATACTCAGTAAAATGTAATATGTAATTTTTCTTATCTAATGAAAGATTACAAATTTTTCCTTTGTGAAAAAAAATGTTAGACATCTTTTAATTACACTCTATTTATACATTGTAATTTGAAGAAGCAAAGGTTGACACTTTGAGGTAGCCAAGAAACTCTATTGTATTCTCTGAAATTTCTTGAAGATAATCAAAGGCTTTTGACTTCAGTTCTAGTAGCATTTTTGTTCATGTGAGTTTTTAATGTGTAATCATTTATGTTTTTCATCATATGTTCAAGGTAGCATAGGATTTAGGGTAAGGCTAAGTTAAGGATTGACTTCCCTGAAAACCCACCACAAAGTTATAATCATTACTGAGAATAGATAATTGAATAGGTTGTTTAAATTAGTACCTATGCATCATTAAATTTTTGCCTTTTTTCATCCCTTGAATATATATGTGTCGGCTATAGAAATTTCTCTACATGCTTCTGCTATATCTGATAAATTAAGTATTCCAGATGAATGTTTGACTATCAAATATATTCTTGTTTCCTCTGTCATAATCAATTGAAGGATTATATGTTGTTAGTATTGAAGATCAACATTTTGAGAAGTATTTAAGGTTAATATATTATATTGATGTAAATGGTTTGAATCATTGGTCATCCATCATAAATTAAATCCCACACTCAAATTATTTGGCACAGTTCCCGAGCCTAGAACTGTCTACAAATATACAACAACTTGCATGAGAATTTAACTTTCTTTTTGGACTTCTTATTTCCCTCTCTAGTGTCCTCCATTTTTTTATTTTCATTCCCCTTCCCTCCCTTATATTTCTTTTTTCCCACGTCCTTTCTTCTTCCCTTCAGATTTTTGATTTCCTTTGGAATTTTAGATCGAGTGAAATTAACCGCTAAAGGTTGAGAAGGGAGATACATGGATGATGCAGTTTGTGTCACAGAAGCATGTTGTAATGACAACTCACGTAGTTGTTTTACTAACAAACTAGTCATGTTGGTATCAAGCGATCCTACAACTCCATCGACATTGGGCCCAGGTTTTGGTTTGGCGAGATCAATTTTAGATCTAGGAGCAAAAGGAAGTATCGTGTAGAGGAATCCAGACTAGGAATAAATAAGCTCTAACTATTGGACTCTAAATATAACTTGTTCTTCTGTGAACACTCCTTAAAATGACACATCCTTAGATATTTCAGGTAATAAATATTTCAAAAACCACTCGAGTATAAATTCATCAGGGATATAAGCCTTGATCAATCTCTTCCTTCTGCGCCACTCTTAAATGTGGTCAGAAATATGGGTGGCCTTGCCCTGCTCAAAATTGACCAGAAGTTCAGTTCTGGCATCATAACGGATAGGAAACTGAAAGTGGTTAAGGAACATTGTAGCCAAATCAGCAAACATAGAAAATGACCCACCCTTTAATCCAAAATACCATTTTGTCACGTTTCTAGTTCAAGTGCATTGAAAGAGTCTCAACCTGATTTAATCTTGAATCAAGGAGTTCGATGAGAACTATAAATGGAAAGTGGTTACATGGTCTGCTGGATATTCACCGGACTTCCGTTCAAAATTTGGTATGTCTAATGGATGTTTGGTAGGGACCGGGGGCCAAGATAGGTTATAATGAATCAGATCATTAGTTAATTTTGAAAGATATCAAAATTTGAGAGTTACCAGGAATGGTAAGCACTGTCAGACTACTAAATTATAAGCTTCAGGAGTGGAATTCCCAAAATTTGTGAAAGAGTATCATGGATTTTGAGAGGCACCAGACTACCAAGGATTACTAGTAGAAGAACCTAAACTATAAGGAAAAAAAAATTGTCGAGGGGTATATGGAGGTTATCCTCCCCCTACTACATAATTACTAACCATAGGAAAATTTCTTCCAAGTGGAAGATTATATGAAGGGGAGAACCCTTTGTAAGGATTCCAAGAACTAGCCAAAGGAGGAAAAACAGGAGAGGTACAAATAGTAGGGAAGGGTATACTCCCCTGCTGACCAAATAATTGAGAAATATTCCTAGACCCAAAACCACTAATGGAATGATATACAAAGCCCTAGCTCCCTTGAGAAGGATTAATATTTTGAGCATAGCCAGGGAAAGGCATTGATCCTATTCAACGATAGATTGGAAGGAGGAACATGTCCACATACAAATGTGAAACCTTGTAAAGAGACATAACTAATAGCCATCAAATTCATAAATACATAAGTCGTATAAGGTAAAGTTGATGAAACTGAGGGAATTACACTAGATGGAATTCCAGAGGGAAAAGTACCAGTGAAAGGAGCATAAGGTTGGATGCCCCCACTTGAACCAGGAATGGAGGTAGAGCCAACAACTATCGTGCTAGGTTCAACATTAGGGATATAAATAATACCTCCTCCTATAATTGGAGAAGAAGTATGCACACCGGTTGTATCGACAACCACACTAGTTTTACTAACATTGGACAAGAATAAATAAGGAGAGCGGAGAGGGCCTACCAGGTCTATGAATTGGAGTACCCACGTATGATACAACGTAAGGAATGTCAGAAGGAAGAGGATCTATAGGAATCCCAAAGGATTCTAGAACATCTTCAACTACTACTTGGTCTTCTGACTGGAAGAGTACTCTAGCAAGAACAAGAGCATTTCCTCTTGGACTATGGATAGGACTGGGTCCTCCCTCTAAAATAGGAACCCTAGGTAAAGGATTTGTCTCAGTTTCATTAGCTTGCACTGGTTCAAAAGAAACAGCCAAATGAATCCTATGCCTTCATGGTGAAGGCTCGGCACTTGCATGTGAAAGCCCACGAATCCTTCTAGACTGACAAACCAGTCGATCAACTACCTTTATATATAAAGAAAAATTAAAGACTCAAATCACTTGTGAAAAGCTAATATCACATAACACTCTCTAAAAAATCCTAAAGATACAAATAAGCCAACAACTTCCAAGTATTTTCACTCTAGGTGATTAGGACCGGACACCAAAATACAAGAAAGTGAAGAAAAGGACCTCCCGAAGGTAAGTAGGGATGATGAGGGCCCAAGCCTACCAGGGAAGGTATCAAAAACAATTACGTTGACCTCTAGACAATAGCCTTTGTCAATGCAAGTACCCAGGCTTCAGAAGGGCACCCTCCAGAAGTACTATGAAAGTGATGCAACGTTTGCCTTAGGTATTGTTGTAACCCTAGAGACAACTTCTGGATGAGAAGAGGTCAGTGCCTAAGAAATTTGTAATATATAAAAAAAAAAAGCTTTGCTTGTTGTCCCATACATAATTACTCAGAGATATTTTATATAGAGTAATGCAAGGGAGGACTCTTGGAGAAAATACACCTTTCTAGATTGCCACACTGTCTAAGAAAATGATCTTGGGATAGTAGTGATATGACAGAATGAAAAAGTGGAAGATCAAGAATAGAATTAGCAAAATATTCTATTATAAACCTTAGCAGAAAACATGAAATATTGAGAAAATGAAAATATGGAGCACATATTAAGGTTATTTAAATCAGAAATCTACAAGTACTATGAATTTTTCAAGCAAAGTAAACATGTCTTAATGGAAATAACCAATAACTTCTTTACAAATTTCCAAGTGAAGAAAGACAAATAATGACTTACAGTAGCAAAGAAACACATATCATATTTAGAAGGCAGTTGGAATCATCCAAAAACTTTATTAAATCTCCCAGAAAATGTTGATACATTACACAGGTATTTCTCTCCGAGGTAAAAATTTGGAACCCTGAAAATGGTTCCTCCACGTATTTTTAAAGAAACATTACATTGAGGACAATTACAAAAACTATTAACCGTCAAGAACTAAATTCAACTACTTTCAAAACTACTATAAACTTTACATCCTTATGAGGACTAAAAAACTAAACTTATAAATTAAAGTGCTTCAACTTGAAATTACAAAATAAAATATATTTTCCAAAAATAAACTATATGATTGGTCTTCATTTGATCACTTGGGATCTGTGTGAGAGCTCGCTTGAGGAAGCTCCAATTTCCACTACTTTTGTTGGTGATACTAGATCTCAACATTTCTTCACACTTCCAAGTCATAATTTGGACACTTGATCAATCTCTCATAGACCATCTTGAAATTTTTTATCCTGTTGCAGGTTGGATTTTTTGTGAAGAGAATCTTAACTGACCATAATAATTTAAAGTCCCTCTGCAAGTGATTCATAATTGTTGACCCTTTCAAAATTGTTGTTTTTTCATGGGAAGCATTGATTTTACTTTTTGCTTCAACTAATAAATTTTCATATGTCTCCCATGGAAGAATATTTCCTTGTTGATCCCAACACGAGGGTAATCCTACTTGGACTCTTTTTTCAAAGTTTGAATTAAAGGCCAACATTGATTCCTTGGTCTCTCCCGGTTTGGTTTATGCATTTTTCTTATAGATATTCTTTTGCACCATCTTATTTATTTCTAAAAAAATGGAAGTTCTATCTTCAATATCCATTGCCCTTAGCTCTAGAGAAGACTTAGCATTCAGAAAATCAATCATCCTTTTTGTCAACTATGCACTTTGCTATGACTTGTATTTATTAGAACAAATAACCATTTCTAGATCTCATACCATTGTTTTCTCTTCTGCCATGACCAACACATGATACCAAATTTCCTTTACCTGTTGGATGATATCATTCCAAATGATTTCCCTTGCTTGGATGAGAGACATATTTCCCTTCAATTTTTCTTTTAATTCCTTAATTTCATCACAGGCTATTAGATATTTTTTATGATATTGAGATGCATTTTATTTAGCCATGTTCATCTGTCTCTCCTTATGCTTCAATTTATCTTTAGTATCATCCAAATTCTTCTGTATTTTCCTTATTTTATCCTCTGATATATTCAACTCAGTCATCACCCTAGTGAGCTTATCAGTAGGGTCCTTAGAGTTTGGTCGCACTACAATTGTGAAAACATGTGCATATATCTTCTGTTGTAGGTCTGCATTGAGTTCTTTCAGAGTTTCCACCTCTTTATTTCTTTATAGAAGTTCAGTAGTTAGAAGTTATTTTCATTTTCAATTTGAGCTACTTCTGGAGCCAAGATGTGCTCAGTAGCAGGAAACTTCAACTTTCTTCTTAACAATTGAATCTCAGATTTTTCTCCTTCTAAAAGTTTTTGGACAATTGTTTTGTCTTCAGGATTCACCCCGAGCAGCTTGATGCTTAACTTATTTAATTCTTCATTTTGAATGTACAGAGCTCGTGTGTTAGCCATTTCTAACTTCAAATGACCAATTACTTTCCCCAACAAGGCCTCTGCCTTATTTGATGCTAACGAAGTCTTGCTTAAGTCACTGTAAATCAATTCTCCAATCTGCCTATGCATAATTATTTTATCAGGTAATGAAATATATTTTGCATTCATAGTCAAATTTACAGTTCTGAATCCAACTACAGAAGATAATACTAGTGCAGAGGGATGTGTAAAGGAAAACTTCAGCTAATTCCTCTCCAGGTACATGGTTGACAACAATCTAGTTTGGTATTCAAGAATTAATTGAGCTTCCAACCGAGTCACAACATCGTCTCTGATCTTTTTGTTTCTTTCTTCAATCTGTCATAAGAGTCCTTCAAAATAGTAAGAGAGTTATTCTCACCTTATTAAGGAATAGGAGGGGAAGGTGCACATTTTACCTCTCCAAGCTGTAATTGGAAACCAGCTTCAAAAAAAGGCCTTTCCATCAAATGTTCTGATTATATGCTCGTTATAAGCATGTTTCTTTAACATGTTCTAGCTATGGCTCTTGTTATACTTGATAAGTTGATGAATGCATGGAATAACTAGTGCAGTTGCAGATACGCGAGAGAGCATTAGACCTTCTCAGTGATTCATAACTAAAGAAAAAATATTTATACTCAGATATGCATTCATGACCCGTAGCTTACATATTTACCATGTGTTTGACGAAATGTCTAATATGTTCTGGTCAGTCTAGGTCAAGTTTCTGACTCAAGTTTGTATGTTTAGCCTTTTCATTATGTCAGTTATCATTCTAAGGAGTCTCGGGCATTTTTAACTAGTGTTCTGGAGGCTGGCTTAGAATTGTGGCTCAGATCTCAGGATTGCACCCTGTGAACTGGGCAAGTTGGGTCACAACCACATGGAGACAGTGTTGTGCATGTAGTTGGAGGCTTTCAACCATACCCAAGCCTTGTCATGCAAGCAGTTAGGAGTCTAGGTCAGTGAAAGTTGTGATTTTTCAATCAGTGGTCAGTTTGTAGACCTCGCTTCCTTAATTGCAGCTAAGAGATCTGGTCATGTCATAGTAGCACTTTGCTTCACATTTACTCAGAGGATTTGTAAAAACAGGTAAATATGGGGGTGGGGGTGTTACAGCGCAAAGATGTGATTATGGATCAAATATATTCAATTTGGTATTTTTAGAATTTCTAATTGCATTCAAGAAAACCCAGTTCTACTAGACATAAAAGCAACCACAATTAGGTTAGGGCTTTCACTTTCACATTGTACTTTTACATTTTTACAAGCATGGGTATGCCCACCTTGCTTATATTGAGATCATGTGTACATCTCACCTCATAGTTTTTTGTTTTTTAGGTTGTTCTCATGAGGTCATTTGTGGGTGGTACCCTCTCTTTGGACTTTTAGCTCCTTATCTAGTCCACCCCATTGTTTGGGTAAAACTCCATGATCCATTTCAACTATACAAATTGCTCCCAACCTCACACATTAGAGGGGAATACTAACAACCTAATTTAAATCACCTCTGTAGCTTGAGTATTTTTGCCTAGATACATCACTATTGGAGTCATAACCTACAATACGCAACCCATTCATCATTATGTGATCCTATGGTACCTTACTTAATCAAGTCAACCCAATGCTTGAAAAATCTATGAGGCACATATAATATCCCTATTTTTTGTGCATATAAAAGCACTTGCTTTCTACACACAGTGTGCAAAAAATATTTTGATTTATATGTGACCCTTCATAAATAGATAAAAAAATGGCTAATTAACATCTTAGCAATACATTGATACCTACTTAGGTGACATAATGGGTGTATGTGGACCTTGTCAAACCCTCATTTCATTAATATTGTTGATTTAGTCTTCCATGTTGTCCACTAAACTTATGGATTCTCATTGATATTGTTATCACCCCGTAATTCCAAAGGCTGAAGACAGAACCACTAGGGGAAACATCAAACTACTTTGGAATCTAGGACCTAGCCTTCCTAGATTCAGAGAGGGCTCTCCCTATTAGATATAGCTTTGTTTATAGGGGAATTTTAGGCTAGCTATTAGTGCATAGGGGTTTTTTTGAAGATTTGGTTGAGGCAGCAGAAAGGGGCGATTGGGCTATGGAGTCAAACAAGTGTAAAAAAACTCAAATGAATGAATAACTGAGGTCAGGTGCAACCAGGCAAGCTAGCCATTACAATGGATCTTAACATATGGTGAGATGGAAAGGAGGAGGAGATTAAAGTTCAACGTAAATGCAGAGTAGACCGTCTCTGAATTCTTCATTCAGGTCTCAGAGGAAAACATAATGTATTGTTTCAAGACTGAGCAGGGTACCCCATGGTAAATCCTACACAAAATTTTCTATCCGCAATAAAGAAAAGAAAACAATATGAAAAAACATGAGAATGAAAAATTACATAAGGGAAGCACTTCACCACAGAACATGACACAAGAATCTAGAAAACAACATCATCTTTCATTCATCCACAAGAGAGTGCTTACAACCAACTAAGTATATTACAAGGGTTTTCCCCCCTTCCGGGCTTGCCCTCATACTGCTAATGCATGCAATATTTACACAAAACTTAAGTCGGTTAAGCTGTCTATTGCAGTGATTACATTCAAACAGAAACTGGACAAGTGGAAACATGCAGGCGATGATAAGACAAGCTCGAACTCCAACAGTGGATTTAACAATCCGTTTATTAATTGTGCAATGATTAAGATCTGGCTGGTGTGATGGGTGGGCAGAGCTATAAAATTAAGAATTCAGACTTTGATATATGTGGGTTTATAAAGTGATAAGTCTCAAAGGTTATGTATGTGGGTCTAGGGGCTAAACTGGGATTCATTGGATTTCATATTTTGGAAAAATGAAGGGTAGGAAGGGGGTAGATGGAATGAATGGGGGTAGTATGGAGTTTGCTCACCATCACACTTAATCAGCAATACCTTCCTCTTTCAATTGAACTAAAAGGTAGATAGATTCATTTGATGCTCTTGACAGTCAGGATCTCCCTTTCTTTCTCTGAAAATAAATGATAGCCATAGAATTATTTTCAGTATGAAAAATCTAATCAATAATCAGTCACCTTGTGATACTATGAAATACAGGAGTCTAACAATGGCTCCAGTTAGAGATGGCAGCTCCTTTAGGAGGTGTCAAGAACATCGTAGACTAGTGGCTTGATCCATTGGGTTGATCCCAAACCTGCAACTTGATCTGCTACAAAGCCTCTGTGGCTGACAGTCTTCAAGCTGAAATTAATACTCTCTACAAAACTGAAGTCTGGAACACACTTGAACTGAAAACTAGGAAACAACCTGAAATTAAAACTGGAAAGATGCTCAGAGTACAGAACTTATTTTCACACCTACTTATCCTAATCTAACTTGGATATGATATGTACACTAAGTGAACTCCTTTTTATAATGTAACCAATTAAGTAAATGACTACATGATTGATTCTTATTCATTTTTTTTAGTAGGCTGGGAAAACAAAAGGCCCACTCCCATCTTACTTTCCATGGAACATCAGTGTTCAAAATTTTCCTTAAACTCTGCAGCAAACCATTCATGGCATAGAATACTCCTTCCTTAGATGACTCTAAAAGGCTAGAAAAAGGATCTTGGAACAATATCTGGTCCCAAGGATTCAAATAACAAGCTTCATCTAGGACTGCTTTTTGTTCCAATTTGTCCTAGTCAAGATCCTTCTGAAAGAGAATGTCTAGACATTCTTCATGGTCATCTGACATGGCATCCTCATTGTATACTAATATGCTGTCCTTAAGAAAAATTTGTATGTCTTGACTGAGATTGCTGAATTTTGTTTGAAGGCCATCATTTTGATGAACATAAGCACTTTCTGGCAATAAGCCTTCTTGAGAATGTAAAACAACATCAGTATCAATATGTTCTACATTTGTTTCTTCATGAGACAACACTTCAGTACATAAATCAGCAATAGAACAAATATAAATAATCTCCTCATTACATAAAACTTGAGAGGTTGGCTTCATGCTTAGAATATGATTAATTTCTTCTTAGGTTAAAGGAGGAGGCAGTATTTGTTTTCTTTGGATTAAACAACAATTGTTTTCTTTCTCTTGTGAAGGCTGATCATGAGGCTGAATGTCTTCTTTAGCCTTACACAAAAGAGCAAATGAATTATCATTTGTCTCCACAGAGAGATCATGTCGATCTATTTTCATTTCTTGATGGCTTTCATTTTCAACTAACTTCTCTTGGTTATCATGACAGTTAACTTGAGAATGAAATTCATGAATTGCTTCTAAGAGATCCTCAGGATTCCAATTTCCTAGATCTTCATCAATATTTACAAGGTATTGTATGAGATCCTCAGACTGATCACAACAATTTTCAGCTAATGATAAAGATGGAGAATTTTCTTTATAATGCTCATAAAACACCTTGTGGAAATATTTTAAACAAAACTACCAGGGTTCAAACCTTCATACCATTCCCTCGCTTTCCCTTCTAATGTTTCCATGAACATATTCATGAGGCAGTCCTCATGCCATTCGACCTTCAACTTCCATGAATGTATAGGAAATTTAATGAGATGTAATGAAGCATTATCAACATTCTCATCTTGAAAAATAGGAAGATTTCTTTGCCAATTTACCTGAGGCATTTTGTGTGGGAATCCAAGAATGTGATCTCTGTTCATTGGAGCATACATGCGTTGTATTATTGGATCCATATTGTTAATCAGTCAAAGAGTGGGGTCACTGTATACTCACAACCAATCTAGATTCTTCTACCAGTGGAGTCTTTAGGTCAACTGAAGATTGTGGAGTCGCCATGAATGTCAAAAGCCGGGTTCTTTGAATCATGGAGTCACCAGGTGAATAATGCAACCTTCTTGTGTCTGGTCATTGTCCACCATCAATAATCAGATCTGAACTTTGATGTTCTTTCTGAGGAAGATAAAAAATATCCCCAACGGAGTTGCCATTATGTTATCACCCCGTAATTCCGAAGGCCAAAGACAGAACCACGGGGGGAAACATCAAACCACTTTGGAATCCAGGACCTAGCCTTCCTAGATTTAGAGAGGGCTCTCTCTGTTAGATATATCTTTGTTTATAGGGGCATTTTAGGCTATATATTAGTGCATAAGGGTTTGTTTGAATATTTGGTTGAGGCAGCATAAAGGGGCCATTGGGCTATGGAGTCAAACAGGTGTAAACAAACTCAAATAGATGAATAACTGAGGTCAGGTGCAACCAGGAAAGCTAGCCATGACAATGGATCTTAACAGCTGGTGAGATGGAAAGGAGGAGGAGATTAAGGTTCAACGTAAATGCAGAGCAGACCATCTCTGAATTATTCATTCAGGTCTCAGAGGAAAACATAATTTACTATTTCAAGACTGAGCAGGGTGCCCCATGGTAAATCCTACACAAAATTTTATATCCGCAGTAAATAAAAGAAAACAGTATGAAAAAATAGGAGAACGACAAATTACATAAGGGAAACACTTCACCATAGAACATGACACAAGAATCTGGAAAACAACATCATCTTTCATTCATCCACAAGGGAGTGCTTACAACCAACAGAGTCTATTACAAGGGTTTTTTCCCCTTCCGGGCCTGCCCTCATACTGCTAATGCATGCAGTATTTACACAAAACTTAAGTCGGTTAAGCTCTCTACTACAGTGATTACATTCAAACCGAAACTGGAAAAGTGGAAACATGCAAGCGGTGATAAGACAAGCTCGGCCTCCAACAGTGGCTTTAGCAGTCGGTTTATTAATTGTGCAATTATCAAGATCTAGATGGTGTGATGGGTGAGCGGAGCTATAGCATTAAGACTTCAGACTTTGATATATGTGGGTTTATAAAGTGATAATTCCAAAAGGTTATGTATGTGGGTCTAGGGGTCAAAATGGGATTCAGAGCGTTGGAGTTCAGATTTTGGAAAAATGAAGGGTAGGAAGGGGGTATATGGAATGAAAGGGGGTAGTATGGAGTTTGCTCACCATCACACTTAATCAACAATAATTTCCTCTTTCAACTAAACTAAAAGGTAGATAGATTCATTTGATGCTCTTGACAATCAGGATCTCCCTCTCTTTCTCTGGAAATAAATGATAGCCATAGAATATTATTTTCAGTGTGAAAAATCTAATCAATAATCAGTCACCTTGTGATAATGTGAAATACAGGAGTCTAACAGATACATCGAGAAATTTCACATGAAAACAAGATCTAAGGAGGGGCTTGATTACTCACCTATAAAAAAAAATTCACGGGGTTGTTTTCCATAACACACAACAAAAGAGCAAGGTTGTGGTAGAAAAATTTCCTTAGAGATATTTCAAGCCATTATTCTTATCCCTCCACCATTAAGAGTTTCATACACATTCCTATTAGATCTTGGAGTTGGAATACACAAGGAAAGGACCCTCCCAAAGAGAGGATTTGGAGCACTCCTAGCCAGAAAAACTATCAACCGTGGTGTTGATTAGAAGTTCTCATTCTTTTCAACTGGACTATAAAATAATCGTTATTTTTCTATAATGTCTTGGGTTTTGAATGTTATATGTTAAGATTAAATCCATTAATAGTCATTGTGTTTCTCTCATTCAAAAGATTGGATCTAGTATATTGTTTGCAAGTGTTCCTATTGTCTTCAATTTTTTATTATTTTCATTATTGACTCTATCTAATTACACTAGTATGTAGATTAGGTTTTTGGTACACTTACTATCTAAAATACCACTAACACTATGCATGTTGAATAAATCCATAGTTTGAAGTAGCCTAAGTCCATTTCATGTATGATAACAAATGAACCATGGAACATAGGCTTGGAACATGATAATAAGTTTCCAATATGAAATCTAGGTACAATAAGAAAACAAATGTAGAATGAGTAGAGAGGTCATAGTTAAAGGCTAAACTCTCATAAAAGGATTGAGTAAAGCAAATAGGTGGTTACTCAAGTCAATAATTAATGGTGAGGTCAAGTTCCAATTTCTAGAACTAAGAATTAGGTCTAAGGTATTCTTTAGCCAATAGAAAGATGGTAGGAAACCATTCAACCAAGGCTCATAACAATATGTAAGCCAAATAAAAAAAAATCAAAGGGTTAACTCATTTACAAACTAAAACAATATAGCAAAAACAAAGCAAGGTTGAGTTTCTTAGATTGTGATGAAGTTGAGCAAATAACGATCTAATTGAAACCAAGGTTAGGTTGTAGCTGTTTGAATAGCTATAATATAACATGTAATGGGTCAAACCACAAAGCTAAGATAATGCCCTATGAAATGTAAATCAAATATGTGGATATGGGTCAAGCTTGGCTCTCCATTGCCTTTATTTAATATTAAAATGAAATGATGCTCACAATAGGCCATGAAAATAAGGTAACCTAGAACAACATGCCCACAATATGGACAAAGAACAAAAACGAGTAGGAGTTGTAGCTAACCAAATGGGAGGCAGTGGAATTATGAATTATTTCTTAAAAAATCTATTATATGCCAATAGTTGAAAATATAGAGCTTAACCCTAACAAGTGTCAAAAAAACACCAAATTCCATGGCAAGTAGAGTTAGGGGAACTCAATACTATCATACTCAAATGAATGACCTAGGCGAGGATGATGGGTAACAAATGTAGAATGTAAGGGAGAACTAGAACCAAGTGAGTGTAGCTACACAAGGGAAGGAAAAGTCATTAAAGAGTGAGGGAGCTATCAACAGTTCGATGCAAATCAATGAAAAAGAGTGAAAGGGAGTGCATGTCATAATAGCTATGTTATATCCCCACACCTTACCCAAGATCTCACTCACTTACTCTTTACTGAGTTTTTCCCAATTCCGAGGTTCCATAGGGGAGAAGGAGAAGACCAGACAAACAAGCTTATTCACCCTATTGAGACTAATAAACCATATTGCGAGTAGGAGACACCACAAAGGGGAAGGATAAACATGCATACTCATCTTTTAACTAATCATAGTAGGAGAAATCACAACAATGGAGGGGAACAATAAGCGAGCAAACATACTCACTAATCACCTAAAACAAAGGAAATCAAAACTAAGGTATCTTGCAACCAATCAACCTTTATATTATTATGAAATTATATTCTCTTCTCAAAATACAAAAACAACAACAACACTAATAATAATAATAATAAAACAGAGTAACTATCACAATATTTTGGGGAGAAATCTTCAAAATCAAAATAACTCGTGTTGGGATTGGGATTTATAGGTAGTAGATATGTGGCATACATGTAGAAGTCGAACTCAAAGCGTTCCTTTTATACGTTATCGGGACCGGTTGAAATACAAGTAGAAAATCTGCGACATATAGCTAGCAAATCGACTTTGTTCTAGCGGCAGGAGACCAAACAACAGGAGATCGAACACCTCAATGGAAAAATCCTTCAATGAAAATTCATGCGTAGGGAAATTTTGACGGTGATGTGAGCAATGTCGTGAGTTTAGTTCTCACAAAAATAAGTTCAGGACGACATAATTGTGAAGATTTGAATTTACTCTTTGCTGAAAAGGGAGTATTTTATGTTCAGGATTTCTTCTCGGGAAAATTTTCTCATCTTAAAATGGAAAGCAAATCAATATCAAATGTTGAAAATGGAAAGGAAATATCAAGTTTTGTGGAAACCAATCATTTAGGTCAAGTCAAATTGTTTCAACAGACAAAACATGAAAGTGGATTTGGGTAAATGAAAAGCAATATCGGGGCATTTTAAGGCGTAGGCTTGCTCACCTCAAATGGGAACAAGGAAAAAGACACAGAAAAAGAAAACAATGCTAGAGAAAGAAAATAAATAAGAGAAACAAAAATAAAAAAGAGTCAACCATTTACAATCCCACATCCACACCTCTTACTTGGTCATCAGATCTATATGTCGAAGAATTGATGAGGGTCAGGACAAGGCTGGAGATTTTAGAAGCCAAAGAGCAGGAAAGGGACCGCAAAATTTCAAAGATCACATTTGCAAATCGGTGTTTAATGGAAGGTAATAGAATTTTATAAGAACATGTAAAAATGGTACAAGAGTGATAGAGACAAGAAAACAAGAATGGAAAAGCATGAATATTGCGTGGCAAACCATGACAGGATCAAGGGAAACAACCAAGGATAGTGATAATTTCTAAAGCAAATCAGGTAGATACACAGGTATCTCAACAAGCAGGATCTTCCAAAGAGAAAACAAAAAGAACAATAGGGATGACGGTCCAAAGAAATCAAAGATAGAGTTGAAGACACTAATGGTTACATAAGGACGGGGGAGAAGAAAGATGCAATTGCTCATAAGGCACATGAAATAGAACACAAAGAAATAAAAGACAAGGAAAAACTTTATTATCAAAGGGAATAAGAGATTATGGGAGGGATGAAAGTACTAAGTAATCTCAATTTGACAAGGACTTTACGAAGATAAACTACATTGGAAAGGAAAATTTGCCAGCGGAGGGTGGGGGAAGATATGTGAAGAGAGGCCTCGTCCCATAAAAGTCACCATGGAAACCAGTGCAAGACAAACACCATCTCTTGAGCAAAAAGAAACTCTTGAAAGGCTCACACTTATTCCGGCTAGATGAGATTTACTTAGGCAAACAACGAAGGAGAGAAGGGAGAAGTGAATAAAATCGGGGCAAAAAGAAATGAAGGGAAAAGGGCATGGTTGTACAATGGTAAAGCAATTATTGTAGTGTTTGGGACTTAGGAAAAAATAAGGCATCAAGGCGGCGATGAAAAAAAGGGGATTCAATAATAGGGAGAAAACAACAGAGCAACATGGATGGAAAGGGGTAAAGGCTCAAAGTTGTGTCTTATGTGTCAAACTTCATGCTTGATCAAATCCTACCCAAAGTCATTTAATTTAGTTTTTGGAATTGTAGAGGCTACCCTTGGAGGAGGACTTGGGTTGGGGCCTGTGGAGAGAGTAGGGGAACCTTAATTTGTCTCACGAGAAACTCCTGAACCATGAGGTTGCAAAAGGCCCTTTGTGTTTGAGAGTATTTGAAGTTAACGGTTGGAACAAGGTATGAGAAAATGATAAAGGGTTGTTGCACTAAAGCTGTCACCTTGACATTACGTTGTCTGTATGATGTGAGCTCATTGTCACTCATACTTACCTCCTCTGCAAGTCTTACAACCTCTACTCCTCATGTCAAGCCCTAAAAACAGGAGAAAAACCCTAAAAAACTCCAAAACCCTTGGTACGCAGGTAATGTGAAGCTTACCTGCGTTCCTGGCTGGGGTACGCAGGTAATGTGAAGTTACCTGCGTTCCAGAACGCAGTTTCTCTGTGTAATGCCTGCGTACCCCTGTCAAAGTCAAAAGGGCGAGAAAGTAAAGTGAAAAAGCTGATTTTTGGTCAATTCTAGAAGCTTCTGAATGAGATTTTTTTGGGGTGAGTACGCTCTTGTAAGGTTCATGCATCCCACACCTTAAGGAGCTAACCCCTTGATGTGAGGAGCCTATCCCTTTGAAGGAGGATTCTATCCCTTCATAGGTGGAACCCTAACCTCCTCATCTACACTATAAAAAGAGGCATTGAGCCTCAAAGGGAGTTCAAGCTTTAACGTGTGATTGAGGTGAAGTGTTGTTGAGATTTAGACTCCTTTCTGCTAAGCTTTTGTGAGGAAAGATCACATACCTCTATGTACTCCTGGAGGAAGAGTGAAAGGCTTATCAAAGTAGAGGAAAATCCTGCTTCGGACCCCGGGAAGGCCTGTTCAACGTCAAGGCTAAGGTTATAAGGTTCTTCTATTATTTCAAAGTTAATACAATCAAGTTTTTTTTTTCTCAATAAATTGTCGTTCGATTGTTTATTTCAATAAGCTGTCGTTTGATCATTTATTTCATAGATTCCTTTATCACTATGATAGATATGTTTTATAATTATTTGTTATACAGGTGCTATTTTAAAGACGACACTTTCAAGCAACAGAAGAAATATTGTTGCGACGGAAGAACTACTGATGTGATGGAAGAAATACGGTTGCAAATAAGCCTTTGGATCTAAGGTAGGATTGACACCTTTATAGCATTTACTTGTAAAACGAATATATTTAGAGAAAGATAAACTTAGTTGTTCGTTTGTTGCTAGATTGTCTTCTGACACTAGGGAGATCGATCTTGTCCGTAAGATCGATTTATCCGGCCAACAAATTGGCGACTCCGCTCAGGAAAGAACTTGTTTTGATTTGAGAAAATGCTTCTTCTTTTTTTCTGATTTTTGATTGATTTGTACGGGCTTGGGTAACTTAGATTTACTTTTCTTTGAAAAGTTTTGAAGTCTTTTTTTTTTTTTTCTTGAACTTTTTTGGGGACCACACATTGTTGCAGACCCTGTTAA
Source organism: Pinus albicaulis (assembly GCA_034641835.2). NCBI lineage: Eukaryota > Viridiplantae > Streptophyta > Pinopsida > Pinales > Pinaceae > Pinus > Pinus albicaulis. The sequence continues at coordinate 352,992,900 of CM076579.1, forward strand.
AAGTCTTGGAAAACATAGATTTCTCCTTCCAGTTTGAGTTTAGATTTAATTTAGGATTCTTAGCATCTACCCAGATCTGTATTTTTCTGTCAAAAAGCCTTGTTTATGAGTTTCTTTTAGCATATTTTTCATCTCATCAATCTCCATTAAGTTAATTGGGTGTTTTGAGTCTCTTTTTTGAGAAATTCTTAATTTGATTTCCTTTGGTCATTACTTGGAGGTTTGTCTTAGTCTTTTCACAATTTTGCATCTTTTTGCTTTTGTTTTTGCTTGTGTATGAGTGTTAATCGCCTTTGAGTGTTTTATTTTTTGATTTTTGGAACTCTCACCCAATTTTCTTTACTTGCACTTGATTGGTTCTTAGATTACATTAGAATCATCTTGTGTTTGAGAATTCTCTTGCATAGATCACATTTGCATAATTAGAATTCTCATTTTCAGAATATGAGTGAATTGTGCATAGATTACAACTGCATAGTTTACATTCTGAAAAATCAATTGTAGATTTAGATCAGTTTTCTTTTATTTGAATTTAGATGTTTTTATGCTTGTTTTAAAAACACAAAAATAAAAAAATTGTTTTGGAATTGATTTGCATTAGTTTTTCTTGATGAAATTAGTGCATTAGAGAATTTGTTATATTTTCTCTTAGTGATCAATTTTTGCATTGTTGGAAGTGAATGGAAACTCTCTCCTTACTTTAGTTAGGATTCATCGAATTGAAAATATTACATTATCATATTCGATTGCATTTAGTTTTGGGTCGGGTCATAACACCATTGGTTTCATATCCATTTACCCTTTGAGTAATAACAACCTAAATAACACAACACTTAATTAAAATTCATCTAGTAATTTTTACATTTTTAGGGCTCTTTCCACCAATCTAGCTCAGGATTAGTGCTTTGGAATAGGTTGTAGTTAACTTTCCAAAGCAACTAAAACAAACAAGTAGATAAATCTTGCAGTAGGAAATAAATCCAATTGTAATTGATACATTCTGGGAAGCTTCTCTTAAAGGAGTTAATCATGAGATCATGTCCGAACCTTTGAGACAATCAATTATGTTTCATCGGCGAAGATAGAAGATATGCGCGCATTAAAAACGGTAAACCTCGAATTAACCATTGTCGAGGAGCCTGGGGTCACTTGTTGGTAAACCTCAGATTGACCATGTTAAGGAGCCTTCAAGGGGATTGAGCTTTGTTACTCTGCCCTTGCGCGTAGAATCGGATCGTAGACTGTTCCCCCAGATGTATTTTTTGCTATTGGTAACCTTAGTGTCCATAAAATTAAGATCATTTCCTAAGGTGACGGTGAAGGAAAGATCTCACTGTACCTGGAGCAGACGTCGATTATACTCACTTAGACTCTCTTGGGGGTTCTCTTCACTCGAGATGGTTTTGTGAAGAAACTTGTACCAGTCTGTTTCATTAAGCAGGTTGTCGGGGTAATTGTTCCAACCGCCATTTCTGCATTAAAATTCTACGATGTTGGATTTCATTACCAACTAGTGTTTTTAGTGCGAGAATCTACTGTTTGTGTGTGGTTTGACTCCTAGATTTGATAGCGTGTGTTAATTTGTTTGTTTTTACTTTTAGAGACCATAGGTGTGATTTGTGAATTTTAATTGTTAGGTGTGAATTGTTAATTGTTAATTTTAGTTTTAAATTGTTAATAAAATTCACTGAAGTTGAATATAATGGCAACTGTTCCGGAATTTACCAACCAAGGAACCCCTCTTAATGAGAATCCTAGTACTTTTCCTTGCTTTGGAAATGTTTGTCCTCCTTATATGGCTACTTTGTCATTACCTGGATTTACAATAGGTTTACCGATATGGTTATTTGAACTTCGTTGGCCCCGAATACTCCAATTGTTCCACCTCAACCGGATGCTTCACCTCAACAGAGTTCACCATCTCAACATCACCAACCTTCTGTTGACCCTTTACCTTCTTCGCCTAATATTTCTTCCTCCATTTCTTCCTCTTCACTTGGTAAAATCCTTGACGCTAGTAACTAGGTGGCTAAGAAGAAGAAGAAAGGGAAGTAGAAGAAGAAGAAGAAGCAAGATAATAAAGAAGTCAACCAACCAACCATGGCTATAAATGTTAGTAGTGTTGAGGAAACCTCCAACATGCATCGTAAACCCAAATACCCTTGCAGGCTTTGTAAGGGTGACCACTTCCTTATCAATTGTCCCAGTATTCCAAAAGTCTTGGAAGTATGGTCAGAAAAATCTCATCAACTTTCCATTGATCCATCAACTAGTGATAGTCAGGTTCCTGGGAAAAAGTGTAAATTTAGGTTTCCTTGTAAGTTATGCAAAGGGAGTCATCAAACTCACATTTTCCCTCACATAGATGAAGCCTCAAAATTGTTGGAAAACCTTACTATTCTACAGCAAGAACTTCCAACTGGTTACCGTAAACTTTCTCCCAACCTACCGTCAACTGACGGAGTGATTGATTTAATTTCAAGTACAGTCGATCCCACTCTTCCATTGGAGAGTGAAACTCATATCACTCAGGTTGATGATCCATTAGTTAATCAGTGGTCAATTCGATTTCACATTCGGTCGATCCCGTTCTCCCTGTAGAGAGTGAACTTCATACCGCTCAGGTTCTTCTTGTTACATTAGATTCTTCTACGCTAGGGGGCATTTCACCTGTTTCTACAGAACCCCCTCCAAGTACTGAAGTCTTTTCTTTTGATTGGAATAGACTGACAAAACCTCGTCTTCCTTCCTCCATCCCTTTCCAAATCACTGTGAAGTTTGGTCGTAGGGACATACACCGCACACATGTAGATGAAGGTGCTTCTGTTAGTATTTTATCCTCAACTGCTTGGAAAGCTTTAGGTTCCCCTCAGCTTGTGCCTATTACGCAGAATCTGAAAGCTTTTAACAGAACCATTAGTGAACATTCCTAAGTTTTCTATTACTTTGGAAGGTAAAACTGTCTGTATTGATCTTATGGTAGTTCGAGGCCCCTTGGATTTCAATTTACTCCTTGGGCGAGACTATGTATATGCAATGAAAGTTGTAGTATTGACACTCTTTCGCGTGATGTCTTTCCCTCACAATGGAAATATTGTGACTGTAGACCAGCTTTCGTTCTTTAGTCTTGTTTCGACTACCAATAATATGACACCCCTAAATGTTCCTGATTCTAAAGTGGTGTCTACCCTGCCACGAGTTAATTATGTGGCAACTAGTCCCATGTTTTCAATTACTGATGTAAGTGAGCCTCTCACTGTTTGCTCGTCTTCCTTTGACTTAGATCCAGTAATTGACATGGAAAACTCTATGGGATTATTTGAACGTGATGTTCTTATCCCTTTTGAGTCCCTTGACATGTGTTCCTTCCAGATAACTATTCTTCCTTCTGATGAAGACCTTTTGGAAGCCATGATCAAGGTGTGTCCATTGACATGTCTTTCTTCCAGTTGGAAGCAATGATCATGTAGTCGAGGATAGTTCCTTTTACTGTGTCAACCTCGTTAAAAAATGACTCAGTTGTCGTGAGGAAAGTTCCTTTTACTGTGTCAACCTCGTTAAAAAATGAATCAGTGAGTGTGAGGATAGTTCCTTTTACTATGTCAACCTCGTTAAAAAATGAATCAATTGTTCAGAGGATAGTTCTGTTATTGAGTCAACCTCATTAAAAAATGAATCAGGTATGAGGACAGTTCTTTTTTGTGTGTCAATCTCATTAAAAAATGAATCAGTAGGTAGATTGTATAGAGTAGATTAATATATTAGAAATAAGTAGTTTTTGAGGATGGTTCCTATTACTGAGTCAACCTCGTAAAAAAATGAATCAGGTATGAGGAAAGTTCCTTTTACTGTGTCAACCTCGTTAAAAAATGAATCGGTATATCGAAAGTTCCTTTTCTTGTGTCAACCTCGTTAAAAATAACACATTTGCCATGAGCATAGTTCTTTTCTGTGTCAAGCTCATTAAAAAATGGCTCAAATCCTCCCCTAATTGAGTGGGAGTCTTTGAGCTAGATCTCGTAAATGGTTAAGTCATATATTTAGGTTAGTTATTTCAGTTTTTTGCATAATTTTCTTCTGACTTTAGGTTGGGTCTTTCATATGATCTCGTAAATGAACCTTCATTCCATCCAAAACGATTAATTACCGAGCGTGTACTTGGTTGAATGAAATGGTAGGCATCTGCGCTCTAGCGAGTCTATGCTTAGGGGCATCAAGCCACATTTTCTCTCTCGCTTCAAGCTCGTGTAAAAATGAAACCACTTTGAAGCATAGTTTTTTTCTCTATTTCAAGCTTTTTGTAAAAAATGAAACCTATCTTGAGTCAATTTCGGTTATTATTTTCAAGACTCGTTAAACTCATGAAAAATCTCGAGATTATTTCGTCGTATTTCATTCTCGTAAAACACATGAAAATGCGAGTTCTTTTCCGTCTTTTCGCTCGTAAATTAAATTGAAAGTTGGCCACGGGAGTTTATTTTTTATCCCTTTTTTCGAACTCGTTAAAACTTACGAAAAAAGTGAAAACCATGAGTACATTTTTATCCCTTTTTTTCGAACTTGTTAAAACTTACGAAAAAACGAAATCTTGAATTCTCTTTTTAAGCCCTTTTTGTACTCTTTAAAAATGAAAAAGATTGTGCAAGTACTTGACTATTCGAACTCATTAAAGTAAATGAATGATCGTCCCTTCAATATAAGTTTACCCTATTACTGACTAAAATGGACTATTTACGAAAAAGGTATACGTTGACTAATTATCGTCAATAAAGTTCTCTCCGCATGATTTTATCCTTTTTCGGTCTCAAAGAGACTAAATTTACGAAAAAGTACCCCCATGGAGTCTTCTTAAGTTTTTTTTCTTTTTCGACTCCCTAAAATTGAAAAAAACATCGAGTTTCTCCTCATATCGGACTCGTTAAAATTTAACAATAAAGGACCCGTTCAATTTTAACCGGGAACGAACCACTCCTTCTTAGGGTTCGAATTTTAAACTAAGTTGGACTCATCCGAAGGATGAGCTTATAAACAAGAAAATGTTATCCTCCTCAAGCTTGTCTTAAATAAAGAGGTACTTGCCAGAAAATGGTGGGGGGAAAGAGAGAAAAACGAACCTCGTTTGTTACATTTTGATTATTTGGAAAACCGTTAACCACTCTTGAACACGACACTTTTGTTCACTTTCGGGTTAAGAAAATCCTTTGCCTAATAGTTAATCAAACCATATTGAAAGTCTTTTACCGGTTTTCGGGTATTAGCTTTGAGTCAATTTGTCACCAAACCATCTCAGTAGTCGTTATGTGTTCAAGAGGACAAATTCAAACAAACCATTCATCTCTGCAAAATATTTGTCTTCCATTTTGACCATCCCCGAGTTAGTCATTTCCAATATATTTCTTCAAAACTTTATCTATGATTTCGTGTTGTGGGCTTCCCCTACGTACAGCATCACTTTCTATCGACGACGACTCATTATCTAGGAAGTCGATTCAGAAATCGTCAAATGACCTTTGAAATTCGTACGCCTCAATGGTAGGTTTCTCACCTTCGACGACCGATTGCATCATTGACCTTCGATCGAATGATTCCGTGACGTGTTCAACTTCAGCTCATTCATTCACATTTCATGGATTGTACTAAGTACTTTGAGGGCCATTAACATTACTGGTGGTTACTCTCACACTTGTTAACAATGTACATTATTGACTGGTAATCAAGTGGTTTCTACCATGTTCTACTTCGACACATTCATTCGCATGGATAGAATCGTAATGGTTCGAGAAGCGGAAATCAAGACCCTGGATCTAGTTTCTACCATCCAGGCTGCGGGGAATTTTTTTATTCATTTATACAGTGGACTATTCATAAACAAATGGCTATGTCCATATTGTGTCTACACATGTCTATACTGTTGATGTATTGAAAATCATTCCTGTATCTGAACAATTTAAATCAGTTTTCTAGTTAGTTTTGATCTGAGTATGGGAATGCCTACCTCAACGATGATATGTTTACATATATATGTTTTGCATTGAATTTTTTTACAGGTTCCGACTGGGGTGTCCACAGGATGATCCTTGAAATGATAAAGTACTTCACTCTTCATATATGACAGACTTCATCTTCATCTATTCCAGACTTTGCACTTTAGAGGGCAATCTGTTGCACTAAAAACTGTCACCTTGACATTATGCTGACTGTATGAGCTCATTGTCACTCATACTTACCTCCTTTGTAAGTCTTACAACCTATACTCCTCATGTCAAGCCCTAAAAACAGGAGAAAAACCCTAAAAAACTCCAAAACCCTGGGTACGCAGGTAATGTGAAGCTTACCTGCGTTCCTGGCTGGGGTACGCAGGTAATGTGAAGCTTACCTGCGTTCCAGAATGGAGTTTCTCTGTGTAATGCCTGCGTACCTCTGTCAAAGTCAAAAGGGCGAGAAAGTAAAGTGAAAAAGCTAATTTTTGGTCAATTCTAGAAGCTTCTGGATGAGATTTTTTGGGGGTGAGTACGCTCTTGTAAGGTTCATGCATCCCACACCTTAAGAAGCTAACCCCTTGATGTAAGGAGCCTATCCCTTTAAAGTAGGATTCTATCCCTTCATAGGTGGAACCCTAACCTCCTCATCTGCACTATAAAAAGAGGCATTAGGTAGCCTCAAAGGGAGTTCAAGCTTTAGTGTGTGATTGAGGTGAAGTGCTGTTGAGATTTAGACTCCTTTCTGCTAAGATTTTGTGAGGAAATATCACATACCTCTATGTGCTCCTGGAGGAAGAGTGAAAGACTTATCAAAGTAGAGGACTCTTGCTTCGGACCCCAGGAAGGCCTATTCAAAATCAAGGCTAAGGTTGTAAGGTTCTTCTGTTATTTTAATATTAATACAATCAAGTTTGTTTTTCTTAATAAATGTCGTTCGATTGTTTATTTCAATAAGCTGATGTTTGATCGTTTATTTCATAGATTCCTCGATCACTATGATTGTAGAAATTTGAATAATTGATATTATTCATCGTACTTTCCGATCACACACTATTTTACCTTCATGCATAATACAAAATCTCTTCTACCATTGATCATCACATGCGGAAATAAAATAAATTGCATGCATTCATTAAAACCACAAACAATCACACATATGAACACAATATTTAATAGGAAAGATTAAAGCTGAAAACCACAAATATCTGTATATTATATGTCATGGAGATCATGTAACAATCATAGTAGAAAACTCCTCACAAGCTCTCAGCACTACCTCCAATTGCTACACACTATCAAGCTAGATCTAGCAAAACACATGCTCCAATTTTTTGCCACTTGATAGCCAGCCTCTATTGCGTAATTAATGCTATGGGATGGCTTCATTAAATAGATAAACCACCTGGCTTGAACTGCACAATCCTCATGGGCTACTCCACCTATCTGTGTGTTGCAAATAGCAACTATATAGTCACAACTGATAGTTAACCTACTCTTTCACCTATTTCTGAATTTGCCCCCACTAAACTCCCGTCCATGCAAATCGGGGTTAATCACGTATGTATTATTGACACGAGTTTATAATTAGTGAATTAATTAATAATAATTCATTCAATCTTCACTAATTGTAATTAGTTGGTCCTGACACAAGTAGCTCAACTATGTTTACATTAGTTAAACTGAACACAACTCCATTAATTTCCTCCATCAACTCCACCAAACTTTGTCACATGAGTTCTAAGTGAGGTATCCATGCAATAGCTCCAATAAACCCTCAGGAATAGCATAATTCCTTCTATCAGCTATTGTTCCACATCTGTGCACTTAACTGAAGTGCTCCAAGAGAATAAGATAATATTTAGAGTCCAAATATTATTAAGAGCTAACAATATTCGACATATCTATTTTTAGACTGGCAGTCTAAAAATAGACTTTTCCCAATATGTCTAAAAATAGAAGTCCATCTATTTTTCCAACTTTACCAACCATCCACAAATAGCATCCTGCAACTCATAGAATATGATCGACATGTCTAAAAATAGACATAGTCTAAAAATAGACTTTGCGCCAAAAAATAGCCTGCGGGCCCACTTAGTGAAGGCGACTTCTTTCCACTGAGCTCATCATCTTGTTGCAATCTCAACAATGATAGGTATGTTTTATAATTATTTTTTATACATGTGCTATTTAATATTTGCTTGTTTGTGATTGCAGGTCTTTAAAGACGACACTTTCAAGCGACGGAAGAACTATTGATGCGACGGAAGAACTACTGATGCGACGGAAGAACTACTATTGCAAATAAGTGTTTGGATCTAAGGTAGGATCGACACCTTTATAGCATTTACTTGTAAAACGAATATATCTAGAGAAAGATAAACTTAGTTGTTCGTTTGTTGCTAGATTGTCTTCTGACACTAGGGAGATCGATCTTGTCCGCAAGATCGATTTATCCGGTCAACAAGGGTATAGGGGAATACTAGTTTTAGTGAAAGAAAAGGAAGGCCGTCACATTTAGTTGATGAAAGAATATTAAAATAAACAATATTTATGGTTCAAAATATCAAAGAATGAGCATCACATGAGAATTGCAGCATGCTATTTTTCCCCTCAAGTCTTAAGAACTTACAAAAATAAGGGGCTAGATAATAAGGTTCCGTATGCAGCTTTAAAGCAAGATATTTATGCATACTATCAGTAGGGAGAAGTGCTTTTAGTGGGTGATTTTAATGTTAGAACAACAAATCAACAAGCTAGTATTCTTTGTTGCAAAGAGGATCATAATCCTATTTGGATCACTAAAGAGGAGAATCCCCAATGGGTGAGATGTTCAGAAGATGACAAAGTTAGCAATCATTTTGGAGAAGAATTGCTTACACTGTGTGGGGTTCAACTTAATTATTTGCAATGGTCTGGACAGATGGAAAAGGTCTGGGAACTTCACTTGCAACACATACAATGGGGCAAGTGTCGTTGATTATGTGATTTGTTCACAAAGCTTGATAGAAAAGATAGACGAAGTTAATATTGGAGAGCATAATTAGGACTTAAAATCAGACCATAACCCAATTTATATGAAGTTATCATGGGTAGAAGAAAGGCGACATAAGAGAAAAACCTAATGCTCTCGACAATCACTACCAAGGGGAAAAATTCTTCTAGCACAAGAAAATTGCACTATCTTCAAGACAATGCTGGAGAGATTAATTCAGAAAGAGAAAATTGGTTTCCAAAGCTTCAACAGTCACGAGTTAACAAATATAATTCAAATGGCACTTGAGAAGTGCAAAAGAGAAAAAAATGGGAAATCAAAATCAATTTGTTTTCCTATAAATTCTTGGTTTGATGAGGAATGAAAAATGGCAAGGATAACCTTGAAAAAGACAGGTAAGGAGAAGATGAATGTAAAGTTATATAAGCGGATACTAAAAAGGAAAAAATATGAGTTCATGCAAACAAGGCGAGAAGAGTTAATATATTTAGGCAAGAATAACCCAAAGCTTTTATGGCAGGAACTTCAACCAAGGAAGAAGCAAATCGAAAATAATATTAGAGCCAATCAATGGTTTGAATATGCAAGACAACTCTATGAGAAAGAATTGAGGTTGAGCCTCCCCCGGGGCTCAACACAACTACAAAGCTCTTCACATTACATGAGGTGGAGATTGGAATTAAGAAGCTGAAAACAAGAAAGGAAAAAGACTTGGTTGAACTTCAAACAGAGTATCTAAAATTGGGAAGGAACACTGTTGCACAACACATCATGGAAATATTCAACAACATCATTCAACAAGGATTCCCAAGAGACTGGAAAACTGGCCTAGCAATACCCCTTTTTAAAAGTGGAGACATTAATAATCCGTCCAATTATAGAACCATTATGATCAACCCTTTATTTGCAAAGCTTTTTGGCAACATGGTAGAAAATAAAATCAGTAAGTGGCCACAAGTAAAAGAAAAGAGAGCAAAAGGACAAGCGGGTTTTAGGCTGAAACATTCTACAGTGGATCAAGGCATCATGTTGAGACACATTATTGAAAAGGTTTTGGGGGGAGGGGGGGGGGGGGGGCGTAAAGAAGAAGTATTTTGCTGTTTTGTTGACTTCAAAAAGGAATTTGACATAGTCCCTAGAGATAAGCTGTGGAGTAGAATGGAAAAACTTGAAATTCCTTGCATTATAGAGTTGTTGTCCATAGACTTTATGAAGAGGTGAAAGTCAAAATTAGAACCTCAGCTGGTATTTCAGAAAACTTTAGAAGTGACATTGGAGTCAAGCAAGGTTGCCATCTATCCCCTACTCTTTTTGGTTTATATATTGATAAACTGGAAGAGTGGCTAAATTTGCAAGGCGGGGATGGTGTTTAGTTGGGGGAGTTTGTGATAAAGCTTATTTTATATGCTAATGATCTTGTATTGATTTCTAAATCGGCCCATGGATTGCAGATGCAACTATATGCCCTTGAGCATTTTTGTAGAGCAGCGGGGATGCAAGTCAATATTAGCAAGACCAAGATAATGATTGTCTCTAGTAAAAGGAAGTAGAGTCAGCGCACGTTCTTCTTTGAAGGCAACATTCTTGAAGAAGTAAATGAGTGCGAATATCTCGGGATTGATTTCAACAAAAAACTTAATTAGGAGGACTGCAGAAAGAAGAGAATCTTAGGAGGGTGGAAAACATTATATGCTCTTCAAAACAAATGTAGAGAGGCAAAGTTATGGAATTGGAAAACGATTAAAGTGATTTTTGGACTCCTAGTTTGTCCAATGATGCTATATGGGTGTGAATTGTGGGCTAGCAACACCCCTGTCTCAAAATGGAAGCAAATTGAGAAAATTCAAAAACGCTTGATCATGAGCAAGTTCAAAATAAAAAGTTCGGTACCTTATGAGACAATGTTGAGTGAAACAGGAGCAACTCCCATCGAAACAATTGCTATGGTACGGCTCATAAGATATCTAAAAAGAATTGAGCAAATGAGAGTAGGTAGATGGCCTAATGTTATCTTCAAGGAAGACATGAGTGAAAGAAAGAAAACACGGATGAGACAAAACTACACATGGATGCAAAAATGGAATATCTACCTCAATACTTGTCCTGCAAATAGCAAGGAGCTAAAGAATTTTGTTATGGAGAAGTTTCGTAAATAGGTATGGGGAAAAAAGTTGGGTAGAAAGAAGAAGTACTACATTGAAGAATTAAACCCTACGTATGATCTCCAACAAAAAGAGTACATTGGAGCTAACATTCCGTGGAGGGAAAATGTTCTCATTGCTCAATTAAGAACCAAATCACATCATCTTTGGTGTGAAACAAGATGGTGGAAAAGGCCTAAAGAAGTTCGGGAAGAACGAGCGTGTACATTTTGCACGTCTGGGGCAGTGGAATCGGAAAAACATTTCATTTTGGAATGTGATGCTTTCAAAGACATAGAGAAAGTTATGGGAATATGTTAGCATTAGTTTCTTGGCATTGTCTTTTCAACGATGAGATTGTTGGAAGGTTGGGCCAATTCATCATCAATTTGCATAAGAAAAAGACTGAAATGCAAAAAACCAAAAACAAAGAACTCATAGTCCCATAAACTATTTTTAATCTAATTGACATTAAAATTTCATTTTTAATTTGATTGGCTTCGATTCCGGGCAGAGGAACCAAATGGCAGACCAACTTTCCAAAAAAGCTACGGAGCTAATTTGGGGAAGCTGACACATCACTGAATATGCTGATGCACAGATTTATAGATACTTTCATAGACCGTTCATAGAAGAGCTTCAGGATATGGACACAGTCACTCCATGACTGCATTTTGTGAGACTATTATTATCTTTTTGTAACTAACATGCTATATGCATGCTATAGGCTTCTATTTTTCATACCAGCATACATATGTACAGGGTGGATAGCATTATTAGCAGAATACGCGCACAGATTGCAGATACTTCGTTTTTCTTTTTGAGAAAAAGTAACTTACTACGATGTTAAATGTAAAATGAAAGATGTAACTTTTTATCTTAATAAAAAATTGTGATTTTTTCGTTGGAAAAAAAGTTTTATAATCATAATAAACGTAAACACGTTGACCTCTCCGAAATATATGTAATTTGAAAACTTACGCTATAAACTCCCGACATCCATGTTAAACTTTGAATATGATAAGGCAGATTCTAAACTAAACTAATCTCCTTCATTTCCAATCCAAATCACTTATAAGGCGCTGAACTTTAAACACCTCGGAGCTGACCTCGTTATGTGACCAAGTTGTTTTTTAAAAAATGGCTCTTATCCCTGGCATTTCAAATTCGAAATTTCAAATTCGAATACATAAACAGGGCAGCCACGTCCATTTTTGAATCAAACCAAGGGCCGCCCCGTTCAGGCCCGTCAATGAAGAAGAGGAACTTGCCAAGCACACAGCACGAGCAGATGGGTTCTTCACAAAAGCAAGAACAGGACTCTGATTTAGCCATTGCTGTGGCTCTGGCCATGGCGCCCGACGACGACGATTTTCAGTGTCCTATCCCCACCTTTTCAATCAATCAAGACCTCATCCTCAGAACATACAAAAAGCCCAAAATGGCCAAAATAGAGAAGCCACACAGCAGACCCAATTCAAATCCTCGGAAATCCTTGAAGAACCCTCAACATACCAGGAGGAAAGGCAAGCAGAAGGTCATAGAAGACAAGGGGGATGCAAAGGAAGCTCAACCACTTCAAGACAGTACCAATATTTCTTTCAAACCACATAAATCCAAGGAGAACACAGTGATCGATATGCCTTCTTCGGCTAAGAATGGTATACATAATGATAACGGGGAATTCAAAAGGAAAGATGCTGGCAAGGGAATGTCAATTGAAAGCAGGTTGCTCTGCAGAGGAAGAGACCATGGGCTTGAAATGGGCACACTTTTGCCCTTAGCTAAAAAGGATGTGGAGTCTCCAATTATTAAACCGGGGGTCCAGTTGAGTGCTTTAGTTGAAGAAGGCCTGGAGTCTCTAAGTTTTGAACCAGGGATTCCGATGAATGATTTAGTTGAGGCAGGCCTGGAATCTCTGAGTTTTGAACCGGGGACTCAGCTGAATGCTCTGATGCAGCTATGCTGCAATGCTGAAAGAACAGAGGAAGCAGGCCAAGTTTTGGATGATAATGGTATCGAAAATAAGGTCGAGGGGTGCTACAGTGAAGGAGAGGAAGAGGATATCATGAGTCTGATGACTCAAGCCAGTAGTCTATATGGAATCCCTGAAAATGATCTATGTAATCAGGGTTGCAGTCCTTCCAGAGTCAATGACAATGATTCCTGCCATAGTGCTGAAAGAACACAGGAAGCAGGCCAAGTTTTGGATGATAATGGTATTGAAAATATAGAGGTCGAGGGGTGCCGCAGTGAAGGAGAGGAAGAGGACATTATGAGTCTGATGACCCAAGCCAGTAGTCTATATGAAATCCCTGAAAATGATCTATGTCACCAGGTTAGCAGTCCGTCTAGACCCAACGACAATGATTCCTGCCATGACAATGATTTGGATCAGGTCAGTAGTCCATGTGTAATCCCTACAAATGATTTGGGTCAGACCAGTACTGCATGTATAATTCCCAAAAATGATTTGGTGCAGGACAGTACTCCTTTTAGAAGTTCAGCTGATGACTTACGCCATGAAAATCATCTAGATAAGGTTGTCACGCCTTGTGGAATTCTTCACGAAGACCTAGGTTGTCAAAATACTACTGTTCAGGCCAGTAGTCCATGTAATATCTTTGATAATGATTTGGGTCAGGTTGACACCTCGTGCGAAATCCCTCACTATGATTTTGGTCCTCAGCAAAATTTGGGTCAGGTCAGCGCCTCATGTGGGATATCAGATATTGGTGTGGGCGGTGTATATTTGTTGGATCAGAGACAGGTGTTAGTGCATTGCCCTGTCTGTGGAATGGGAATCACTCATTTGAATGACCAAGAACGCGAAGCACATACAAATGATTGCCTCGATAAGGATGAATTGCAGACGGTAACTCTATTCTCCACTCCAGGGGATGCATTCAAATTCTGTCTGATTTATCAATTACTCTGCATGTAGATTTAATTTAGGGTTTGTAGAACATAAATTGCAATTTTTTCTTTGGAATTGCTTCAATACATATATTTCAATAGGTTACATCACAAATATCGAACTTCATTTATCTTAGTGCCAGGTCTAAGGGTATCTATTCCGCCAAACTTGTATCTGATTTCATCACTTTGAGTTTGAAAGTCATGCGGCCATATGGGTCGGGCAAACCACACCAAGAATGGAATCCTTATGGATTACCTAAAACTCGTTAACCTCACCAATGAACTGACGCTGAATTGGCTAAATTACATTACTCTTGTCCGAAGGCTGTAGAGTTAGTTACTATGTAGCTTCGAATGCATTATGTTTTTGGCTCGAGAAGCCGCACACAAGGATTTTCTGATACATCAAGGTCACGTGTTTGTCTTTCTGAGTATTTGGTTCCATGCCTTTTGGGGTGATACTACTCAAACCTGGGATTGAATTTTATGATCTACATGACGTCTTTTAAGTTTTCTGAATACACTGTACACATACTAATAAATGGCATTGCTCCGCAATCAGTCCGATAGTGGAATATATGGGTTATTAAACTCTTACGTCTAGTCCTTAACTGGACTGATATCTGATGCCTTCCATCCAATTGGCAAGAGTTCAAATATCACTCAAGAGGCACATTCAAGTGTATGTCTTTACAGTCTGGTATGGATGGAGTAAGAGTTTAAACAAAGCTCAATTAGTTTATTGCTTGCAAAATTGAAGGTAGAAGCAGATGTATACATGTAGAATCAAGGACGCTCTCTAGAAACATGCGGACCACTTTAGGTACACCTCTTATGTTGGAAATATTTAAAAGGGTAATAAAAACCACGAGAAGACGTAAATCTTCTGCTCTAGATAGAATTCAAATAGAACTGAATCCTTGATAATCTGTTGAACGGTTGAACCGTTATCATGAAGCAATCAATGGAGTTACTCCGCTACTAGAAGTTAATAGAGATCTTATCAATTTGATCCCCGAGTTTGATAAAGGATTGGAGACCAATCCCCTTGCTGAATCTGTCGTACAATTATAGCTAAAACTCTTGCTTTAAGACCATAGAACTACTCAAATAGGTTTTATTGGGCTGTTATGAAGCTTGAAAAGTCTCATTCTAGCGTGGAAAGTAAAATATTAGGCTAAAAATTTAGCCCAAAATATGGGTATAGCTTTGCTTGATTTTGAAAAGGTGTGTGCAAGAATTGAGTGCGAATTTATAGGTGCTATGCCAGCCTTGTGCCGTAGAGTGGCTTCCAAAATTTTGAAAATTAAAAAAAAGCAGACATTGTGGGACCCCCACGAGAATAAAATCATTACAAACCATCCAAAGTACCATGCTCTTGCTAGAGAAATACTAACTTCAACCAGAAAGGACTGTGACATAACGAAACTCTTAAGACAGAGCTAGTTAATATGGAGAGTCTTCGGCATGCAAATTTGGATGTGGAGCAGAACCAGAATCAGACTGAATGGGTAAAAGATGCTAGATGGAGGCTCCCTTGGCCTGCAATGAAATAATTGTCCTGACAGTTCAGGTGACACATGTTTGTTCTACTGTGAACCTAGTCCTGACTCTGAACCGTCAATCTTAACCTCTATTTCAGGCTTAATCGAGGAGTGCCACCCATCAACAGCATCTTCTACCTCTAGCTCAGACACTGGATCCCAGCTGAAACCTATCCTCTACCTAACAAGGCATCCATTGTCAGCAATTAGAAACCCTTCCCTTGCATCTGCCCCCACCCATAAATGTTATAAATTGGATGCTAACAAGGCAGAGATTGATAAGGATGCCCCTGCCTCTATTCCCTTCATAACCTGGCCTCCTCATAAAATGCACTGGAATAACGAATCGGAGATAGGGGTCTATCCTTTGCCTTCTTCTCTGAGAAGAACCCACTGACTCATTATTCAAAAGACTGAGTGAGCCTGGCTGATAAATTATCTTAATTCAAAAAGTATCTTAAGTGGTTTTCATCTATGGCAGAGTCATCTATATTTAGTCTCTTTTTACATTAAATCTTCAAATCTTCAGTCAAGCATCTTAGATATACTTAATATTGCTTGCTTTCTTGCTAAAGTAACATTTCTGATTATGCAATTAGCATGTGGAAATTCTCTGGCAGTCTGTAAGTCTATCCCAAGTTTTAATTGAGCGCCGGTTATTTTGAACTGAAAATGCTGAAATAGCATAATAAGTGGCTTAGTTAGCAACCTAACCACAATTTTGCGTTTCTTTGACCTTGTAGAGACAAGTTGTATTTTATCTTTGTAATCATTTTGACATGTTCAAAAAGACAAATTTATAAAGACTCTGGCTTTTTGACTTCTGTCCTCTTTAGACTTAGAACTGTCCTGTTCTTCAACCTCTGAAGCTTCTTATTTTGCTGCTTTACCATGATAGCTGAAAATGAATCTAAATGGTGGTTTAATCTTAATCTTTGAATAAAAAGTTAATCAAATGCATCTCTCGTCAAATTTTCAGATTTGTTGTCAGAAAGCTGTAAATACCAGGTGGCATATCTGTTCATTTATAACAGAAACCTAAACCTCTAAAGTCTAAATTTATTACTATATCCAAAATTTATTACTATATTGATGTTTGAGGTCTAACTATTGAGCAAATCATGCAGGTAGTTAGCAAAGAAGATTCTCCAAAGGAAAGAGCCTCTGAGGCTGTTGTTGATGTCACTCCTGTGCTTGAATGGCTAGAGGCTTTAGGCCTTTCTAGGTATGCTGAAGTTTTCATCAAGGAGGAGATTGATTGGGATTCTCTTCAATGGCTAACAGAAGAGGTACTTTGTTGTTTTCCAGATTCAGGGCTGTTCCTTTTCCTACAGATTATCTCTCATTTCATTTGTAACATCTCACTATCACTTATGTTCCTAAAACTCGTGGCCCCTTATTAAGTTGGTACTTCTTCATACTTGATATCTCAACATACAAAGGATATCAACATGGAATGCATGTAAAGACATGCATGTGGTCTAGATAAAGAAATTTATGTAAAGACATACATGTAGTTTAGATAAGGCAATTTAAGTCACCATAATTCTTTGCAGTGCTACTTAGAAGAGATTACTTTTTTTGTTGACAAGGTTGCCTTACATAATTTATTTAATATGACAGGACCTTAATTTTCTAGGTATTACTGCTCTTGGTCCAAGGAGGAAGATTTTGCATGCACTGCAGGAACTAAGAAAAGGAAACAGTAGTTCAACAGAGGCCAATACAAACATTCCTAAAGCAGTAGCAAATATGGATGATAAATCCCAGCTCAGAGAATCAGGGAACAAACTGATTACTGAGTTTTTCAACAGCCCTTCAGGTGTTGCAGCGAGACAAGTTGGTTGCCATGTTGAGACACATCTGTTAGAAGACAGAACTACTATGATCTCTGGCAGGAAAAGAGCTAGAATCAAAACTCGTCCTAGTGCTGCAAAACTCACTGGCATCCCGGAATGGCTATGTATTCCAGGAACACCTTTTCGAGTGGTATGCTTTTCATCAATTCTTGTATTTTTTCTAGTTTTATGTTGCAGTTGTTTTTTTCATCATAATATAAGAGCTGAAAACAACTAAATCTTTACAACCTGGTCTGACAACATTAAATCGTCATACTTAGACCATCTTTAAACTGTGCATTTGTTACATTTAGATTGAGTTCTACTTATCGAAGGGGCCATATGTAGAGTCACCTCGTACATGTACTCAAATTCTTCTATATGTAACTTTGTGCCACTTACCTATGTTTTTTCATTACATGGATAATGACAATGCTAATAAAAATTGCTGTACATTTTTTGGTTAAGAGAAGTGAAGGGTAGCTGTAATTAGATTATGCCGGAAATTATTATAGGTCTCTATTCCCTACTAATTGATACAAGTCCTTGGGCAAAAATCCTTAACATTTTGCAATTGTCAATTAGTTAATTTCTAGAAGTCAATGCTAATGATCATGTTATCTTACAGGTTTATTGTATACATTAGACTAACAAATTAGAATTTGAGAAATCAAATCATGAGATTTATGGCAATATTTCAGGGGTAAAAAGTATTGTACAATATCAACAATTATATGAGTTCTTTATATAAGTGATCAGTTATTTTTTCATTGTATAAGAGACAGATTATTTGATAAGCTCTCATAACTATTAGAAAGATTTTTGTTTGATAATTGATAGCCTATCATTACATCAGCATGACTGACCTTAGGATGCATATACCTATATTTTGGATGTGATTGTATTTTTTTTTGTAAGCTTCAAATTCTAGTGATCAATCAGAAATTACATCATATACATCCATATCTGTTACTTTACTGCCATGGTCTGCCACTAGGGAAACCAGACCAACGATGAAAAAATAGTGCTTTAGTCCAAAACAGGACATGAAAAGTGCCATGTTCAAACCGTTTCCTATGCATGCTACTAACATCGGTGTTCCTAGAGTTTATCAGATAAGCATAGTTTACAAAATTGCAGCCATGCTGCTGATGGATTAGATAAACAGAAAACATATGTAAAACCAGAGAGTAATGTCAAAACAGAGAGTCATGGAAATGTGGAAACATCAATAGGTGCTGCCAGAGTGCGAGGAGAAGTTGGACCTTTGCCTTTAGAGAGCAGAGCCTTGATAGGTGCCAACCAAAGAGCCATATCATGGTGCTCATGGGACATATTGTGATTCTCTGCTTGAAGATCATCTAGCTGGAGTGAGCTCTCTTTTGGCATCGTTTCCTTCCAACAGAACCTTGCCTAAGAGAGATTTTATATGCCACTACATATCTATGGTGCAGAGGTATAAACTTTGTCTTCCCCTGGTGTTCTCGGGGTCAGGGATCCATTCTGCTACAGAATCTAGAATTTCAGCTTCCGAAAATTCATCTTGATCAGCCATTGCCTCTGAGGAAGCGTGATCAAGTTCCAGCTGAATATGAGCAGGCGTTAGAGTATGGAAATGATGGGCAGCAAGATGAGCGCATTGTCTCCACGAGCACTGCCTTCGGCTTTGTTGGAGGCTCCCCTATGGCAACATGCTTGCTGGCGAGGTATTATGGCTATGAAGGTAAGAAAGCAGAAGCAATAGAAGGCCCAAGACCGCTGCACAGGAAGAGAAAGAGCTAGCTGAGCAAGCAGGCGAAGTAGGATGGAACTAGGATACAAAAGAGCCACGAGGACGGATAGCTCAAGGTGATTGATGCAGGCAAGTGAAATGGAGACTGGGAAGAATTGAAAGTGAGGGAGGCAAGGGAAAGAACAACCTAGGGAGATAGAGCCCGCAGACACTAGCCAAACAGAGAATCCAATAGAGACAACACAACGAAGCTAGCATAATCCTCCAAAAAAGCCAAATAGAGAAACCAACATAGGCAACACCTAGTGGAAAATGAAACCGAGAAGACGAATACTTGAGCCCAGGCGCAAGGAAACAAGATAGTAGTGTGGAAAGCATCCCCGTTACAACTGCCAATTCTGCTAGAACCACTGGAGTCTATCTCCTCCATAACATGGATGGCAATCTTGTGCCTATCACCCTGGTATAGTGAAGGAGAAGAATTGGCTTTCAGCATCAGCAAAAGAACAATGACAGAAGAGGGAGTGGAGTCCACGGGGGAGGCCAGGTTAGGGGGACCTGGACCTGCCACCCAATGTAAAATAGAAACAACAATGAAAGGCAGGAAGGTGAGTAGCAGGGCAGCAATGTTCTTCGTGCTTAGAGCAAGAATGGCATCACCAACAAATCTTCCATAAGTAGAGTGACTTTGCCTCGTTTTTAGAGCCTTCGACATACCTGCTTGACAAAATAATGAGTTCACCTGCTGCGAGTTGACGCGGGTTATCATTGCAAGGATGTGTGCCACATGGAGGGTGGGATGGCTACACCTCCCTCGTCCGTTGAGTGGGATGACGACATTAGGCTAGCTACCCCTCGCGTGAAGCATTTATGCTTGCGCTTTGGCATATACCACTCCGATCAGGGTTGGATGTGATTGTATTGTTTAACACCTGGAAATTCCTTTGAACAAAAAACCCAATGGTGTCCGTATAACTATTAGGAAGCACATCCCTGTCATTGTTCAAACTTCTCACTTCTGAATTGGTGCATGAAAATTCAAGGGGTGTCTCCTTAGATGATTTGAGGCTTCAACCTTGAATTCCGAGGGGACAATAACACCTCAAATTTGCATTATAACTTGTTGATCTGCAATAAAATATTCAAAATATGCACTTTTCCTTTTCAAATTTGCAATAATAATCTTCATATTTATGCTTATATATGTCAAATTAACTCACAAAATTCATGATATGTGATAATATCCCTTTTATTTTGCAATAAAAGTTTTAGAACAACAAACAAATTGACCCAAAACATAAAGAAAATGCCCCAAATCAATGTTTTATTGCTAAAATGAGATATACCCCTTACTAATCTGCAACTAAGCCCCAAAACTTAAAAGCCAATATTGATACTTTTTGAGTGTCGCCTTGAAATCACTTAAAAATCAGTTGTTTTTTTGATGATTGTTCCTTAACCTTGGAATAATGAAGTGAAACAAAAAAGGAAAGTTGGAAGGCCAAAAATAAAATTTGGATCTCACAACTTCAGAAACAAAAATATTAACATGTAAGAGCTATGCTAGGTAATTCTCATACACGTGTTCTCATATTGTTCGCCAAAAGTTACCAATTCAAACTTCAATACTTTGGGTGGTAGATAGAACAAAGTTCTTAACAAATAGGATACATGTCAACACAGTCATAGATCTAGGGGGACATGAAAAATCACACCTAGACTTTCACAATCTCCTCATACCACTCGAAGTTCAAGTTTGGTAGTGAATGCAGAAAATTCTTCCAGTACAATAGCATCAAGTGTTGCTTAAAGCTCAAAGTAGATAGAACAAAGTTCTTAACAAATAGGATACATGTCAACATAGTCATAGATCTAGGGGGACATGAAAAATCACACCTAGACTTTCACAATCTCCTCATACCACTCGAAGTTCAAGTTTGGTAGTGAATGCAGAAAATTCTTCCAGTACAATAGCATCAAGTGTTGCTTAAAGCTCAAAGTTTGAAATGAAAAAGAATGGAAGCAAGAAGATCGAAGGGTGAAGGCATTGATATGTGGACTTCTTGCTTGTACTGCCTTTTATAGCCAATATAGAATCTAAAACTAGAAGATCAAGAGTAGAGCTTAGACTAATCTGGAGAATATCCTGAAAATAAAAGAGAGTGCCCTCTCTAGGGCTTCATGTACACTCAACTAAGGTGCATCATCTGGACCAAACAAAACACCAACTCATGAAGTGTGAAGTGACCCCTTTATGCACTAAAAAGGCAATTCACCCCTTGCAAAAGCAATAGAAAACATTTGAAAAGAGCATAACCTAGTGCATGCAAATACAAACTCAAAATATGGCTGAAATATTCACAAGTAAGGGTCCCTTCTTGCCCATAATGCCATGCATGCATGATGTATAAGATGAACTAAAGACACTCCAAAGTGGAGCATTGGCGCCGGGATAATTATTTTTTTTCCAAATAAAACCTCCAAAAATCAACCTTTTTGTCCTCTCAAGCAACCCCCTATTATTTCTAGAATATAAGGCATGTGGGCGTAATGGTTAAGAGCATGTGTTTCATCCTAAGAGGTCTCTGGTTCAAAACCAGAGCGCGGTAGAGTATGTATGCCTTCGTAGATTTAACAGTCAAATCGCTGCATGGAGGTGGGTCCCTTGTCCCACAAACAAGGGGGTCTCATACACGAATTTGGTGTCTGGCTTGGATGTGACCTTAAAATTGGATAAAATAATAATAAGTTAGATTGAATTGGGTAACACTAATAATATAACTCGTGTAGGGTGCCCTCTTCTTTGCTAGAATAACTTAAAACTGCAGTTGATAGATCTCAAACCAGGCCTATGGCTGCACAAACTAGCAGGCCTTGTAAATAGGCAAAAGCTAGAGGGCACAACAAAACTATGGGACAAAGGCCCACTGTCATCACAACCTAAGTCCACTACTCTTGACGGATTTTCACTGACGGGAGGAGTCCTAGTAATACTCACTTGTGATAGATGTATGTCTATGATAGTTTTGAAGTGAGGGAAGATGGCTACACGAGACCTAAGGTTTGTGAAAATTTCTAAAACGAAATCCTACTACAGTACCTGATATTATTTCTTCTACATATTATTCTAGCAACAAGTTATTTACAGAAATTACTTCAGTGAACATCAAAATAAATTCTATTGCAACCTTCACAAATAAAATATTGAGCAAAATGTAAAGAAATACTAGCACAAGAGTGACAATAATTTTTGGACAATTGTCCCTGGAAAAACCCAATGTGCGAAAATCGGTGCAGCAAATGAGGGTTTCTTTATTATTCTTCAACAAAAGTTTCTTGTACAAATAACAATCAACAATAATGAAGTAAATCTTTGTGATAACATTGGAAAATTTTTCTCACAAATTTCTAACGAAAATCTAATCTCTGTGAGGCCCTACTGGCATTCCTGCATCACCATTGCATGAGGACTGCGCAGTTCTTCGTCAATGCTCTGCATTGTCCCTTTGCTGCTTCTACCCTGTCCCTTCTCTGCACTGCGCCACCTGCTGTTGCACTCATGATTGATGCTGATACCCTCTCTGTCCTCTCCACCTGCAACTCTCCCTTTGAATTGATTTCTCTTGTCGAACTTCAGCCACTGAGAAAATAGATTTGCTTGGGCAACTGAGTATCTGCACTGGTGTGTTTTCCAAAAGACCCTCAAGCTTCCTTAAATAATCTTCTCGTTGACATTCAAAGGCCCATATTAGAAGCTAATCAATGGCTAAGATCATTTTGACTTGATCCTCGTCTTCTTTTAAAAGTTACACCCACAATTTAGATTAATACCCATTAATTATTTTAATTTCCCCAGTTTAGACTTATGGTCCCATTAAAAATAATTAATTTATCAAATAAAACTGTCTCCGGGTGGAATTTCCCCAAATGATTTCTTGGTTATCTGGAATACATGTGTCTTAGCCTCTCCACAAAGTTTGAGACTTAGAGCACATTCGATGCTACCCCAAATCAACACTCCCTCTTAGCGAGGAATGTGCTCTAGCAAATATGCCCTGCTGCACACTGCTCTGACTCTGAAGCATCTCCCTCTATGTTGTTGATGTCTGACATGCTGTCCACCAACTACTATGCTGTTGCTGCAACTGTACTGCTACTGACACTGCCACTGCCAGTACTGCATCCGTACTACAACTCCCTCTCAAATGTTGCATCTGTGGCTGAGACATCCCCTATTGAAAACAATTCTCTACCATACCCATCTGCTCCCTGAAGTGAACAAACATGACCCTTCCTAGAGCTTTGGTGAGTATGTCTGCCACCTGATTTCCTATGGGGATGTACTACAACTGTATTGCCCCACGTTGAACACAGTCTCTAATAAAATGACACCTGATGTCGATGTGCTTTGACCGATCATGAAATACAACATTCTCAAAGAGTTTAATACAACTTTGATTATCACAGAAGATATTGATTGCTTCCATCCTTTTTTCTGAATAAATTCACTAGCAGTTTTCTAAGCCATATAGCTTCACACGTAGCTATGCTAGTTGCCATATATTATGCTTCTGCTGAGCTTAGTGCTACAGACTTCTGCTTCATGTTGCACTAAGAGGTCATTCCTGATCCGAAATTGAAGCAGTACTCGATGGTACTTTTCCGATCTACTAAACTTCTTGCCCAACCTGCATATGTGAATCCACTCAATCTGACATCATCTCCTCGGGTGTATTTCAATCCATATTTGATTGTTCCTCGCACATATCTGAGAATGTGCCTAGCTGCTGCCCACTGTACCCTTTTCGGTTCTACCATGAATTGACTGAGGGCGTTGACAACAAAACAAATGTCTAGCATGGTGCTGACCAGATACATAAGAGACCCAATGAGCTTCTTGTATAAGGTGGGGTCCACTTCCTTGTCTCCCGATGCATCTATCTTTTTCCAGTTGGTTATCATGGGTGTTGCCATGTGCCGAAAATCCTGCATACTAAACCTCTTCAGAATTTCTGTGGCATATCTTCCTTGTCCTAGGAAGATCTCTCCATTCTTTTGCCATACCTCCAACCCTAGAAAATAATGCATCAGCCCCAAATCTTTCATGTCGAATTCTGCTTCCAAGTTCTTCTTGCAATCCTTTATGAGCCTAGATGATCGTGTAAGGAATAGATCATCTACGTATAGTACTAGAACTAGTGGCTCATTCTCTACCATCAAGTAGTAGAGATTGGGATTTGCATCACTCTTGACAAATCCCAACTACTGCAAGTAACTATCAATTTGACCATACCATGCTTTGGGTGTCTGTTTGAGCCCATATAGGGCTTTCTTCAGTTTGCATACATGAGATTTCTTCTTTGGGTTTCTAAACCCTCAGACTGTTCTATGTACACCTCTTCTTCTATCACCCATTCAAGAATGCTGTCTTGACATCCATTTGGTGAATTTCCCATCCATCTGCGCTACTAAGGACACAACAGATCTGATGGTGGTGTATCTGGCTACAGGGGCGAAGGTCTCTTCGTAGTCAATTCCCTCCTTCTGTGCATATCCCTTAGCCACGAACCTAGCCTTGTATTTCTCTATGCTTCCATTTGCACCATACTTGATCTTGTAGATCCACCTCGAACCTACAGCTGATCTGTTTTTTGGCCTAGGTACAACTTCCCAGACATCATTTGTCATGATAGAGCTATACTCTTCTACCATGGCATCCACCCACACTCGATGCTATACAACCTCTTGAAAGCTAGAGGGTTCTTCTGCCTGTGTTACCAAGGCTTGATATCTGTCAGGTTGTCTACGTTGCCTTTTCTCGGTTCTAGGAGCCCCAACAAACTCCTCTGCGTCCCTTAGCGTCTGGCGTACCTCTTTGCTAGTTCTGCCACTGGTGGTGGGTGGCTCAATCCATTCCTTTCCTGTGGTTCCATATGCTGTGAACTATCCGGATTTTCCTCACCTGAGGAAATACCGGTGCTGGTTACAGTGCTTGATCCAAATGTATGTCCACTTGCTGGTTCTTCCCCATGATGCTACTGTACTAGAGGAGCATCCTCAGACTGTTCTCTAGAAGGCATATATCGGGATTTTCTGAAAGCTCTGTCTTACATGAACTTTACATCCTGTCTGACTACAATCTTCTTGTTGCTTGGATTGTAGATTTTGTATGCCTTCGAGGTCTCACTATATCCTATGAGAAACCCCTTTTCTGCAGTCTGATCTAATTTTCTCCTCTTCTCATCTGGAATGTGACAATACGCCACACTTCCAAATATCTTGAAATGACTCATTTCCGGCTTCCTTCTTGTGAAGACACTCTCGGGTGTTCTCTTGCCCAACGCTCTATGAGGAGTCCTATTCTGGATATACATTGCTGTGTTGCATGCTTCTGCCCATAAGAACTTAGGTAGATCTTGGTCATACAACATAGCTTTTGCTGCCCCAACAATATTTCGGTACTTTCGCTCTACAACTCCATTCTGCTTCGGATTATATGGAGCCGTCCATTCTCCTTTGATGCCCTCTCTTGGGCAATATTCTGTGAAGTCTTTGTTAGTATATTCTCCACCATTATCTGAGCGCAATTATTTTATCTTCTTCCCTGTCAGGTTTTCAACCAGAGCTTTGAATTCTCTAAACCGATCAAAGACCTCGTCCTTGGTCTTGAAGGAGTAGATCCAAGTTTTCCTGGAGTGGTCATCAATAAATGTGACAAAATATTCGCCACCACTAAGAGCTCTAGTAGACATTGGTTCGCAGATATTTGAGAAAATTAGCCCCAGTTCACCTTCCGCCCTACTATTGCTTCTGGAGTATGCTGCTTTAGCGTACTTCCCTAGTACGCATCCTCTACATATGTCATCATGCTTGGTACTCAAGATTGGAACTCCCGTCACAGTTTCTGTGAGTATCCTCAGAGCTCCATGGTTTAAATGTCCCATCTGTCTGTGCCATAGCTCATTCAGGTCCTTTTCGCCATTTTGATCGCTGTCTACTAGTGCCATTGGAGACTCGAGTTGCAACCTATATAGTCCATTGCTTCGAGTTCCAATCTGAGCCTTCTTTTTCTAGCTTGGATGTTTGACGTATACTTTCCTTCCAATGAAGTACACACCATATCCCTTGTCTTGCAATTGGGACACTGAAAGTAAGTTCATTCCCAACCCTGGCACATGTAGCACATTCGTGGGTCGGAGGCTATCTCCTACTTCTGTCTGAAATGCTACGGCCCCTCTCCCTACCGAGGTACACTTTGTTTTGTTTCCCATAGTAATCTAGAAGTTCATTCGTTCTTCTTGATAGCTCGAGAAATATTCTCGTACTCCATTCATATGAGCTGAAGCCCTTCTATTAATATACCAATCATCGCTGATGCAAAAGTCGACAAACAAGCAAGTTCTTCTTCCAATGTGGAAGATAACTCAAAAATATCGTGATCTTCCATCTTCTTTGTGCTATTTCTTTTGTCCGGCAGCCTCTACAGAAAAAATGCGCAATCCCTCTGGGGTTCGATTTGTTGCTAGTGTAGCACCATGGTTTGCCTTCAGCGCAGATTCTTCTGCACCTTTGCCCAATCAAGTTTCGATACCATGTGAAAATTTCTAAAACGAAATCCTACTGCAGTATCTGATATTATTTCTTCTACTTATTATTCCAACAACAAGTTATTTACATAAATTACTTCAGTATATATCAAAATAAATTCTACTGCAGCATTCACAAATAAAATACTGAGCAAAATATAAAGAAATACTAGCACAAGAGTGACACAATTATTTTTGGACAATTGTTCCCGGAAAAACCCAATGCAGGAAAATTGGTGCAGCAGATGAGGGTTTCTTTATTATTCTTCAACAAAAGTTTTTTGTACAAATAACAATCAATGGTAATGAAGGAAATCTCTGTGATAACATTAGAGAAATTTTCTCACAATTTTTTGATGAAAATTTGATCTCTGTGAGGCCCTGCTAGCTCTCCTGTGTCACCATTGTGTGAGAACTGCATGGTTCTGCGTCACTGATCTGCGCTGTCCCTCTGCTGCTTTTGCGCTACCCCTTCTCTACACTGCGTCACCTACCCTTGCACTCCTAACTGATGCTAATACCCTCTCTGTCCTCTCCACCTGCAGCTCTCCCTCTGAATCGATTTCTCTTTCCGAACTTCAACCACTGAGAAAATCGATTTGCTTGGGCAATTGAGTATCTGCGCTGGTGTGTTTCCCAAGTGACCCTCAAGCTTCCTTAAATAATCTTCTCGCTGACATTCAACGACCCAGATTAGAAGCTAATCGTTGGCTAAGATCATTTTGACTTGATCCTCGTCTTCTTATAGAAGTTACACCCACAGTTTAGATTAATACCCATTAATTGTTTTAATTTCCTAAGTTTATACTTATAGTCCCATTAAAAATAATTAATATATCAAATAAAACTATCTCTGGGTGGAATTTCCCCAAACGATTTTTGGGTTATCTGGAATACATGTGTCTAAGCCTCTCCACAAAGTTTGAGACTTAGAGCACTTCTGATGCTACCCCAAATCAACAAGGTTGAGTTATATGACGAGATATGAACGCATCCAAGGTCAAGGTAGACGAGAAAAAAGACAATGTAAAATTACTTCAACAAATTCTAAAGCACATGCCTTCAAAGAATCCCCAAGTTGAAGGATTAGCTTTCAGGGTTCCCTCTTGGTGTGAAGGCTAGGGCATCAAATTTTCGGAGATTCCATTGTAGGAAGTCCACCAAAACTTGAGGATCAATAGATGAGACACTAAGAAGAGGTCTATCCAAGTGAAACTCAAAACACACTCCTCTATTGAATTTCACACCAAGCCCTAGAGAGGCCTCCTTATCCTTAAAGGGACAAGGAAAAGAAGCGAAAAGAAAGATGATTTTCAATTTAAAGGTGATCATCAAGGATTCAAGACTAGTGCCTGGCCATTGGGAAGTTAGGAGTCATGAAAGATCTCAATATAGACACCTTGCTCTTCTAGGAGACCTAGAAGAAATTTCGCTACCCTTAATGGAAGCAACAATAAAATACTTCTAGATATTTATACTTCAATAACACTTGTTAATGGAGTTTCAAGGATGCATATGGAATGAATCCCCTAGGAATATTCATTCATTCATTGTCTATGAGTAACACATGCAAAATTTCCCAATAGTTTCAATGCTTAAACAATATTTCATCAAATAGGGCACATTTACAACCATGAGACAATATTCCATGCATTAGACATTTATCAAATTAGAAATATAACATTAAATAACACTTACAAGACAATGAAGAATATATCCATCCATCGCAATGCCCAATGGAAGCTCGAAGAGAGAGTGAAAATATCCAAACATCAAAATTCATTCATAAAACTCTAAAACCTTCCACAAATTTTAGGTCCAAATTCTCTTCCAAGGCCGAAAATCTAAGTGATGATGGTTTACAATGAAACTAAGTCTCATGTATTTATACAAGAGCTAGTAGTTCAAATTCATAATGAACAAGCTCCTAAAGTGTGAAAATAAGGTGACAAACCCTTGGTTACAAGACAACCAAGATAGCTTAAACATTAATCATTATTTTATTTCTCCTTTTAGCCCACGCCATCCATGCTAGGTGCTCTCCAATGGTAGCGTTGAGGCCTCGTGCTAAGGATGAGAGTGAGGGCCTAAAAAATGACAATGAAGAGGGGGATGCCCACCATATGATCTAAAACATCTCCAAACTCCTATTTGGGTTTTGTGTGCTCCAAATGGGTCTCATGGGTCTCGAAGTGGCTCATAATCAAGTCGATGCTCCATCAATAAGGGCTAGAAGATGCCACAAGCCCTCCCATGTCTCCCTAAGAAAGACGTAACCTCCTCTTGGCTCTGGATCAGTTGCCAAGTGTTGTGTAGACAGCTGGGCAACGTGGTCCAAGTGCATCATCATCTCTGAATAACTGGGGCACAAGTAAGCAAGCAGTGGTGCTTAAGAGGCCCATGGTGTGGCAATCAATGCTCTGCATGGTTGGAGGCCCATGGCTCTCAACGCTCATCCTACAAATGCCATTGTGATCCTTTGGAGGGCTTGGATCCCGTATAGGGAGGCCAAGTCCAAGATGAAAACTCGTTTGCAATCCTATATAAGATCCAATGTGTCTCCTCACCTTCCAATACAATGATTCATTAGTGCAATTTGTTGAGATTTGTGGATTGTTGGCTTAGCTTCGGATGTGCTCTAGCTCCCAAAATTTGTGGAGGGACGAGAGTACATGAGATCTCCAAGACCCAGAAAGAGATTTGAGAAATTCCATCCAGATTGAGAGAAAATTAATTAATTAATATTTTTAATTAAGGACCCTAAGTTTAACTTAGGAAAATTAAAATATTAAAGGTAATTAATTTAAACATGTGATGGAAATGACTTAAGTCACACGGGTCAAGCTTTATTTAAATCTTCGCTGTCGAATCAAGATTAGATCGCGATCGTTGGTTTCCCAACGAGAAAAGTATAAAGGAAAGGCTTGGGGTCAGTTGGAGGACACACACGGAGGCAGAGCACTGAGACTAAGCTGGAATTCTAGGGCGTGGTTTGCTAAGAATTTCCAGAAGTGTTTCAGCTATAGCGAGGGGCAGTATTGGCTAAGGCGATGATCTAATCCTAGAGCCAAGAGTTAGTAAGAGGCAGAGAAGCAGCAACCAGAGCAGCGCAGAGGGTTTCAGCCGCTACGCAGGCCCAGAAAGGGCAGCGCAGAGGCAACAGGAGGCCATCAAGGCTTACGCAGGCCCAGAAAGGGCAGCACATAGACAACCAGAGGCCATCAGGGCTTACGCAGGCCCAACCAGGGCAGTGTAGGGATTGCGTCACCCAGTCTGGGGTTATGCAGCCCTCTCCTGAGCAGTGTAGGGGCATCAGAAGGCTAGCAGAGCTGACACAGAGGGCTTCGGAGCAACGCTGTGGTTTCTGACGGCTGAAGGGGGCTGAGTTCTGTAAATCTCGTTTGAGGGTGTGAATCAGTCCAGTTTTCCGTCTCCAGAACAGAGGTATTGCTGCAGATCTTATATTTCTCTGTCGAGTTAACCAGTAAGGTGCCCAAATTTGTCGTACTTAGAATCTACTTAATAATATAAACCCTCCAACAGCCAAAAGACTGGTTTTCCCGCATTGGGTTTTTCCGAGGACAATTGTCCAGAAAATCTTGTGTGTCACTTTGTCTATGTGCATGTATTTAGTTTTAGATCTGTATCTGTGAAGTACTGTTAATGTGTTTACTTCGATGTTAATGCTGAAATTTCAGATTAATAACTTGATTAAGTAGGAGAAGTATAACCAGATTTAATAGTAGGGTTTCTACATAAGTAATATTCATAAATTTTCACATGGTATCAGAGCGACTGCAGATCTAACTGAATCATCAGCAAGAAGATTAAAGAATCATTGTTGCAGAAAGCAGCAGCAGCCACAGAAAGCCGGACTAGGGAGGACAGCGTACCAGCAGAAGGGAGCAGAGCCATGCAGAGGCCAGAGTGACGCAGTCTCCACGTAGGCCCGCGTACTTACTGTGCAGAGGCAACGTAGAGACAGCGTTGGGACTGTTTGCTCACGCAGAGGCAAGCCATGGTGACGCAGTCCTGAAGTTGTTGCTGATTCAAAGTGCCAGAAGTAGTGCTGCAGAGCTTCAATAGTTGCTTGTGGGGTTAAATTTTTGAAGGTGCAGAAATTAGCGTGAGCACTAGTTGACAAAGAACGGGAGGAGAACAAATTCTCAGAGGATTTCCAACCAAAGAAATCTGCAGATCGATCAGAGGATTGAAGAGCTGATTCATTGTGATTTGGCAGACTTCCAAGAGAGGAAGTCAATTGTCAGAGGCAGCAGAGGGTCCCTTTCTCACCAAGGACTCTAGATCCAAGTCTCTAGCACAGAGAGAAGGATTAGTTCCAACAGATTTGCTGAGCAAATGGCACCTCACAGACTACGTGATCAGGATAGGTTGGACGGCTTGTCCAACTTTGTAGTTTGGAAAGCCAGAATCCTGTTAGTCATGGAGGCCTACGGTCTGAGAGAGCATGCAGAGAAAGTCCTGGCCACGCCAACTGATGCGAAGCTCATGGAGAAGCATGAAGAAGCAGCGGCACACGCCAAACGCTTCATCATGGATGGAGTCAAAGATCATGTAGTGCCTCACATAGTCGAGAAGACAACGGCTCATGATATGTGGGTGGCTTTGACCTCACTATATGAAGGAAGATCCGTCCAAAGGAGACTGCTTCTGGAGAAACATATGAGGTTATTCATGATGGCCAAGGGAGAAGAAATTGAACCCTTCCTTTTCAGATTACAGGCGATCAGGGATCAGTTGACTGCCATGGGAGTGAAAGTGGAGGATGATGTGATGGCGAGGACTGCACTCAATGCGGTCACAGAGGACTGGGAAACTTTTGTCCAAAGTATCTTGGGCAGAGAAGACCTTCCCAACTGGGATAGTATGTGGGCGATCCTCCATCAAGAACTCCGTCGGTTCACCAAGAGACAGTACAACACCGGATCAAGTAAAGTGAAGAAGGAAGAGGAAGAAGATGCAACCTTGGCATCAAAGAGGCAATGAAGGAGGAAGAAGCAT
Organism: Pinus albicaulis; assembly: GCA_034641835.2. Taxonomy (NCBI): domain Eukaryota; kingdom Viridiplantae; phylum Streptophyta; class Pinopsida; order Pinales; family Pinaceae; genus Pinus; species Pinus albicaulis. The sequence goes on from CM076579.1 coordinate 353,024,655, forward strand.
GATCTATCAAAGATCAAGTGTTTCCAGTGCGGCGAACTAGGACATTTCGCCAGCAATTGTCCTCAGAAGAAGGACAAGGAAGCTTCTACCTCTATGGCTACTGTGGCGGACGATGGCTCCGAAGATGACGTAGCCATGAGCGCTCATGAACCACGAAAGTGGGGCGACATGGGTCTGTAGAGCAACTACAGAGTGGTGGTGGGATTCTTGAGTAGCTCAGCTCTTGGATCACATCCGTGCTATGAGAGCCTTAAGACAATAGCGAGACAAGTGGAGTAGTTGGTGCAAAGAATCACGGATAGAGCAAAGGTAGAGCTAGATGCTGAGAGGGAGTAGCGCAGTGCAGATGCAACAATGACGTGGCAGCGCAACGCAGAGGGGGCTAGTGTGACTTTAGCAGTGCAGTGCAGTCAGGCTTACGCAGAGCACAGTGCTGCAGCAGCGCAGTGGCTTCAGGAGGACAACACAAAGCAGCAACATATGGAGCTTCAGTGATGAGGATGCAACCCAACTGACTTGCCTGTCAAAGATTGGGTAGGAGTTTTTAGTTGCTTCTCTCAGCAACTAAGTTCCAGTGCAACAGTTGGCAACACGATGCAACAGATTGAGAAGGAGATGCAGTACATATGTAGCAGTGACGGTGGCAGCGTCATGGGAAGCAGTATGGGAGAGCAGCAACAGCGCAGTGATGAAGGGCAACAGGCCAAGCATCAGCGCAGAGACCCACACTAGAGATCAGTGCAGAGCTTCGGGGTGAAGCAGTATTGTGCTAGAGCACTTTCCCTGCTAAGAGGGAGTGTTGAGATTTGTGGATTGTTGGGTTAGCTTTAGATGTGCTCTAGCTCCCAAAATTTGTGGAGGGACTAGAGTACATGAGATCTCCAAGTCTCAGAAAGGGATTTGAGAAATTCCATCCAGATTGAGAGAAAATTAATTAATTAATATTTTTGATTAAGGACCCTAAGTCTAACATAGGAAAATTAAAATATTAAAGGTAATTAATTTAAACATGTGATGGAAATTACTTAAGTCACACGAATCAAGCTTTCTTTTAATCTTAGCCGTCGAATCAAGATTAGATCATGACTGTTGGTTTCCCAACGATAAAAGTATGAAGGAAAGGCTTGGGGTCAGTTGGAAGACACACACGGAGGCAGAGCACTGAGACTAAGCTGGAATTTTAGGGCGTGGTTTGCTAAGAATTTCCAGAGGTGTTTCAGTTGCAACGAGGGGCAGTATTGGCTAAGGGGATGATCTGATCCCAGAGCCAAGGGTCAGCAAGAGACAGAGAAACAACAACCAGAGCAACGCAAAGGGTTTCAGCTACTACGCAGGCCCAGAAAGGGCAACGCAGAGGCACCAGGAGGCCATTAGGGCTTACGCAGGCCCAGCCAGGGCAACGTAGGGACTGCGTTGCCCAATCTGGGGTTACGTAGCCCTCTTGTGAGCAGCGCAGGGGCATCAAAAGGCTAGCAGAGTTGACACAGAGGGCTTTAGAGCAACGCTGGGGTTTCTAGAGGCTGAAAGGGGTTGAGTTCTGTAAATCCCGTTTGAGGGTGTGAATTAGTCCAGTTTTTCGTCTCCAGAACAGAGGTATTGCTGCAGATCTTATATTTCTCTGTTGGGTTAACCAGTAAGGTGCCCAAATTTGCTGTACTTAGAGTCTACTTAATAATATAAACCCTCCAGCAGCCAGAAGATCGGTTTTCCCGCATTGGGTTTTTCTGGGGACAGTTGTCCAGAAAATCTTGCGTGTCACTTTGTATATGTGCATGTATTTAGTTTTAGATCTGTATCTGTGAAGTACTGTTAATGTGTTTACTTCGATGTTAATGCTGAAATATCAGATTAATAACTTGATTAAGTAGAAGTATAACCAGATTTAACAATAGGGTTTTTGCATAAGTAATATTCAGAAATTTTCACACAATTGAGTAAATACGCTTGCTAATCAAGGGCGGAAGTGGACACTTCGTAGTGGGTTTTCCTTTCAAATTTGGGGCTTTAGACATGCTCTAATGTTACCTTCCTTGGTAAGAGAGGTTAATGAAGGACCCTATTAGGTGGTTTCAACCTCTTAAGGGAATGAGGTACACCCATCAAGTGGCAGGTGTAATGTGAAATGATGATGGAACGAAGTGGGGACAAGGGGAAGACTCCAAGCCACATGTCATGGTACAAGGGTAGCTATGACGAGGGAGGTCCACACCTTGGTTGTATGAATGTAAGGAGGGAGAAATTGTGGTACATGAGTTACCCCGACCTTTGTTTTTCCACCCTTCTTCATTTTCCTTTTGCCTTTTATTGATTTTTCTTTATTTTACTGCTCGGGGATCAAGGGGATGAGAGCATGATGTGTAAGATATAACAGTGATTACCCCCTTAAGGTAGGGCAGTTCATTGCCCACCACGGGTTGGGACATTCATGGGTACCTTAACGATAAAAGGGGCACTCATAGGGTCCCTAGGAACCAAGGTGATGGCCATAACGATAGAGGGCAAAGCTCATGTTTGGCTTTTTCCCACACGCTAAATTTTATTGTCCCAACCATCTTTTGCATTTTGTGGTACATTTCCTATTGTATGTGGCCATATTACGCTTTTATCTTTCTTTTTAGCTGCATCAACCTTCGAGGCATCGTTCTAGGCCCAACCCATGGTGTGGACAAGGGGAGGGGGAGGCTAACACCTTGTGGACCCAATGGACAAATGTGGACATAGATGGGGATAATGTGAAAAGGGCTTGTAATGAGCGGAGGGGAGTGAGATATATGGTATCGGGAAGCGGGACCACGCAACCAAAATCCAGGTTTCCCATGTAATGGCACTCCTAAAGCTAGTAGCCAATAAAGGAGATCCCATGAGACTAGGATACAAGATTAATCCCCAAGCTGAGGCAAGGAAACAAAAGTACAACTCAAGCCCTTCATTCTTCCAAGTTGCCCAATAATCCATATCCAAGTGTGCGCAAGAAAAGCAAGCATAAACGACCAATTACATAATGAAATATCATATCTTCGAGGTTGGATGGCTCACTTTCAAACATACGATCATGACAAATGATCGAGGGTACACAATGGCTGGCTCAGGTGGTGGAGAATGGTAGCACATCATAGCTATCAGATGGCTGCAAGGGGCTGCTGGTTGCTGGTTGAAGACAAATCTAGGAGAAAATTTCTTCTATAGGGGTCACCCACAAGTGGTGGGTAACAAGGCCCACTCTTTATAGCTTAGAGTAGGCAAATATAACTCAAAAATAGATGGTCAAAGTCTTCCTCAAACGAAGCTCCCAACTTGAAGGAAAAATAACACAAGGGGAAAAATGAAATAATCCAAGAAAAACCCTTTCTGTTAATTTTCTATGAAATTCTGTAACCGTTTAGATGAATGATTTGAAACTAACTTTCTTTCACCAAGACACAAATTTTCTTAACACTTGTAAGTAGCAGAATTAGAACATAGAGATAAAAACACAATCACACAATTTACACACTTGATTTCTTGGGAAACCCAACTGGGAAAACCGTCTACTTTGCTTTAGTATTTTATTGATAGAGTTTGAGCAATAAAAACTCTTACAAGGCAAACTGTCACCCTGAGAACACTCTTGTCCTCATGCTGTACTAGTTGGACTCATCCTCCAAACACACTGACCCCTGCTCCTACTTTCTTGCGCTCAGACATGCCCTATTTCCTTGTGCATAGGCTTCCTATTTCTTAGCGCAAAGGACTCCCTATTCTTTAGGGCTCGACTCCTATTTCGTAGTGCAAAATTGCCCTATTTCTTAGCTCAATTCTGCCACAAGAAAGTTTCTCTTCAGTGCTACGTTTTGGCTCTTCTAAGATATGCTCTCACAATAAATATCTCTCACGCATACATAATAATGATGAATACACGTGCCTTCGTCCTCCTTTTATTGATTCAATCCATGCTAAAATTGGCAAGTCACAAATTTAGAACTTGAGTTGTGATTGACTAGTTAACTGAGTCAAACTGCTTCTCTAACTCGTCCTTGCTTCAATCAAAGATTGAAGTTCCCAACTCGTCCTCTTCTAAACTCAAACAACCACTCGAACTTGTAGTCAATTTGAAAAAAGGTCCACATAATTGATCCTCCAACACTAGATATTAATCACCATTTCCATGAACTCACTCCATGGTCAAAGTGTTAATTTTAGTTAACCATGGTATGTTCTATGCTTAGAGCAGTTTACTTCAATCTTTCTTGTTAGCCCAATTCAATTTCAGATATGCAATCACATAAACATTGAAAGTAAATGCTGATAGAGCATAAAGTAAATCGACAGAGGACAATCCAAGACAAGAGACAAATATTCTTGTAATTCTTTTTTATTCAGCAGAGAGAGAAAATATATTTTATAACAATGAATAGGATGCCCTAGCTAGGAAAGTCTTCGTTGGTCAAACTAGAAATTCAATCTCCAATCATGCTTGGTCAAACTCGACCTTCCTTCAAAGTCAAAGACAACCCAAAACAGTCCACAATTTTGGTCAATGCATAAGTCAAAGTATGCGGTCAAAACAACAGTCAACGTTGCGGTCAAAGTGAATGTTTGACCTTGGTTTTTGTGCCTCTAGCTGCGGCCTCTTCAAATGGGAATTATGAGTTAAAAAACACAGTCAAATGATGAGAGTTGACCCAAAGTCAACACTGGTCAACACTGTCTAGAAAAGCCCTAAACCAATCTGAAAATCTCAGCTTCCTATTTCACATGTGTGGAGGAGAGAGAAGCCTCTAAAGTTGTACGAACCAATCGGATGAGAGAGATATGTGTGTGATGAATGAATGATGAAATGAAGATCATGTCTCTCCTTTTTATATCCATGACTGAGGGTGTGTGACACAAATTTTGGGGCTTGTGAGCCTACATTACAATTCTGGCCGACCTTGACAAATTGCACGTGTGGAAAATAAATTCAAAATTCAACTTCTGCTCATCCAAACAAGATGATCCTTAGATCAATCTTGCACCTCTCCGAAAGAGGAATCCAACAAAAATATCATCTCCATCATATGAGCAGTGCAACATGGAGTTTGGCCCTAGTTGCCAAATTTAACGAAGACAAATCATGGTCTTTCTGGCTAAGGCATGAGCGAGAGAAGACCTTCCACGCTGCCATTTTCAACACTCCTTCTTAGCGAGGAAGGGATTCTGTACAACTCCCAACTTATCTTTGAAATAGACAAAACTACCTCTTGCCAATGCCTTGGTTAAGATATCTGCTGTTTGTTCCTTTGTTGGAATGTACGCTAGCTTCACTATCCCTTTTTGCACACAATCTCTGAGATGATGATATTTGATCTCGATATGCTTAGAGCGATCATGAAACACTGGGTTCTGAGAGAGCTTAATGCAACTCTGATTATCACAGTAGGCTCCATCCCCTGTTTGAAAAGTCCCACAAGCAACTTTCTCATCCAAATAACCTCACATGCTACTAAATTGGTAGCCATGTACTCAACCTTTGCTGAACTAAGTGCAACTGATCTATGCTTCTTGCTTTACCAAGAAATAGTTGCTGACCCAATGCTGAAGACGCCACCTAAAGTACTATTCCGATCTGTGGAGCTCCCTACCCAATCTGCATCTGTGAAGCCCTCAAGCCTCACTCCATGAACCTGTCTGTACCATAATCCATAATCTGTTGTGCCTCTCAGATACCTCAAAACATGCTTTGCAGCAACCCAATGAACTTTGGTCAGTTCCATCATGAATTGAATTAGTTGATTCACTGCAAAACAAAAATCAGGTCGTGTGTTGACCAAGTACATCAACGACTCGATGAGCTGCCTATATAATGTAGCATCTACTCGCTTTGCTCTGCAAGCATCCACCTTCCTCCAGTTTGTGACTAGAGGTGTGGCCATGGTCCTGCAATCCCGCATATGGAATCTCTGGAGAATCTCTATAGTGTACTTCCCTTGTCCCATGAAGATCTCACCATCACCCTGCCAAACCTCCAATCCAAGGAAATAGTGCACAAGCCCCATATCCTTCATCTCAAACTCCCTTGCAATCTTGGATCAATATGTCTGCTCCAGTCAATATAAGGTCATCTACATAGAGCACTAGAATGAGCGGAATCCCTCCAACCATGATGTAGTACAGGTTGGCATCCGCCTCACTTTTAGTGAAGCCCAATCCTCGAAGGTAGCTGTCAGTACAAGTGTACCATGCTCTCGGAGCCTGCTTGAGGCCATAAAGAGCTCTCTTCAACCTATAGACATGCATGTCTCTGTTGAACTGCTCGAACCCCTCTGGCTACTCCATATAAATCTCCTCCTCAACAACCTTGTTGAGGAATGTTGTCGTCACATCCATTTGGTGGATCTTCTGCCCCATCTGTGCTGCAAGTGCCAAAATCGTCCTAATGGATTAATATCGTGCTATTGGGGCAAAGGTCTCATCATAGTCTATGCCCTCAATATGTGAGAAGCCTTTAGCCACAAACCCGACCTTGTACTTCTCCACACTCCCATCTGCTCCATGCTTCACTTTGTACACCCAGAGTGACCCTACTATTGATATGTCCTTTGGTCATGGCACAATCTCCCAGACATCGTTCTTCATGATGGAGGAATATTCCTCCACCATGGCATCCTGCCAAACTTGCTGAGAAGTTGCCTCCTTATAACAAGAAGGCTTAGTGTCCACCAATTTTGTGATCAGTGCCATATAGCTTGTGTACCTCTGTGGCTGCTTGCTTTGCATGAACATGGTGCTAGGAGCCTCAATATGTTCTCGAGCCTCTTGAATCAACCTGTTAGCTCACTTTGGCTCTCTTCCTCCCTGTACTAGGAGTCTTTGACTAATTAGCTGCTTGCTCTTGTCTCGGTCTCTCCTCCTCATCATCCAATTGGTCATCTTGTTGTGCTATCCTCTTGCTACTAGGCTGGGACCCAATCTGTGATTTGGTCGTAATTCCTGCTTAGGAGCAAGTAGATCCTCCTCAGGTACTCCAACTTGCTCCCGCTTCAAGGAATCCCTCAGAACCTGTCCTCTTGGAACCTCACATCCCCCCTGATAACTGTCTTCTTGTGGGCTCCAGCTTCTTCCTGTTATCTTTGGACACATGGAAATAAACTTTTGTGCCCAAGATACATAAGTGTGAAACATTAGGATGCTTGCCTGTGAAAGTCGCCTCCGGCGTAACTCGTCCAGGCACCTTGTGTGGACACCTGTTCTGTAGAAATACTGCAGCGTTGCATGCTTCTGCCCACAAGAACATAGACAATCCCTAATCATGCAACATGGCCTTGAACACTCCAACAACGCTGTGGTTCTTCCTCTCATCCACTCCATTCTGCTGAGGGTTATGTGGTGCTATCAACTCTCTCCTAATGCTGTCCTTCGCACACATATCCTTGAAGGCATTGGAGACATATCAACTGCCATTGCCACTCCTCACTTTGATCTTTTTCTTGGTTTGGTTTTCTACCAAGGCCTTATATACTCCATGAACTTGGAGAAGACCTCATCCTTCTTCATAAAGAATATCCAAGTTTTACGAGAATAATCATCTATGAAAGTGACATAATACCTGATTCTCATAATAGATGGAGAAGAGAAGGGCCTACATACGCCTGAATCCATCGGCTCCAAAATCCCTTTGGCTCTCCTGTCTCGGCCCTGAAAAGAAGTCTTGACATACTTGCCAAGTGTGCACCCCTTGCACGCATCGTGTTGTTCAAAACTGTATGTTGGTAATCCTGTGGCCATTTGCTAAAGATTCTTCAGAGTCCCGTGATGCAAGTGTCCCATGCGCATGTGCCAAAGTTCTCCAACATCTCTACTTTTCTCACCACCTGCCTTGCTACTCAAGGTTGCACATTTCTCAACTCTTAACTTGTAAAGGTTTTTTATCCTCACACCTATCTACTTCACTGATCCAAAAGCTAAGTGCTTGAGATAAGCCTTACCTCTGTTGAAGATGACATCATATCCCTTGTCCTCAAGGGTAGCTACTGAAACAAGGTTCTTCTTCAAGCCTGGAACATAGAGAATGCCATTGAGATGGAGAGAGCTCTCAGACTCCCTGTCAAAGTTGACTGTACCAACTCCCCTAGATGCATCCTTGCTATCATATCCTAGCTCAATTTGAAATTGCATGTCCTTCTCCTTCAACTCACTGAAATACTCCTTGTTCTCGGTCATATGGAAGGATGCTCCACAATCAATATACTAGGTGCTCTTACCTACTGAGCTTGCCATGCAAGCTATCAATAAGAATTCTTTCTCGAACTGAGATGAAAACCTATCTACCTCAGCTGATGGGACCACATGATCCTTGCTGGATCTCTTCTTTTGATTAGGACACTTCATAGCACAGTGTCCAGACTCGTGGTAATGAAAGCACTTGATCTTGCTTAGATCCTTCTTTTTCTCGCCCTTCTGAATGGACTTTGTTGAAATTTGGTAGCTCAGGGAGAAATTCTCTCCTTGGGGAAGCCTTTCTCCCCCTAAGGAGACCCTACTAGCCCTTGAAAGAATTTAATTTGCACATAGGAAAATATTATTTTTAATGTGGAACCATGACAACACAAAATGTACAAGTTTGGCTTGGAAGAGGAAATTCGACCCCCAAGACCACATATAAATAGACATCACTTGGCATCACTTAGAGGCATCATCACACCTTCATCACATCTTCCCTTGGTTCGATTTGGTCTGAAATTGCAGGGTCTGAGTTCACACGTGTGGAGGAGAGAGAAGGTAAATTTGTTGACCAATGTTGACTTGGGGAAGTTTGACTTTGTTTGACTTGGATTTGGATTTGTTTTGGAGGGTCGAGTTGATTGGGACTTTGACCAAATTTTCCTGGGCATTTTGACCAGCGTTGACTGCAAGTTTTGAGCTAGGGTTTTCGCAAGTCAAACTATGACTTTGACCAGATTTTGTGGGCAGATTTTTGAGACTGTTTTGACCGATTTTGACCAAGCAAGGAGGGCCACATTCTTTGACAGGTTTACCGAACTTTCTGGAGCAGATTTGATCGTTGACTTGTGACTGGTTAGGGTCGCGTTGACTGCTGTTGACTTTGATAGAAAATTGCAGATTTGACTGTTGATTAGATTTGACTTTTATGCACATACTGGATTGGATATTGGTTGGATGGTTTTGTTGGTCAAGGCTTTGACCTTTGACTAAGTTGTTGATGTATTTGGACTATGTATCTCTCTGTTGAACATTTGATGACAATCTAATAGAAGAAGAATTTGGAGAGGGGTTGCCCCCTTGTGGGTTTTTCCTTGGTCTTTGACCAAATCTCTATCTCTATTGATCTTGAATGTCTTCTATTGTGCATATGGTTTTATGTTCTATCTACAATTGCTTACTGTTACTGGGTTATTGAAAATATATTGGGTAATTGATTGTTATTGGAAGAAGAATTATTATAAGTGATTGCTTCAACATAGAACATTGAAAAATTAACATGGTAATAGAGTTGAGGTGAAGACAATCCCATGGAGACAAGAGCAATCACCCTTTGAAGATATCTTATCTGCTGCTGAAGAACATTTGACTTGGTCAAGATGACTACCTCATACTTCAAGATTGAGGAAAATCTGAATGACTCATCAAACTATGCTGTTTGGAGAACCAAGTTGGATGTGAGTTTGGATGAAAACGATGACTTGGAATACGTTGAAAGCAAGGTACTTGAGCCTTTGAAAATGCTTCTACTGCTATCAAAGCCAAGTACAAGAAAGGTGAGGTCAAAACTAAGAAAATTATTATTGATTCTTTGAGAGACCATTTGATTATTTATATTTCAAAGTTGAATAAGGCCAAGGAAATGTATGATAAGCTGGTTGGGATGTATGAAGTCAACAACTTGAGCCATATTCTTTCTTTGAAGAATCAACTCAAGGACATTAAGATGAACAAGGGGGACACTATGCAGTATCCCAACTCAAGGATCAACTGCTGTCTGCGGGAGAAATTACATTTGACAGAGAGCTGGTGCTAATTGCACCTGGAGGTCTTCCTCCGATTTTTGGAGACATTTATTACCACCATTAGCATCAATGACAAGTTTCCTTCATTTGACGAGCTATTGGGCAAATGCTCTCAAGAAGAGACTAGGATGATTTCCAGAGGGAGAATTCAAAAGCATGAAAAGGAGAGCCCACTGCCTTTTCTACCCAAGCCAAGAAGAAGAAAGGAAAAGGACCATCAAAATCAAGAAAGCAAGGTCAAGGATTCAAGAACAACAATCAAGGATTTAAGGACACATCCAACATCGAATGCTACAATTGTATGGTCACTTTGCTCGAGATTGTCCGGAGGAAAGAAGTGCTCCAAGGAACAACTACAATCTTAGAAGGAAGAGAGGAGGACCCCCTGCCCAAGAGGAGACTCGTCATCCTCCCAAGAGATCAAGGAGCTCAAGGTATGATAATAATGCAACTGCTACTCAATCTGAATATTTTCTTATTTCTGCTCCTTCTAGTTCCTCTCCTCCAGATTCATTTGATAGCTGGTTATTGGATAGTGGGGCTTCTAGACACTTCAATGGTTATTGTGAAGTACTCTCAAACCTGGTTGAGAGGGAGACAAATTTGAAGATCATTCTTGGGGACAAATCTACTTATCCTGTGAAGGGGTTTGGTTCTGTTTCACTATATTTGGATTTTGGTCAAACTATACATCTATAGTATTTTCTGTATGTGTCGGGATTGAAAAAAGAACCTTGTGTCTATATCTGCCTTGGAGGACAAAGGAATGAAGGTTGCTTTTCTAAATGGAAAGGTCCTCACTTGGCCCATGGAATCTAGCTTGAGGGATGCCTTCACTTTGGAATCAAGAATTGAAGGTCTTTATAAAGTCATTGGAAGACTAATCCGAGCATTGGTTCATGATAGTAATCATCAATGTAAACTATGGCACCGAAGATTCGCTCACCTTCACTATGAAGCCCTGCCTAAGGTGAGAAAAATGTTTTCTAGAATGCCTGAGATTCGTATGGATCATGATGGAGTTTGTCAAGGACGTGCTAGTGGAAAACATGTGAGGGGACCATTCCCTTGAAGTAGGAGCATGTCCAGTGGAATATTTCAACTCATACATTTTGATCTTTGTGGACCTATGCCAGTGACTTCTCTTGGTGGCTACCTGTACTACATAATATTTGTGGATGACTTCTCTCGCAAGACATGGATTTTATTTTTGAAGCACAATGACCAAGCATTTGATATGTTCAAGGACTTCAAGGCCCTGATAGAAAATCAAATAGGGAAGAGAATCAAAATCTTCAGGTTTGATAACAGAGGAGAATTCATTTCAAATGAGTTCATCGACTTTTGCACTGGAATGAAGAAGGAGATCATCGTACCTTACAACCCTGAGAAAAATGGTGTAGCTGAAAGGAAGAATATGACCATCATGCATTAGAGGAATTTTGAGGTCTAAAATGGGCCTCCTAATGAAATTATAAAATAATTGTGGAAATAATAAAATAATATTAGATTACATCATCAAATTTTAGAGGGAAAAAAGAAACACCTACTTTTTCAACTAGTATTTTCAACTTATCTCCCGATGGGTTTACTCAAATTTTGAGCGAGAACACTCATTGGATGTAGAATTTACTTCCTCATCCAAGGAGTACCCATGTTGCATACTTTCGATGGACCCTCCTACAAGAAAAAAGAGAGACACATGAAAAACGTGATTGCAATCGCATTTTTCATGTATTTCTCATTTTACATGTAGCTGGGTCCATCGAAAGTATGCAACATGGGTACTCTTTGGACGAGGAATTAAATTTTGCATCCAACGAGTACTCCTGCTTAAAATTTGAGTAAAATATTAGGGAGATAAGTTGAAAATATGAGTTGAATTATTATTTTCATATTTTTTAATCTTTTTACTTTTTTACTCCAAAAATGGTGAATCATCCCCCATGGTTGACATCATCATCTTGAATCCTATCGGTTCTTATAAAGTTTATTTTGGTTGTACATTTTTCTTAGGAGGTCCATTTTAGACCTCAAAATTTCTCTAATGCAAGCTTCCAGAACTATGTCGCATGATCAAAAGTTGCCAAAGTTTGTATGGGGTGAAGTTGCTAACACTGCTATCTATGTTCAAAATAGAACTCCAAATCAAGCCTTAGGTGACAAAACTCTTGAAGAAATTTTCACAAGTGTGAAGCCCGATGTTGGACATTTGAGGATCTTTGGTTTCCCCATCTACTTTCATGTGCCGAAGGACAAAAGGAACAAGCTGGAAGCTTCAGGAAAGAAAGGTACGTTTGCTGGTTATTGTGAAAATCCTAAAGCTTATAGAATATATGTGCCTGGTCAAAGGAACATAGAGTTTAGCAGGGATGTGACATTTGATGAAGATGTTGCCCTTGGGAAAGCAAGGGACACTCCCCAAGAAAGGATAATGCCATGGATGGACAAGAGACTCTCCTTTGCCTGAGCCAAAAATTGATGTTGTTGATGATCCCATGGAACACATGGATCCGTTGGATCCCCCATGTGATCCTCCTGCCAGGAAAAGACCTTTATGGCTTTGTGACACTTTACAAGATGCTGAGAGACATGTTGCTGCAAGATGAACCTTCAGGGAGAGCAAGAAGCTATGCTGATATCGGGGATATGTTGTAGCAATGAGCAACATTATATAGGCTGAACCTCACACCTTTGAAGAAGCAGTGAAGGAACAAGCATGGAAGGATGTTATGGCTAAAGAATATGAGTCCATAATGAAGAATTATGTATGGGAAGTGGTTCTGGGACCCAAAGGAAAGTCTGTTGTAACTTCTAAATGGTTGTACAAAATTAAGCATGGTGCAGATGGAAGTATCAAGAAATTCAAGGCGAGATTTGTGGCTAGAGGTTTCTCCCAGAAAGAGGGAGAGGACTATGACAACTTTTTTGCATCGATTGTTCGCTATACGGCTATTTGATCTATTGTTGTTCTTATTGTTGGCCACGGATGGACACTTCACCAAATGGATGTGAATACCACATTTCTACATGGCATTCTTAAAGAAGTATATGTTGAGCAACCACAGGGATTTGAGGAGCATGACATGAAGATTCATGTATGCAGGTTGAAGAAAGCACTCTATGGATTGAACCAAGCCCGCAGAGCTTGGTATGTTGATATTGATAGCTACCCAATGAAGCCTGGATTTACGAGAAGCAATGCTGACTCGAATCTCTACTTCAAAAGTTGTCCAAGGTATGCCTCTGATTTTGGTATTATATGTTGATGCCTTATTCTTGACGGGTGTGTTACGCACCACTAGTGGGTAACACCCACAGGAAATTTTTTCTCCTAGATATGTCTTCAGCCGACAACCAACATCACCTTGTAGCCATTAGATAGCTCGATGTGCCACCATTCTCCACAACCTGAGCCAACTATTATGTGCCCTCGCCCATCTGCTATGATCGTATGTTTCAAGGTGGGCCTTCCAACCCCGAAGGTATGGCTTTCATTATGTAGTTGGGTATATTTGCTTGTTTTTCTTGGACACATTTGGACATGGACTAGTGGTGGGATTCAACACAAAGAATGGGCTTGGTTTGTACACTTATTCCCTTGTCCCAACTTGGTGGTTAATCTCGTATCCTAGTTCCGTGGGATCTCCTCTATTGGCTACTAGCTTTAGAAGTGGCACTACATGGGAAAACCCGATTTTGGTTGCGTGGTCCCACTTTTTGACACCCTATATCTCACTCCCCTCCGCTCCTATCTGGATTGTGTTGAAAAATGTAACTAGGTTAGAACTTCATAATTATCTTTGTACTTGTATCAATATGTATTTCATGCAAAAGCAAAAAGAAGAAAAAGAAATCTATATTATTATTATTATTTCATTAGTCAAGCATGTTCTTCATGCTTCTAGGATTTGTTGAGTCAAAGAATTGTAATTGAGTCAAAGTCCTATTTGAAATTCCGATAAGGAAAAAGGAATTTTTTTTTTCAAAAATGTAATTTGGGTCAATTCACTTGAAGAAGCCAAGTCGACACTCCATGATGACAAGTCGGCTCACTTAAAAGACACGTCTTTTCGCATGTGAGAACAACTATATATTGGCATACATCCTCCACCAAAATGGAAAACAATTCAATGCTTTTCTATGATGAGTTTTGAGTTGAAAATTTGCGAAATTTAGAGGCTACATTATTGTGAAGACTTGTGAGCTCACGAGGTCATATATCTGAAAGAAATTTGAGTTCTCTATGGCAAATGGTTTGAAGAAAATGCGAGTTTTCTATGGCAAATAGTTTGAAAGAAATGCAAGTTCTCTGTGGCAAATGGTTTGAAAGAAATGCAAATTCTTTGTGGCAGGTGATCTGAGATAAAAGCGAGTTCCCTGTGGCACAAGAGCTGAGATTGATGCAAGTTACTGTGACAGAGATTGATGCTATTTCCCGTGACTAAGATGATGAATTTGGAGGGCTTGACTTGGCATCTTGAAGGTTGGATTCTTGTATTAGTCTTGGGTCTTGGATAACTCACTTTGATCTGATTCTATTAGAAGAAGATTTTTTCTAGGTTTTTCCCCTTGTGGGGTTTTGGCCCTCTGGCTTGGAGAGTCTACATCTTGTGTTCTTCTGTTTCTTTGTGATCTTCATGTACATTTTTGTAATTGCTTGATGAAGAAGAACATAATGTAATGATAAAAAGCCAACAAACACTCACAAGTTATTATAATGAAAGAGAAATCGACCCTAATATGCCTACATCTTGGTTTCTCAACATGGTATCGGAGCTACTACTTTTGAGGATACTTTTTGCAGTAGTTGTCTCTATCAAAGGAAGAATATTTGAAGTTCACCATCTTCAAAGCCAAATCAATATTCTTGAAAATATCTCTCTTGACAAGAAGAATACCTCCGTGATACAAATTAAAGGAAGACACTTAATATCCTTGTGATTCGAGCTCATCTCTACATAGAGGATCAAAATCCTTAAGGATTTGGAGGGAGACCTGAACTCTCCATTCTGTGATGACATCTGAATTTTATATGGTACTATGGTATACGAAATTATGAGCAGTCCAAGTTTTGAAGAGACAAGTCCAAATTTGAGGCACTATAGGATAATATGAGATTCAAAAACACATTTGCTGACAGGTTGATCCAATTTTTAGTGACACCAAGAAGAGTTTACAAGCAACATATATAAAAGACAAAAGAGTTGAGAATTCTAAAATAGCTCTGAGGCAGTTGATAACTTCAGAATTATAGTAGTCATATGAATAAGTTGACAATGATACAAATATCTTATGATGCGAGCCTTAAGGAAGCTACAAAACCATGCAATCATGATACCCGAACCTTCTACAACACTATATTCTTTTGCTAGCGATTTGAAATGATGAAGAATGCAATCTTTGATGCATTGAGAAATGTTTATAAAGTGCAGACCTATGAGAGTGTTTTTTAAGAATTTGAAGATATGTGAAGCATATCGTGGCATATATCTATGATGAGGTTCTACACCTTAGGAATGAAGGACATAATGCATTGTAAAGTGAAAGAAATCAAAACAATATGGAGAAAAGGACCGAATTCTATGGAATCTATGAAGATTGAAAGACTGTGGTATAAATAAATGGACCAAACTCATCAATAGAAGCCGAGAACTTTGTAAAAGCACTGTGACAAGTCATGGAAGGTGTTATGATGAGAAACAACTATGTTACCTCCTTCCTTGTACATAATAGAAAAAATGAAGGATCTACTATGAAGTCGACCTATCTGAGACGACAAAACATTGCCAACAACAAAAAAGAATATGGCATCCTGAAGATCGAATTCATCTCTATGGTTTGTAGCCTAGCTTGAAGAACAAAGGATTGAGATCAATATGGAAATCATCTAAAGACTTGATTGAAGAGTTATATGGAGAGAATTAAATGAGAAGTTTGGATGTCTCTTTGAAGCAGCTCCCAATAATCATGGAGATCAGGTAAAGTTAATAAGAGGCGCATATAAATCATGTTCATTTGCAATCAATGATAAGTAGTGATGCTATGATAATGATCTCATGAAAATTAGTAATGCATCATAGAGAGGGCTTGTGTAGACATATTATTAGCATTTGAAGTCTTTGCATATGCGAACTAGGAATGAATTGAATTCTATATAGAAAGCTTGCTAATGATAATTCTAGGGTTTACAATTTGTAAGTTGAAAGGTTTTGAAGACTTTTGGCATTTAAGGTTTGTGAACCCTAGCATAGTTTAATCAAGAAGAACCCAAGGAGAAAATCCCTATCTAATCATATCCACTGTTAGAGGTAGATCTAACCCTTGATGTTTAAACAAGGTTGGTGAACAGGTCCCAGATTAAGAGGGAGCTAATCCTTTTCAAAAGATAAGTAATTTATATCTCCTCGTTTATTATCTTTGTGCCTTGTCTTTTTTGTTCTTTCATGGTCTTCTAATAAAGGTTGTAGTTCAAGGCAAGTTCTATCTACAACTTGACTAGTAGATAAAAGATTTGGAAGAACGTGGCATAACATGAAGAAAATGAAGGAAGGAGCAGTTTGATGTATGCATCAAAGAAGACAACAAGATGACAAGAAGTTCGCTTCATATGGATAGAGGGAGCTGTAAAGATCTTAATGGACACAATATTAGTTGAAGCTTGGCAGAAAGCCCAAAGAAGATTGTGACCAAAAGAGATGATGATTGATCTAGGGCAATGTCCTTAAGTAAGAAGTTGAAGAGTTTTGATGTTGTTGTACCAACAACTAATTGGTTCGTTCCTGGGACACATTGATTGAAGATTGGAAGCTAAAAAGCATTAAGCATAACTCTATTGCAATATGAAGATAAACCATGCAAAGGAATGTTGACCTTAGAGGGAGCAAGCAACAAGAATTTGATATGAAGAATCCCACACCTTGAGTAGAGGCTATTGTGATTTGGAAACTTTGATAATGATGGGATATGGTTTGGCTCCCTGAAAGGACATTTTGTAGAAGAATGTGAAGAGGCTGGAAAGATGGCAGTTGAGATGACTTGTTTGATGATATTGTATCGACGATTGTTTGATTTGATTTGGGAGCACATGGATTGAGTGGAAAACACTGATGATGGCTTGGAAGAGCACAAGGACATAATTTTGTTATGTAAATATAGAAGGCATGTGCAAGCAGTTGTGAGCAAGATTGGCTCCTTGAGATGTTAGATGAATCATATGATGTCAAAATTACATGAAAAGTCCAAGAAGAAGCTCGTTATGATATGATGCAAGATAGGGGACCAACAACTACAACAAATCTCCCCAGATCTCCACGAAAGAACATGTAGCCCATGCTTTGATGAGTATTGTGATTATGGCCCTTGGTTGAGGGGGAGTAAGGATTTCCTCCCTGGTTGAGAGGGAGTGATGATGGACACTATATTCTCCATGTGTCATGCACTAGGCTAGGACTAACAACCGTAAGTCTAGTGAAGGCACTAGTAATGAGAATGGAGGATTGGATAAGCATATGGGACCAATACTTCTTGAGGATTGGGAATCCAAGATAGGAGTAGTCCCAAGGACCGATACTCTTTGAGGGTTGGGAATCCAAGATAAGAGTAGTCTCGAGGAGGACCGATTTTCTTTGAGGATGGGGGAGATATCCAAGATAAGAATAGTCCTATAAGGACATACATGGTGAACATCCGGATGGGGTGTGTGCCTTGAGAGGCAGTTGTGGTGTCCAAACATATGCCTCCCAACATTGTGGTCTAATGGAGAGTTAGAGCATGTCAGTCAAGGCCTTGTTATTATGTAATTGACAATTTTGGTTATGATGATTGTCGATTTTTGTGTAGCTTAGGAGGTACTCTAAGCCCTAGTGTTTGGGGTTTGGAGGCCAAAATGCTACAAGTAGGCTTGTGGGCTTGGAACCCAAGCTTGGTGTTTTGCACCCATTGATGTTTGGGCCAAAACCGTGACGAGTTTTCGACATGTGATGGATGAGGATGATAGTGCTCATCGAGACAAACATAACACATAAAAAATCATCCGATTCCGAGTTTTCGTTAAAGGGTTATGAATTTTTGAAGGATATGTTGGGTTTTGCTCATGTATTGGTCAAGGTCGACCTCATGTTTGGAGCCCTAATGACAGTTGGAAAATCCCTCCTTGAAGAAGTCGTTGAAGGCACTTGATTTTTATAAATATAGGTCAAGTGTGAAGTAAAAAGATCACCTAACAAATCATGAACTACCTTTGAAATAGAGCAATGGAATCGAAGACCAGGAGGGCGAGTTATGGACTACGTTTGAGTGCGGATTTGAGGCAGTGACAAGGGGAAAGGCAACCGAGTTTGAGGAGAGGTTCTTTCCTGTGTTTTGGTGCGAATTTCAATGTGGAGAAGGCCGCATCTAGAAGGGGCTAAAGAACAATCTTGTGGGCAGTTTGGAGCATGTCACCTTTGCTGGACAAAACCACATTTCAGAGGTAAGTATGAAGGGCTTTATGTGCTAGTTTAATGTGTTATAAATCTGTGTATGGGCTGTAGGAAGGTGTTGTATGTACAACACTGTGAGGAGGTGAGTTGAGGAACCACGAGGCCTTGTTAGAGCCTCCTCACTAAGCCGCAACCATTGAAGGAAGACCGCAACCTAAAAAAGGATATTCTCTAAGTGTTAGGGCAGATTCATATTACTGTTCTAAGTAGTGAACTGTAGAGTGTGACAAGGAATCTCCTTATGCACTAATTCAACATGAAAGGACAACATATGTGGCAACGTAGTGGGAGAAGTTAACACTGTCTAGAACAAAGGATTAGCGCTGTTTGGATGCCCTAATCATTCTTCTAGAAGCACAAAAACCAATGCAAGTGGGCAGCAACAAGGAGTGTTGCAGATGTCCCCTTGGATGACAGTTGGATAGATGTCCTAGGTGAGGACATGATGGAGCCTATATTTGTGCAATAGCTCCTCTATTGCAGAACAAAGGGTGGTTGATGAGAAGTCTGTGGGCATCCATGTGTATGGGTCTCCTAGGTGTGAGGATGCCCTAACTAGGTGCAGATGCTACAACGTGGACTTGGTCACTTGTGCCTGTTGGAGGGCAGCGTGAGAGTGGACGAACGTGTGGACGTGGATTGGGAACTTACAACTATAAAAGCACCGTTGGCAAAATTATTGAAGAAAACTGAAGTCTTTGAATGGACTTCTGATTGCGATGCTGCCTTTGATCTACTGAAAGATAAGCTGGTTAGTGCCTCAATCTTAACATATTCAGACTGGAAAGTAGAATTTCATGTGCACATAGATGCTTCAGGTATTGCTTTGGGGTGGTCGTAGAGAGTAGTATGTTGCTAGAGGGGCTAAGATTTGTTCTTTATTATAGTGAATTCAAGAGGGGAATAAGGGCTCCAAATTCTTCGTTTACTTTTGAAAAGAGAAAGTGGTTGCAGATAGGGTGCTTGGCTTGCGCTGATATAATGGCTCTATTCTGGAGGATATGGTTTGGTGGAGGACAGTGTGACAATGTCCAAGTTGGAGCCCGATGTGCAACACCTTGATGGACAAAGGTAGTTGCTAGAGTGGCAGTGTTGAGCTCAAGGGTCTGATCAACTAGGAGCAGGTTTGTGGAGCCTGAGACTTGTGTGTAGAGAAGGACTTCTACAACAAATGATGGGCAGTCCTCCTAACCCGTGTTCGTTGTGGGAGATGGAAATCTTGCAGTGATAGGTGGCAATCCTCCGGGCCCTATGTTGGTCTTCATCGTTGCAGTGCAGGAAGACCATAGTGGGCCGAAGTCCTTGAGTAGCTGAGGAGCAGCAGTGGGAAGTTGAGAGTTGTTCACAAGTGGAGTTGTGAACAACTCGACAGGAGTCTCGATTTGTTGTGCCCTTGATGGATGAAGGGACAACTAGAGAGAAGATTGGATAGCCGAGATTCAGTAGCCAAATGGACTTGGAGCATTGATAGAGGCAGGAGCTATAGATCGGGAGTCGAAGGACCAAGCAGGTACAGGGTACCACTGAGAGGAGTTGTGAGAGGATGCTACAGCCATATGGTTAGAGTATCTTGTTTTGTATCTTGTACTAGTGGTTGTATGAGGGCCATTATCCCTGGTACAGGAACCCTAGACTGTTGTATTATATCAGTTGGATTAATATAACGAAGTTGGGTTGAAAAAATTAAAAAGTTGTCTATATTCTGTGCATGTGTGATTTACTGCTTCATATTTTCGCCGTGCAAAGTAGTTAATGGTTGAGATTCTTGGTTTGGTAGCATCAGTGATTTTAAGACTCTAACCTAGACCCAAGGTAGTGGAAATTCAACATGGTATCAGAGCGTAGCTGAGCTACTTTGAGGGACAGTGAATCACACTGTGCACAATGAAGCAACTCAGAGGGGGTTGTCAGTGTCTAGATCATGGAGCAGAGGGTTCAGTTGAAGACATGGAGATGTGGTCTTGACTGGCTTGCAAGCGAGATTGGCTGGGAGTTCTGGTGGATTCGTGGCGATCCTGGTGAACAACAGTTTGTTGTAGGGCACATTGCTGATCATGGACTTCCTTTGATTTGTCATGGATGGTTGGGACAACTCGAGGATTTCTTTGGCATGGACGAGATCAGGTTGATTGAGATGGCTTCATGTGATGGACTGCAGATTGGCATGCTAAAATCTTCATCGGATCGCGTTGTTGCATATCCGAGATTGGAGGGATTTGCATGTGTGGTATTTGATCCAGGAGGATGAATGCTTGCAGGACTGATCCAATGGAGGTCATGTAGGCTCAGAGGGAGTCTAGCTTCAGAGGGAGCAACCCTAAGAAGGTTTGGAATCTTCAAGTTCAGATATGATGAGGTAGAGGCACTACCGAGATTGCCAGATTCATTCTACAGGGTATGCTGCAGTGATGGATGCCAGATGGGCTACTGTCGCCGGAGATGACGATGGTTACTTCCTTGTCTTGGAAGTACCTCCCTCGGTAAGAGGGAGTGTTTATTTTTGTGTAGCTTGGGAGGTACTCCAAGCCCTAGTGTTCGGGGTTTGGAGGGCAAAGTGCCACAAGTAGGCATGTGGGATTAGAAACCAAGCCTGGTGTTTTGCACCAATCGATGTTTGGGCCAAAACCGTGATGAGTTTTCGACATGTGATGGATGAGGATGATAGTGCTTGTTGAGACAAATCCGACGCATCGAAAATCATCCGATTCCGAGTTTTCGTTGAAGAGTTATGAATTTTTGAAGGATATGTTGGGTTTTGCTCATGTATTGGTCAAGGTTGTCCTTGTGTTTGGAGGCCTAATGATAGTTGGAAAAGCCCTCCTTGAAGAAGTCGTTGAAGCCACTTGATGCCTATAAATATAGGTCAAGTTTGAAGCAAAAAGATCATCCAACAAATCATGAACTACCTCTGAAATAGGGCAGTGGAATCGAAGGCCAGGAGGACGAGTTATGGACTACGTTTGAGTACGGATCTGAGGCATTGACAAGGAGACATGCAACCGAGTTTGAGGAGAGGTTCTTTCATGCGTTTTGGTGCAGATTTCAATGTGGAGAAGGCCACATCCGGAAGGGGCTAAAGAACAGTGTTGTGGGCATTTTGGAGCATGTCACCTTCGCTGGACAAAGCCACATTTCAGAGGTAAGTATGAAGGGATTTCTGTGCTAGTTTATTGTGTTAGAAATCTGTGTATGGGTCGGAGGAAGGTGTTGTATGTACAACACTGTGAGGAGGTGAGTTGAGGAATCGCGAGGCCTTGTGAGAGCCTCCTCACTAAGCCGCAACCATTGAAGGAAGGCCGTAACCTAAACAGGGATATTCTCCAAGTGTTAGGACAGATTCATATTACTATTCTGAGTAGTGAACTGTAGAGTGTGACAAGGAGTATCCTTATGCACTAATTCAGCGTGAAGGACAACATATGTGGCAACCTAGCGGGAGAAGTTAACACTGTCTAGAACAAAGGATTAAGGCTGTTTGGATGCCCTAATCAGTCTTCTAGAAGCACAAAAACCAAGGCAAGTGGGTAGCAACAAGGAGTGTTGCAGATGTCCCCTTGGATGACAGTTGGATAGATGTCCTAGGTGAGGACATGATGGAGCCTAGATTTGTGCAATTGCTTCTCTATTGCAGAACAAAGTGTTGAGAATTAGGTAGGGCTAGGATTACTTCAAACTCTCTTCTTGATAATTACTTGTGAGCTCCTTTTACTTATGACTTCTCTTCTTTGCTTATTATGTCCTTCATCAAGTCAATTACCAAAAACACAAGAGACACAAATTTAGGCTCTTCGAGCTACGACCAAAACCTCTCCCTCTTGGAGAGGGAAACCCACAATAAATTCTTCTTATATACTTTCAGATGACAAGTAACATGACCATGACAAAGACCCTTGACCCTTGTATGCCTCCAAGACCTTGTCACTGCTCTTCTAGGCTCCTTAGGTTGATCTTCCTTCCTGCACCGAGTTGCACTAGTACTAGGGAGACTCGGTCCCTTTTCCAACAGTCCTTACTGATGTGCTTTCTGTTGTTCCTCTTCAGCCTTCAGGAGATTCTTCTTTGCTCTTCCTTTTATACCAAATCGAAGATCCTTTCTTCTCTTAATGCTTTGTATAAGGTCCCTCTGTTTTGCTCCCAAGCTACCTTCTTACGCACTGTATTACAGACTTGATCATTGCTTAAGTGATGCTCGGATTACCTTCTTCATTGCATTTGTCTCGCACTATAATTGCATATCTATTACCAAGATGAATAGACCCTAGACCGAACATATGAGAGCCCTTTTTCTCTTCATTGTAATGTAATTCTTCTTCGTTGTAATGTAACACTTCTCAGACCCTTTCTCGCATTTCTCCACAGAACTGGACGAGGTAGATCAGACCAAAATAGTGGTAGTTCTATCCTCCTTTCCTTTGCTGTTTTTCCTCTTCTATTCCGCTCTCATTGCAGTCCTTAACTCGCACTAGAATCACAGAACTTGTTCGAACTTGTTGTTCCAAATGAACTGCAGAGCTACCTTTTTTATAGTGACATCTTCCTCTGTTTTAGGCCGACCCTTCAAATTGTTTGTAGGCCGATTTGTTCAGGAGTATGTAAGTCGACTTATCCATTGCTCATAGGGTGTGTAGAGGAGATATTCAACACTGATCCTGAGCATCATATGGAGCTATATCTTCAAGCTTTATTGACAAGGTCTTGAGGCATACTTCATTGTCTTGTCTCTTCATATACATGTCTCTTAATTAGTACATTTATGACAAGATGACAAATCCCTAAAAGACATCAAGAAGAAGTCTTTTGACCTATAATAAAAACCTTGCTCATGAAACCCCTGAAGCAAGCATAACAGAAATACATTTTATTGTCTTTGTCTTCTTCATTACATAAATACATAATTACATAGTCAATATGAAGACCAAACCTAGTTACACTTTCCAACACTCCCTCTTAACTAGGGAGGTATTCATACAGGTACATGGTCACTTTCAATCTGAAGAATCTCATAAGAAGAATTGGATTGGCAATCGCATCTGTATAGCATCATGTCAACCAACATTGTCCTAGTGCAAGGCCTTGACTAACAACCCTATCTCTCATCGAGGCAATGGGCTAAAATGTTGGCGAGACACATGACTTATAGACACCATAGTCATTGTCTCTCCAAGGTACATACTCCACCCAGGTGTTCCAAGAGTATGACCTTCTTGGCCTATTCTTCTCTTGGGTAGCCAACGCTCAAAGAATATTGGTCCCCGACTGCTCTTATCTTGAATGTCCTATCTCATTCTCAAAGAGTATCGGATGCCAGATGATTACCCAATCCTCCATTCTGTCTTCCCAGGTGAAGACCAGAATGATGTGTTTATCTATTTTCTCCTCATGGCCTTCACTAAGACTTACAGCTGTTAGTCCTGGTCTAGTGCATGACACATGAATTACAGTGTACGTCACTCCCTCTTAACTCAGGAAGGACATACTTCAAGTTTCTTCCAAGTAAGAAACTTACTTCCAGGCTCCCTCTCAACTAGGGATGTGCAACAACAATGGTGAGACACCCATCTACTCATGAAGAATTCCTCCCCTCGATGTCATGGATTTTGATATTGAGGAATCTTCAACTTTTGGTTTCATAGGGTACAAATCATCCATCACTTTTATCCACGAGTCATGTCAACTATCAGAAAGTGGTTCATCAATATTTCTTATCTGGTCGCCTTTATGCCATGCTGCTTTCCTTCAAACCATCTCCCAAGGATTTTACATCCTTCCACATGATTGGCAACCCTGCATAAACTATCCAGATAAACATATACATAAGGACTTTTAAATCAAAAGTTACCTTAGTGATGATCTTTCACCATGACATCTTCCTGTAGGCATCGACATCCTCTATTCAGATTGACACATCTCCTAAAGATATGTTTTGCCAAGGGTCTTCTTCTTTACCATACTTCTATCAGAGTCCACATATCTTCCCAAGAGATCTCCTAGTCACATCTTTTTGACTTCCGGATGATAATTGCCTCTTTACATGGTTTCACTTCACGATCTCTTCCATTCTTTCTCCGCACAACTTCATCCCCAACAACTTCCAGCGTCTAGTTACTTGTTTGTATATAACCACCTCATTTTCCATATGAGGACATATTTAATTTTATCTGTTAATGGCAACCGATGCACCTAGAAGAGATCCTCCTTCATAAATCATACTTCTAATGATAGAAGTCCATTACCTGCAACCATATGACATGACTTCACAACATCCAGTGTTAGCACATAGATATATGTACCTCATCCTTTTTCCTTTTGAGTCATTTTGCAACAATTTTACTAGAATGACGAACTTCATTCCCTTGACCTGCTTCATCAATTTGTCATCATGTTCTAATCCCTGAATTCTGCAAGATAGATTTCCCGATGAAATCTTTTGCTTTCCTTCTAGTCAATGAATCCAGAGAGGACTCCATTAGAAAAATGTCAGCACCTGTTTCCATATTGATTATTGAATGATGACCCTTGATCCAGATGACTATCTTCCATCAATTTTGTTATCAGTGAGGTTCCCAGGAGCTACTTCTTCAAGTGCTCCTTCCATGCTTCTATGATGCTATTAATATACTCTACTTCCTATCATACTATTTTACGACCAACATAAATCACTTAAAGAGAAAAATGATCTCAATCATAATAGAGATCTTTCACTTCTTCTTTCTTAGATTTCTTTGCATCAGGTTCTTCCCTTTCATCTGTGACGTGGGCTTCTTCCTTTTTCCTCTTCTCCTTCCCAGATTTAGGACAATCCCTTTTATAATGCCGAAGTTCATTACATCCAAAGCATCGTACTTTGTCCATATTTCTTCTTTTATTCTAAGGACCAAATTTGCCGAATCTTCTTTTCTTCCTGGACATGGCTGCAAAGGCTTGATTCCCTTCATTTGATCCTGTATCAGCTTTGGCTGTCAATCTTGTTTCCACTATTTTATGTAGAAACCATAGATCGTGGAATGGTGTTGCTTCTTTCTTCCCGTATAAGCTTGAAGTGAAGTTTCCCCATTCTTCTGGTAGAGCATTCAACACCACTGTAGTCATCTCACTATCAGACACTACTTCTCCCAATTCCTGCAGTTGGTCTCTTATTTAAGAAATCCTCATAAAATATGAAGTGATTCCTTCCTCTCTTGAGAATTTCATCTTGTATTGTTCTTGTCTCAGAGAGATTGCTTCTCCTGCAGTACTCAGAAAGAATAGTTCCACCAGTTTCTCATATATTTCTTTTGCAGTTTTCAGTTTTGATACATAGGATATGAGTGAGTCCTTAATGGATTCTATGAGAATCCTCTGGGCTATGATTACTCCTTTCATGTAATTGGCACGAGCTGGAGCTTCTTCTTTTGAGGGCTGAATTGTAGATCTTTCGATGTAGCCCATAACTTCGTCTTTGATTAGATTCAAATCTGTCTTCTTCTTCCATGAACTAAAGTTTGATAACCCAACCGATTTGTTGCTCTCTTTGCAATAAGTCATTTTGACAGATTTAGATGAGGTTATAGGTACTTACTTGAGTAGATTGGCTTCCTCTTTGATAAGTGAATATTTTGAATGAGATTGAAGAATCTTCCTTGCAAATTGATTTGACTTTTCAATGCAAACTTTGACCTTGAGTTTGATCCTTGCTTCCTTGAGTGTCTCCTTGTCAAGTAGCGCTTATCTTCAACGCCTTAGCTCTGATTCCATGTTGAGAATTAGGTAGGGCTAGGATTAATTCAAGTTCTCTTCTTGATAATTACTTGTGAGCTTACTTCTTTTACTTATGACTTCTCTTCTTAGCTTATTATGTCTTTCATCAAGTCAATTACCAAAAACACAAGAGACACAAATTTAGGCTCTTCGAGCCAGGGCGAAAACCTCTCCCTCTTGGAGAGGAAAACGCACAATAAATTCTTCTTATATACTTTCAGATGAAAAGTACCATGACCATGACACAGACCCTTGACCGTTGTATGCCTCCAAGACCTTGTCACTGCTCTTCTAGGCTCCTTAGGTTGATCTTCCTTCCGGCACCAAGCTGCACCAATACTAGGGAGACTCGGTCCCTTTTCCAATAGTCCTTACTGATGTGCTTTCTGTTGTTCCTCTTCAGCCTTCAGGAGAGTCTTCTTTGGTCTTCCTTTTATACCAAATCCAAGATCCTTCCTAATCTTAATGCTTCGTATAAGGTCCCTTTGTTTTTCTCCCAAGATACCTCCTTACGCACTGTACTACAAAATTGATCATTGCTTAAGTGATCCTCGGATTACTTTCTTCATTGCACTTGTCTCACGCTATAATTGCAAATCTATTACCAAGATGAATAGACCCTAGACTGAACATATGAGAGCCCTTTTTCCCTTCACCTAATGTAATTCTTATTCGCTGTAATGTAACACTACTTCATACCCTTTCTCACATTTCTCCATAGAACTGGACGAGGTAGATTAGACCCAAAACAGTGGTAGTTCTATCCTCCTTTCCTTCGCTGTTTTTCCTCTTCTATTCTGCTCTCACTGCAGTCCTTAACTCACACTAGAATCACAAAACTTGTTGTTCCAAATGAACCACACAACTACCTTATTTATAGTGAGATCTTCCTCTGTTTTAGGCCGACCCTTCATACTGTTTGTAGGCCGATTTGTTAAGGAGTATGTAGGCCAACTTGTCCACTGCTCATAGGCTGTATAGAGGAGATATTCAACACTGATATTGAGCATCATATGGAGCTATATCTTCAAGCTTTATTGACAAGGTCTTGAGGCATACTTCATTGTCTTGTCTCTTCATATACATGACTCTTAATTAGTACATTTATGAGAAGATGACAAATCCCTAAATGACATCAAGAAGAAGTCTTTTGACCTATAAGAAAAACCTTGCTCATGAAACCCATGAAGCAAGCATAAAAAAAATACATTTTATTATCTTTGTCTTCTTCGTTACATAAATACATAATTACATAGTCAATATGAAGACCAAACCTAGTTACACTTTCCAACACAAAGGGCTGTTGATGAGAAGTCTGTGGGCAATCGTGTGTAAGGGTCTCCAAGGTGTGAGGATGCCCTAGCTAGGTGCAGATGCTACAACGTGGACTTGCTCACTCGTGGACTGTTTGACGGAAACGTGAGAGTGGACCAATGTGTGGATGTGGATTGGGCACTTATGGTTCGGTGGAGGACAACATGACAATGTCTAAGTTCGAGCGCGGTGTGCAACACCTTGATGGACAAAGGTAGTTGCTAGAGTGGCATTGTTGAGCTCAAGGGTCTGATCAACCAGAAGTAGGTTTGTGGAGCCCGAGACTTGTGTGTGGAGAAGGACTTCTACAGCAGATGATGGGCAATCTTCCTAACTCGTGTTCATTGTGGGATATGGACATCTTGCAGTGATAGGTGGCAGCCCTTCGGGCCCTATGTTGGTCTTCATCGTTGCAGTGCAGGAAGACCATAGTGGGAGGAAGTCCCTGAGTAGCTGAGGAGTAGCAATGGGTAATTGAGAGTTGTTTACAAGTGGAGTTGTGAACAACTTGACAAGAGTCTCGATGTGTTGTGCCCTTGATGGACGAAGAGACAACTAGAGAGAAGATTGGATAGCCGAGATTCATTTGCCAGATGGACTTGGAGCATTGATAGAGGCAAGAGCTGCAGATCGGGAGTCGAAGGACCGAGCAATACAGGGTACGACTGAGAGGAGCTGTGAGAGGATGCTACATCCAGATGGTCAGAGTATCTTGTACTAGTGGGATGTATGAGGGCCATTATCCCTGGTACGGGAGCCCTAGGCTGTTGTATTATATCAGTTGGATTAATATAACAAAGTTGGGTTGAAAAAATTAAAAAGTTGTCTATATTCTATGCATGTGTGATTTACTGCTTTATATTTCCGCTGTGCAAAGTAGTTCATGGTTGAGATTCTTGGTTTGGTAACATCAGTGATTTTAAGACTCTAACCTAGACCCAAGGTCGTGGAAATTCAACAATGATGATACTTGATGATGCTTATCAATCCAAACTCTTCTTATGAGAATATTTCAATTTGAGAGTATGCTTGTATCCTATTGTGTAATTATGAATACCTCCCTAGTCAAGAGGTAGTGTTGAATAATGTAACTAGGTTAGGGCTTCATAATTATCTTTGTACTTGTATTAATATGCATTTCATGCAAAAGCAAAAGAAGAAAAATAAATTTATGTTATTATTATTTTATTAGTCAAGCATATTCTTCATGCTGCTAGGATTTGTTGAGTCAAAGAATTGTATTTGAGTCAAAGTCCTATTTGGACTTCTTGTAAGGAAAAAGGAAAAATAATTTTAAAAAATGTAATTTGGGACAATTCACCTCTAGAAGCCAAGTCAACCCTCCAGGATGATGTTAATTTGGTAGCTCAGGGACAAATTCCTTCCTTTGGACAACCGTCCTCTTCTAGAGAAGACTCTCCTTGCCCTTGGAAGAATTTAATTTGGTCAGAGAAAAATTTAATTTTTGAAGTGAAACCCACAAGTACACAAAAGCACAAGTAAGGCTGGGCAAGGAAATTTGACCTCCTTGAACACATAAATACACCTCATGTCACATGATTTGGAGGCGTCATCATCACACATCTTCTCTTGGAGGTTCGACTTTACTCTGAAAAATTGCTAGTCTCTTTCACATGTTTGAGGAGGAGAGAGAAGACTTTTGATTGGGCCGAATTCTGTCCTTGACTAGCCTTTGACTAGCGTTGAATTTTTGGTGTTTGTGATTGGTTGAACTTGGTTTGAATTGAGATTTTGCATCTGTTTTGGAGGTTGAATTCTATGGCAAGGAGGATGAACTTTTCTGGGCACTTTGACCTTGGTTGAGTGCATATTTGCAATAGGGTTTCAACAAACTTTGACTTTGAATTTGATTGAATTTGGAGGATTGTTTTGACCAACATTCAAGGCCGCATTTTTTGACAGTTGATCGAGCCCTTTTGGAGGCCTATTGATCATTTGGGACTGCTACAATTGTTGTTAACTTTGACTAGAATTTCAAATTTGACTTGTTGACCAGATTTGACTAGTGGGCTCATCTTTTGGATTTTCATTGGTTGGTTTTGTTGGTTAGCCAAAGGTTTGACTTTGACTCTTGATTGATGAATTGGATCATTGTAATCTTTCTACTGAACATTTGATGACAATCTAATAGAAGAAGAATTTGAAAAGGCTTTCCCCATTATGGGTTTTTTATTTGGTCTTTGACCAAATCTTGTGCCTCTTGTTATTGCTCTTGATCGTCTTCTATTGTACATTGCATTTATTGTTCTATCTACAATTGCTATTTATCATTGAGATTAAATTTGATTGCTAATTGAAGAAAATATTGGTCTAAGGGATTATATTAAGCATAGAACAGTGGAAAGTTAACATGGTACCAGAGCTGAGGTGAAGACAAGACCAAGGAATCAAGAGACGAGCAATCATCTTTGGAAGAAGCTAAAGGAGCCTATTTGACTTGCTCAACATATCTACCTCTTACTTCAAGGACACAGAGAAGCTGGGTGAGTTATCAACCTTTGCTGCTTGGAAGATCAAGCTAGAAGTCATATTGGATGACAATGACATTGTGGAATATGTGGAAGGAAAAGTACTCGAGCCACATGAAAATGCTTCTGCTGTTACCAAGTCAAAAGATAAGAAAGGTTAGCTCAAAGCCAGGAAAATTCTTATTGATAATTTGAAAGATCATTTGCTTACTTATGTTGGAAAATTAAATTGGACAAGTCTAAGGATATCTTTGATAAGCTCATTGGGATGTTTGAGGCCAACAATTTGAATCACATCATTTCCTTGAAGAATCAACTCAAGGGCTTCAAAATGAATAAGGGGGCATTTATGCAATCCTATGTCATGAGGATATCCCAATTAAGGGATCAATTGCAAGATGTTGGTGAGCCTACATATGATAAAGAAATGGTGTTGGTCACTCTTCAAGGTCTTCCCCCTATTTGGGAAACTTTCATTACTACTATAAGCAACAATGGAAAATTTTCGACATTTGATGAGTTGGTTGGCAAATGTGCTCAAGAAGAATCCAGGATGATGTTCAGAGGGAGGATTCAAAAACATGAAGAAGGAGAGCCCTCTACATTTGTTGCTCGAGACAAGAAAAGGAAAGGAAGAGGAGGACCATCTAATTCAAGAAAGCCTGCTCCAACATGCAAGTACTCTAATAGAAGATCAAGAAGGGACTGGGATATGTCAAAGATTGAATGTTATAATTGTCACAGGTATGGTCACTATGCTCAAGGTTGTCCAGAAAAGAGGAATTCTCCAACGTCCAACTACAAAAACAATCATGGCTTCAACAACAACATGTTTAATGATAGAAGAAGAGTGTTATGAATAAAAATATATATAAAATAATAAAAATAATGTAAAACAATAATAACAATGAATAATGATTAAATAGTAACTAGTTAATGAAAAGGTATGTCTCTAAGGACATAACCGTTGGTGAAGAGGTACTTGCCTAGGGTATATAAGCAAACCCTCACCCTCATTGTAATCATCTCATCAATTCTTTTCATATACTATTCATTACACAATTACTTGTCCTACAATGGATGTCTTTGTCTTCGAAGTATTTTGGAGCTTACTCCGCTGCGTATACGAACTTTGTTTGTTACATTGGTATCAGAGCCACGTTCTCTGATCCCGTCCATTGGCTATTAAAGTCTTCGTCAATGTAGTTGTGGTCGTGATCAAGCGTTGCTATGTAGTTGGAGGTTTTCCATTCTGCCTAATTTGCTGCTAGGTCTTTGGCCATAAAATTATAAAAAAGAAAGAAAGAAGAGGAGTCCAAAAAAAAAAAAAAACATTATAAAAGAAATATAAAATAAAAGAGTTCATAAAAAAATATAGTGGAATTCTTTTTTGAAAAAAATTATTAAAAAGAAGATAAAAATAAAATATTGAATTTATATATTGAAAAAAAAAAGTTTAAATATAAAAATTATTAATTAAAAATATATAAAAAAGAGGGTCAAAGCGACTTACCTGGTTGTCGCAACCCTGTTGCCGTCCATATTTGCTGACAGGTTTGAACCTGCAAGGGCAACTGCCGCACGCAACTCCAACACCCATTGCATCGCCACCGCTGCTCGAGTCTGCATGAACAAAGCTGTTGTGCATACACTTCACCACCATGGTCCGATAGCAAGCCACTACTGCTTCCCGCAGCTGGGTCTTCCATTGTCATAAAGTTTGCTACCTGTTATATTCAACCTGCTCGCTACACCCAGTGACAACTGTGCCACTAGGCCGCTGTGCCCACTCGACCAGCCACTTCCTCCAACCTAGCCGCCTTTCCTGTCGCCTCGCTCCCTACCCTATTAGCGGCGCCTACCACCCGGTTTTTTCCTGCCACCATTATCAGAAAAATTTGTTCGTATATCAGTACCCGCCTACAAACAAGCTGTCGCTCAACAATAGATGAAAAAAAATTTAAAAATAAACAATCACTATAGTTCGTTACAGTTTCTCATATATCGATTCCACTGTGCCTGGAACTCTGACACTCCGCCTCTGTTATAGTATTCACATCCATTTTCGCTGGCTATCTATGTCATATCAAGTGCTCACGTTGGTGGTAAGTTGCATTTGTACAGTCACGCACATGCATTAAAGGTTTTCCAAAGTTTTATTAAAATTTAATGTAAATCATAAATAAAGGTGTTCCAATAAGACCCTCCATTACGTTTTATAAAAAGGTATTAAGAAATAAAAGGCACAAGGATAAAAGTTAAAAACCTTATTAAAGGTTTAAGAACCTTCAACCAACCTTAGGTATTCATTAATTATTAAAAACGTAAAAATTAAAAGGGATACTAAATTCCATGGTTAGAAAGAAGGTAATGTTACTTAAAAAAAAAGATGAAAGAAGAAGAGGGGGATTATCATTAAGCTATAAGCTCATTAAAAAATGAAAATGGATTATAATCAACAAATGAAAAAAGGAAAGACGAGTTCCACACAACAATCATTATTTGGACTAAATTTCCATTTTGTCTAAACGAAATTGGATATACAGATATTAAAAGAAAGTGCAATTTACGTTGTCCAACGCGTGGAAGATTATTTAGTATTGAAGAACATCAAGGTAATACACAAATAAAAAGGTTAGAGAAAGAATTCACAGAGCTTGAACAAAAAAAAACAACTCGAAGACATGTTTTACAATAAGTCAAAAGAAAAGGACGAAAAAATTATGCGCCTAATGGACCACAATGAAAAATTACTTTCACAAATAAAAAAGTCCAAGGTTAAGAAACAAAGACTAAAACAAGAAAACGAAAGTTATGAGAAGGAACTAAAGGAGAGTCTATCAGAAAAGGAAAAAGAAAATTTGCATTTAAAAACCCTTAATCAAAGGCTATTGGAACAAACCAAAAGTACAAAAGATAAAGAGAAGGATACTAAGGACAAAGTCAACGATTCAGAAAATGAAGAAATTTTACGTCTAAGGAATCATAACCAAAACCTCCTTACACAAATAAAGAAGCTTAAAAGTGACAAGAAGTCACTAAATGACAAGTTAGAACAATTTCAAGAAGAAGTGTTGAAGTCTCCAGTTGCAACAGTCCAAGTTGAAGGTAACGGAACAAATACCAATCCAGTCAATATCATAACTCAAGAAGATGAGAAACCAATAAAAGTTAAAACATATTCAGATGTTGCAGTTCAAACAATGGAAATTCCAAGTGATGATTCCGTATCAAACAATGGAAATTCCAAGTGATGATTCTGTAGCCAACTCAACAACATTAGTTTTTGAAGCGAATCAGGAAATTGCCAGGAAATTGCCACACACATGATAAGAGATAATCAAATTGCAAGAACTCCTTATCGACATCAGAATAACAAGAGCATACAACTAAATCAGTCTACATATTTGAACCATTCAGAACGGAAACGACAAATTTATGTTCCAAGGAATACTGAATTTTGCAGATCCTAGTCCTATGATAACAATTCATTACAAATTTCCAGTGATTAGAAGATTCCACTGAAGATTAATCTAGGATGGTCAGATCCATTCTCAGTTCGATAATTTTGTTTATTACTCAGAGCATCATATCGTCTAGTATCAACGAAGATGAAAGTTCAGAAGTGAGAAGATACACGAAACAGGAAAAGAGATCAAGCCCTTTTATCCGTTAGCTTTGAGGACAACTTTTTGAAGAGGAAGGCAATGCTATGAATAAAAAAATATATAAAATAATACAGATAATGTAAAACAATAATAGTAATAAATAAATATTAATTAGTAACTAGTTAATGAAAAGGTATGTCCCTAAGGACATCACCATTGGTGAAGAGGTACTTGCCTAGGATATATATGTGAAAATTTATGAATCCAAATTACAGAAACCCTACTGCAGTATTCTGATTTACTTCTCCTACTTGCTTGATTTAATTAACAAGTTATTTTTCTGAAATATTCAGTAAAACATCAAAGTAAACACTACTGCAGCCTACACATACATACAGATCAAGAACTGAAGAATAAAGCCCACATGACAAAGGACATTATTTTTCTGACAAATGTCCCCGAAAAAACCCAATGCGAGAAAACCGATGCAACAACTCTTAGAGGGTTTTATTATTATGCAGAATTTTGAATACATTCAAGGGCACCAGACATGGCCTGCCAAAACAGAGAAAATCTTGACAGATGTACCTCTATCACTCGGAGACAGAAAATATGGCTGATTCAGCGGATGCTTCACACCTTCTGGATCTGCTGAAAACGAGCCCTTTCTGGCCCACTGGAACCCCAACGCTGCTTCTCCCGCCACTACGTCAGCCTTACGACCTTGTGTGAGCCTATGCGCAGCACAGGCTAGTCCTGCGTCACCTTGGTTGAGCCTATGCTGCCTTTGCGGAGCTCTGGCTTGTCCTGCATCACTTTGGCTGAGCCTACGCTGCCTCTGCACTACTCTGGCTGGGCCTGCGTCACCATTGTTGGGTCTCTGTGCTGTTCTGGTACGGATTTGCCTCTCTGCCAATGTATCCTTGGCCTCGGATCTGAAATCCCACTGCCGATTTGCCCCTCACTGCACTGCAAGCTCACTCGAAAATTCTCAGCAAACCGTGCCCCATAATTTCGACTTAGCTCAACTGCTGCTACTATGTGTGTCCTCCAACTGACCCCAAGCCTTCCTTTAATACTTTTCTCGTTGAACATTCAACGACTGTGATCTAATCTCTAATCGATGGCTAAGATTAGAGAAGACTTGATCCACGTCACTTAGAACATTCTCACACACATGTTTAAATTATTTCACTTTAATTATTTAATTTCTCTAAGTTAGACTTAGGGTCTCCATTAAAATAGTTAATACTTTGAATAACTTAGGTTTCGGGTGGAATTTCTCCAAATGATTTTTGGGTCTTGGAGATCTCATGTGTTCTAGCCCCTCCACAAGGTTTCAGAGCTAGAGCACATCTGATGCTACCCAAAATATCAACACTCCCTCTTAGCGAGGAATGTGCTCTAGCAACACTTCACTCTAGAAGCGTTACTTTGATCCAAGGCATTGGTCCCCTGCGGTGCTGATGCTTGGTTGCTGCCCCTCATCCACTGCGCTGCTGCCTTCTGTACTGCTGTCCATGACTCTGCCACAGTCACTGCCTTATTTATATTGCAACTCCCTCTCAAATGCTGCATCATGTTGCCCATAGAACTGCCACTCCTAACTGCTGCACTGCAACTCAGTTGCTGAGAAGTAAGCATCTGAAGCCTGAAGGACATCACCCAAAATACTGATAGACAAGTCATTTTGGCTGCATCTCGATACTGAAGCACCCTCTGTTGCTGCTTTGCGTTGACCCTTGGAAGCTCTGCGCTGTCTGCTGCTCTGCACTGCCTCTGCGCTGCTGCTTCCACGCTGCTGCTGCCTCTCCTCTATGCTGCTCCAGTCTTTAGCGTCCCAACACTGCCAAAGTGCCTCCATGATCCTCTGCACCAACTAATTCTAGTCATCCTGCTACTGTTTTTAAGGGTTCCCGTAGCTCTTATGTGATCCAAGAGTTTGGGCACTTCAAGGATCCTGTCCCTTCTTTGCATTTCAAGAGAACTACAGATCAATGTCGCCCCACCTCTTCTCTCGAGGTACATGAGCACTCATGGCCACATCATCATCACTGCCATCATCCCCCTTGGCTGCCGCAACCTTGGAATTTGAATCTGAATCTGAATCCTCCTGATCTCCTCTTGACGAAGAGTTGCCCACATGTCCTCCCAATTTGGAAGTCGTGCTCTGCCCAAAATACTTTGGACAATGGTCTCCCATCATTGGTGACTGCATTCAGGGCAGTCCTCACCATGAGACCATTGTCGGGAGTTGCCGCCATAGCAACCAACTGATCTTGAATTGCCTTCAATCGAATGAGGAAGGGATCAATTTACTCTCCCTTGTGCATCTGAAATAGTCGCAGCTGATTCTCCAGAAGCATCTTCCTCTGGACAGAAGTACCTTGATACAATGTGGTCAAGGTCGTCCACATCTCACTTGCGTATTCTTCTCGGCAATGTGTGAGACCACATGATCCTTTACCCCGTCCTTTATCAAGCGCTTTTCCCTTGCTAGCACTTCCTCATACTTCTTTAACGGATCAACATCGACCAAGAGGACCTCAACCTTCTCGGCATAATATTTGATGCAATACTCATCCAGGACAGATAGGATCCTGGCCTTCCAGATGACGAAATTAGATGCTCCATCTAACCTGTCTTGATCCCTCAATCCATGAGAGGCCATCTTTGCTCAATGGTGTCGAAGTGAATGCTCTTCTCCCTTATTCTACTGCTGCACTCAGCAAGAGATCGGATCTGAGTTTCTTGGCGATAGAAAACCCTCTAGAGAATACGCTCCCTCTGACCAATGATTTTCTTCTCGGAAATCCTCCACCAATTCTGCCGAAACAACCCTCTCCAATCACTCTACTGATCGGATCTCAGACTTCTTGGCTAGAAAGTTTGCTGAGGAACTGCTTCCCCTTACTTTGTCAACCTTGCTAGACACTGTTCTGCACCGGCAGAAACAATGCCCCACCAGCAACTTTGAAGATACAAAATTGCACCTCCAACAACAACAACTGGCACAGTGTCACCCCCTCTCGGACTGCGTCACCCTCTTGGGCCTGTGTCAGCTCTGTGTGAGCTAGATAGGCTTTGCGTCACCCTTCTAGGCCTGCGTGAGCCTCTGCGTCACCCCTGCTGGGTTTGCGCTGTCCCTCAAGTGCTACGTTGCCTCTTTCTGGATCTGGGCTGTCTCTGCTGCTTTCTTGCAGAAAAAATCTTCGTCACTTTGCTGATGGCTTCAACTCCCCCTGATCTGCAATAGCTTTGATACCATGTGACAATTTATGAATCCAAATTACAGAAACCCTGTTGCAATATTCTGATTTACTTCTCTTACTTGTTTGATTTAATTAACAAGTTATTTTTCTGAAATATTCAGTCAAACATCAAAGTAAACACTACTGCAGCCTACGCATACATATAGATCAAGAACTGAAAATAAAGCCCACATGACAAAAGACACAATATTTTTCGGACAAATGTCCCTAGAAAAATGTGGGAAAACCGGTGCAACAACTCTTATATGGTTTTATTATTATGCAGAATTCTGAATACATTCAAGGGCACCAGAGATGGCTTGCCCAAACAGAGAAAATCTCGACAGATGTACCTCTATCACTCGGAGACAGAAAATATGGCTGATTTAGCCGAGGCTTCACACCTTCTGGATCTGCTAAAAACGAGCACTTTCTGTCCCACTAGAACTCCAACACTGCCTCTCTCGGCACTCCGTCAGCCTTATGGCCCTGCGTGAGCCTTTGCGCAACACATGCTAGCCCCGCGTCATCCTGGCTGAGCCTATGCTGCCTCTGCGCAGCTCTGGCTTGGCCTGCGTCACTCTAGCTGAGCCTATGCTGCCTTTACATTGCTCTGGCTGGGCCTGTGTCTCCCTTGCTTGGTCTCTGTGCTGCTTTGGTACGGATTTGCCTATCTGCCGATGTATCCTTAGCCTCATATCTGAAATCCCACTTTCGATTTGCCCCTCACTGCACTGCAAGCTCACTCGAAAACTCTCAACAAACCGCGCCCTAGAATTTCGATTTAGCTCAAGTTTTGATACTATGTATGTCCTCCAACTGACCCCAAGCCTTCATTTAATACTTTTCTCGTTGAACATTCAACAACTGTGACCTAATCTCTAATCTGTTATCACCTATAAAATTTCATTTTTGATGAGGAAGGTCATTTGGCTTAGGTTTTATTGTCTTAGTAATTAATTCATGAAATTGATAAAATTTTGTGAATTGGTCATAATCCTAAGTTTGAAGAGTCCCACTTGTTATGTCATCATGGTCAAATCCATAAAAATCCATCAAAAATCTTCATGCATTGGTTCAAATTTCAGTTTTAGCCACCTCTTTGTTTTTTCCTGATTCCGCAACAAAATCAATGGAAAACAGGCTGTTTTCGTTACGGACTCACCTGATGAGTCCGTAGCGAATCTGCCAAACTTATAACAGAAAGTGCTACAAAATCATGTTTTTTTCTGCATCGGTAAAGAAAGGGTGAGGTGTCGAGTTTCAAGTGGTTAGGGGTCAGTCTGAGGTCACGTGATGAGTTATTTGGAGTCATGCAACATGCGTCATCATTTGTCATTCATCATTTCACTTAACCTCTCTTATTTGTCTTCATCCCTCTCATATTCGAAACATACGTTTTAAATTTATCCTTGAGAGCTGCTGTCTGTCATCTTTCCCTCTTACCTCTGAGTATAGCTGTTGTTATCATCTTTAGAAAGGTCCAACTTTGTCTGCAAGCATCTTGCTGTTCGAAATTATTCTTTGCAGGTGTCATACTATCAAGGAGGCCAACGCTGTGTTAAGAGAGATGGCCATGCATAAAAAGACTAAGAAAGGGGGCTCAATGGTCAGGTATGAGCCCATGGATTTAAAATTGCTCAATGAGGATCCTAGCTTTGCAACAACCTTCACCAATGTTGGTTGCATGAGGTTTTGCCATAAATTACAAGGTTTTCATGCCAAGTCTCTAAGAAATTTGAAGTGAATTTTGTTCGCATTGCATCAGAGCTAGGTGTGCTGAGTTTTGTGGTGTCTTGTGAAACAATTACCCAAGCTACAAAGATTCCAAGGATGGGAGAAGAGTGGTTTAAAGCCACTAAATTCAAGTTGCAGAACTATGATGAGTTCATGAAACTTGAACACATTGGAATGGATATGACATCAGGGATCCCAAGGAGTTGCCTTAAAGAAAATTACTCCAAACTCCTGCTGGTAATTCAGAAATACTTCACATGTGAAGGGAGGTTCCATATAATTTATTAGTATCACTTCAGACTCTTGCTACATTTCACTGGTAAGCAGCCTTTGGACCTTCCCTTCTTCTTATTTAGAAGCCTAGGCAAGATGTCAGATAAGGTCCAAGCTAGGCCTGAGGGTAGTGAAACTTCTATTTTTCATCATGGATTTATCAAGCTACTGGTTTTGGAGGAGTTGAAAAAGTTAAATAGAGATTGTGCCACATTCTTGTTTCTTAGTGGTTATGAAGTAGATGCATTAACTCCCAAGAAAACACCAAAATCAAAGGCCAGTCCTTCAAGCAATAATGGTAAACATATAGCTGAAGCAGAGGGTGTACATGAAGAGGAAATGCAACCCATTAGAGCATGCATAGGAAACAAAGATGCCTCAGCCCACACCTACAAGTAGCAAGCCAAAGTCCAACAAAAAGAGGCATAGAAGAATAACAAGGAGCCAAACACTGGGGAAAGGTAACATTCAGGACATTCTACAAGCTATAGATATAGAAGAAACTCCAGTGGTCAGAGTTGTGGATGTCAAAGGAAGCAAGAAGAAAAAGAAGGGCCTCACTCCCAAAAAACATGACTTCTTAGGTGAAGATGCAGGTTTTGTGTTCAAACCAAGAAAACCACTCACTAGATTACAACTTTCCAAAGGTGTCAAGGGTGACAAAAGCACTGAAGTGACAGAAAAAGGCAAACAACCTATGGCAAAAGACATCATTGACTTATCTCCAACTAAGGAAGAAATCATTAAATAGAGGAAAGGCAAAGAAAAAGTCATTGAAAAATATGAAGTGCAGCTTTTAAAGGAGCAGTTGAGGGAAGCCAGGGAGGAAGTTATTGAAACCAAGTTGGAATTGGAGGAAGCTAAGTTAGAAAGAAAAATGGTGGAGGAGTTCAAAGAAAAAGTCAATGAGCAAATTAATCATAATGATGAGGCTTTAACCAATGCAAAGAAATTGCTTAAGAGAACCCTTCCTCTACACAGGGTGATGAAACATACAAGGAAGAGGAATATTTGATTGTAGGCAGAGGGAAATAAACTTAAAGGTTAAGTGAAAAAGTTAGAGGTGCAGATGGAAATGATACAGTCAGAGCTTAAGAAAAAGGGTTTAAAAATAATAGTCATAGATGAACCTGTGGAGACTGAAGCCTCTATTTCCAAGGGTGAAGCTTCTACTGTTTGAAAAGAGGGTACAATACCTTTTTAATATTTTTTTGCATCATTTAAGTTCATCACTTGTAGAGCCATGGGCAAATTTTGAAGAAGAAATGCAAAATTTTCAAGATTGCTGTCAATTAGGCAAGTTCGTAGAATGTGTCAGGCTTGAAGCCCAGAAAACGCTACGAACTCGCTGTAGATTCTTTTTGGCTATATATCACAGGTTTTGTCATGAAGGAGGTAGGTAAAGGCTTGTATTTAGTTATTTTGACTCATTAAACAACCTTAGATCAGCAAATGGAGCAGATAGTTTGCTGAAATGGTCAAAGTCAAAGGTGCTACGAACTCTCGTTATGGACTTGCCTAAAAGTCCCCTGTTTTTGCAGCGAAGAGGATTTTGAAGATTTTTCAAGTCTTGATTGTCTTTTTGAGACAAGTCAGCCACGTGGAAAGGTTAAAGTTCATTAGGTGAATATTTTGATGAAGACATACTCTTCGACAAAGCCTTTCAAATTGTCAGCTCATCATGGAAGTTTCATCAACAATTATGACTCCACCTCCTAAAATTTTGGAAGACAGGTCTCTTGACTTGGTGGGAGTATTTATGTTTTCTGTCATGGTCAGTGCCACCCTAGGCACATGACCTTCTCGATGTAAATATGCAACATTTAAAAGTCTGTTAATGTAAAAAACATGTTTTAGAGTCCTATTAGGTTTCTAAGTCCTAAAGATAGTAGTTGTCTGTTTTATCTCCTTGTAATATGTTTTTGGTTAGATTAGGTGTCAACAGAAGTATTCGAAGGTCCAACCTTGTTGGCAGACTCAATGTAAAGATGCCTAAAATTATAAATAGGTAGATTATTGAAGGAGAGAGGGTTGATTGATGTTTATTACAAACTACTATTGTAAAAAACTTTTCATCAGTAATATACATGTCAGCCTGCTTCTCTTTACCTGAGATTCATTGATATTCCCATGAGTATTTGTCTTTTGTTTTCTGCAATTTTATCTTCAGTATCCTAGTGTTTGATTACTTAGAATTCATGGCTTACATGCTCTAACTTCCTTCAAACACTTAGTGTGCTGTGAATGTTATCTTTTCATCAGAATATCTATATGCCTCAACTTCCATGAGAGGAGCTTCACATGTCATTGAGTTCTTTACGCTGACTCCATATACCCAATGGTAGTGATTTATCCACATCTTTCACCTGCATAATAAAAAACTTAAAACCCAATTTCAGAGTTAGCCATCTGTTGAACTTCATTTAGATAATATCATTCTATATCATTCAGAGAGCCCTCTTAGGCTGAAAAGGCTAATTTTAAGCTAAAAGTAGGTTTGAAATAGTTACTCTAGGTACACTGTTGAAGCAACCCATCAGTATTCAATTTAGTGATAATATAATTGACGACTAAGATTAGAAAAGACTTGATCCACATCACTTAGAACATTCTCACCCACATGTATAAATTAACTCACTTTAATTATTTAATTTCCCTAAGTTAGACACAGGGTCTCCATTAAAATAATTAATATTTTGAATAACTTAGGTTTCGAGTAGAATTTCTCCAAACGATTTCTGGGTCTTGGAGATCTCATGTGTTCTAGCCCCTCCACAAGGTTTCAGAGGTAGAGCACATCCGATACTACCCAAAATCTCAACAATATATGCAGGCCCTCACCCTCATTGTAATCATCTC
This sequence comes from Pinus albicaulis, assembly GCA_034641835.2. Lineage (NCBI taxonomy): Eukaryota > Viridiplantae > Streptophyta > Pinopsida > Pinales > Pinaceae > Pinus > Pinus albicaulis. The sequence goes on from CM076579.1 coordinate 353,066,389, forward strand.
ATCAGTTCTTTTTATATAATATTCAATACACTATTACTTGTCCTACATTGGATGTCTTTGTCTTCGAAGTATTTTGAAGCTTAGTCCGCTGCGTATACGAACTTTGTTTGTTACAAAGAAGTGATGATGGGAGAAGAAGAGATGATAGAATAAGAAGAGATGCCCTTGATGATCATGAAGAAGGCCATTGTCCTCAAAAGAGATCAAGGAACTCCAAGTATGGAAATAATTCAACTGCCACTTAATCTGAATATATTTTTATTTCTGCTCTTTCTAGTTCTTCTCCTCCAAATTCGTGTGATAGTTGATTGGTAGATAGTGGGGCTTGTAGACATTTCTGTGGGTACAAGGAGGCCCTCTCTAATCTGGTTGAGAGGGAGACCAATCTAAAGATCATCCTTGGAGACAACACATATCATGTGAAGGGATTTGGTTCTATTAAATTTCTTTTGGACTCTGGGGAATCCGTTCTTCTTCACGATACTATCTATGTTTCAGGGTTAAAGAAGAACTTGGTTTCTATATCTGCCTTGGAAGATAAAGGGATCGGAGTTGCCTGCCCTCTCTAATCTGGTTGAGAGGGAGACCAATCTAAAGATCATCCTTGGAGACAACACATATCATGTGAAGGGATTTGGTTCTATTAAATTTCTTTTGGACTCTGGGGAATCCGTTCTTCTTCACGATACTATCTATGTTTCAGGGTTAAAGAAGAACTTGGTTTCTATATCTGCCTTGGAAGATAAAGGGATCGGAGTTGCCTTCAGAAGAGGAAAGGTACTCACCTAGCCTATGGAATCTCGCATGAGGGATGCTTTCACATTGGGATCTAGAGTTGAAGGACTCTATAGAGTCAATGGAAGACCGTTGCAAACAATGGTCCATGACAAAAATCATCAAAGTGAGCTACGACATCAAAGATTTGCTCATCTACATTATGAAGCTCCGCCCAAAGTTAGAAGTATGGTTTCTAGAATGCCTGATGTTCAGTCTAGCCATAATGGAGTATGTGCTCGATGTGCCAGTGGAAAGAAGTCTAGGGGACCATTCCCCTCCAGCAAAACCATGACCAATGATATCCTACAACTCATTTATTCTGTCTTATGTGGACCCATGCCTGTGCACTACCTTGGCGGCTGCCTTTATTATATCATCTTTGTTGATGATATCTCCAGGAAAACATGGATATTCTATTTAAAACACAAAGATGAAGCATTTGATATGTTCTAGGATTTCAAGGGATTGATAGAAAATCAAACAGGGAAAAGGATCAAGGTCTCCGGTCTGACAATGGTGGAGAATATACTTCAAATGAATGCATTGACTTTTGTAAGAAGGCTGGAATTAAGTAGGAAACTATTGTGCCCTATAATCCCTAGCAAAATGGAGTGGCTAAAAGAAAGAATAGGTCCATCATGGAAGCTGCTCGAGCCATGTTGCATGATCAATAGCTACCAAAATTACTTTGGGGAGAAGCCACTAATACAATGGTCTACATTCAAAACAGGGTTCCTCATCAAGCACTGAGTGAAAAAACTCCCGAAGAAGCTTTCACAGGCGTGAAGCCCAATGTTGGACATCTGAGGATATTTTGTTGCCCGATATACTTTCATGTGCCGAAGGACAAGAGGAACAAGCTGGAAGCTACTGGAAAGAAAGGTATGTTTGTTTGATATTGTGAAAATTCTGAAGCCTTTAGAATATATATATATATGGTCAAAGGAAATTCAAGTTTAACAGGGATGTGGCTTTCGGTGAAGATGCTGCCCCTGGAAAATCAAGGGAACTTCCTTCGCCTTCTCAACATATATATATATATATATATATGGTCAAAGGAAATTCAAGTTTAACAGGGATGTGACTTTCGGTGAAGACGTTGCCCTTGGAAAAGCAAGGGAACTTCCTTCGCCTCCTCTTGTTGAGAAGAAGGATGATGACATGGACCTACTAGAAGGTTCGTGTCGATACCTGAAAATGATATTTTTGATAATCCCATGGTGCCTATGGACCCTTTGGATCTTCTTCCATGTGATCACCCTGCCAGGAAGAGACCCCTTTGGATTCGTGTTACATTACAGGATGCTGAAAGACATGCCACTGCAACAGGAACCTTTAGAGAAAGCAAGAATCCATGTCAGTACTAGGGATACGTTGTAGCTATGACCACTATCATCTAAGCTGAACCTCCCACTTTTGAAGAAGCAGTGAAAGAGAGAGTTTGGAAGGATGCCATGGCCGAAGAGTCAGTCTATTATGAAGAATGATGTGTTGGATGTTGTTCCGAGACCTAAAGGAAAGTCTGTCGTGACCTCGATGTGGTTATACATGATCAAGCATGGAGCTGATGGAAGTATTTGGAAATATAAAGCGATGTTCGTGGCGAGAGGGTTTTCCTAGAAAGAGGGAGAAGATTATAACGATATATTTGCATTTGTTGCCCGTTATACCACTATTAGATCGATTGTTGCCCTTGCTGCTAGTCAAGGATGGACGCTTCACCAAATGGATGTGAAGACTGCAATTCTTCATGGCATACTACAGGAAGAAGTATTCGTTGAGTAACCACTAGTTTTCAAAGTACAAGACATGAAGACTCACATTTGCAGGTTAAAGAAGGCATTATATGGTTTGAAGTAAGCCCCCAGAGCCTGGTATGTCCGCATTGATAGTTACTTGGTGAATATTAGATTCATGAGATGCAATGCTTGTGAAAATTCCTAAATGGAACCCCAACTGCAGTAACTGATATTATTACTTCTACTTATTAATTCAGAAACAAGTTATTTACAGTGTTACACAATAAATATCAAAATAAATTCTACTGCAGCCTTCACAATTAAAATACTGCGGAAAGTAAATGCAAAGAAAAAATACTAGCACAAGTACAATCACAATGACACAATTAGTTTTGGACAATTGCGTTGAGATTTTGAGGTAGCATCGAGTGTGCTCTAGCCCTGAAATTTTGTGGAGGGGCTAAGACGCACAAGATCTCCAAAACCCAGAAAGCGTTTGGAGAAATTTCATCTGGTGTTGTAGTATTTCTAATCATTAATTTTTTTAATGAGGACCCTAAGTCTAACTTAGGGAATTTGAAAAATTAAAGTGAATTAATTAAACACATGCGATGAAATGTTCTAAGTGAGGTGGATCAAGCAGTGTTTTAATCTGAGTCGTCGATTAGAGATTAGATCACGACCGTTGTTTTTCCAACAAGAAAAGTATAAAGGAAAGGCTTGGGGTCAGTTGGAGAAAAAGACACACTGGCAGAGCACTAAAGTTAAGTCGAATTTCTGGGGCGGGGTTTGCTCAGAAATTCGAAGCGAGTTTGCAGTTCACTGAGGGGCAGAGATCGACAATGGATGATCTGATCCAAGGCTGAGAATACAACAACCAGAGGGGCAGTGAGTACCAGTCAGCGCATAACCAGCCAGGAGGACGCAGTTCAACCAACACCACGCAAAGACTGCGTAAGCCCAGCCAGGGTGACGCAGACCCAACCAGCGCAAGGGTAGCGCAGCACCAGCCAAGGTGACGCAGTCCCAGCCGGGGCAGCGCATCATCAGTCACGGTGACGCAGTGGGGGCGCTGGCCAGTGAGGGCTGACGCAGTCCCAGCCGGGGCAGCGCATCATCAGTCACGGTGACGCAGTGGGGGCGCTGGCCAGTGAGGGCTGACGCAGAGGCTGAAGAGGCAGCGTTGAGGGTTCCAGTGGGCCAGAAGAGGCTCGTGATCTGTAAATCTCGTTTGAGGGTGTGATACAACCATATCTTCTGTCTCCGTGAAAGGTACAAACTGCCGTGTAATTTCTTTGTAGGGCCAACCATTTCTGGTGCCCAAAATGTTGTATCAGATTCTGCATAATAATAAAAACCATCTAGAGCTGCTGCACTGGTTTTCTCGCATTGGGTTTTTCCGGTGACATTTGTCCGAAAAATCGTGTAATCTTGTCATATGTGTGAATTGTTCAGTAAATGATCTGTAGATGTGTAGGATGCAGTTAGTGTCTACTTTAATGTTTTTCTGAATAATTCAATAAAATAACTTGTTAATGTTAATCAAACAAGTAGGTGAAGTAGATCTAGATACTGCAGTAGGGTTTCTGTTTTGAAACTTTCACATGGTATCAGAGCATTGCAGATCAAGCTGATCCACCAGCAGAGTGGCTGAAGAATATTGCTGTAGTGAAGGCAGCTGAAGCAGCGAGATCTAGAAGAAGGAAGCGCAACATCAGGAGGGACGCATCCCAGCCAGGCTGATGCAGAGGCTGACACAGAGCCAACTGAGTGACGTAGAGGCAACAGAGAGCCTTCCAGAGTGACGCAAGAGCAGCCTGCGCTGTGCAGTTGCTGCGCTGAGCTAGTCTGCTCACGTAGAGGCCAGTCAGAGGGGCGCAATCCGTGTTTTGAGGTTGCTATGCAGATTGCCGAAGTCTAGAAGCAGAGTTTCAGATCTTCAGAGGTTGCTGGTGTGGCAGAGGTTCTGTGGGTGCAGAACCGTGCCTAACAAAGGTGACAAGAGCGGGAGGAGAACAATTGCTCAGTAGATCTACGCCAAACAAATCTGAGATTCGATCAGGAGGGTGATCGTAGAGGACTATTCAGTTGTTTTTGGCGCAGGATAGCCAGGAGGGAAATCAGTTGTCAGAGGGAGCAACTACTATAGATGGTTTCTATGTAGAAAATTCTGTTTCCCACCCCGGTTTTCAGTTTTCACCTTATTACTCCAAAATAATTAAATGCCCTTTCCCATATCCATACATTTAATAAACTGGAAAATAAATTTGTTGAAAACACAAATTCTGGAAATTTTTCAGAATGCTGAAAATGCAGAAATAAAATAACAGCAGTAACAAACAGTCATTCAACACATCATAACTCAGTAATTTTTGGTCAAGGTGACCCTGGAAAAACCCCCTACAACTCTTGGGGAAAACCAGTTCGAAAGCTCCTTCTTATTTATGGAAAAATGCTTTTTACAGTGAGAGAAATATTCAGCAAAATAAAAATCAGCAAACAGACTTTTACAACTTATCTCTTTTTCCGTGCTTAACCACCGCCTCGGAAAATGTACAAACAGCAAAACAGGAACAACAATAAATGCTGTACGGATTTCTCGATTTGCGTGCCCAGAAATATGCAATAAATGCAGTTGTACGGCCACCTCGAAATCTGTGCCAAAACAGAAATAAATGCTGCTGTACGGACCTCGAAATTCGTGCCAAAAGACAGCAAAAACTTGCTGTACTGAATCTGCCTCGATTTCCGTGCAAAGGTACAGCCACTTGCTGTACGGCCTGCCTAGAAAAACGTGCCAAATAAAACAGCCCCTTTGCTGCCTCGAAATCTCAACCTTGCTGTACGGCCTCCTTTTCTCGAAAATCGTGCTCAACAAATCTGCCTGCTGTTTGCTAAATCTGCTGTACTTGTCTTGCTGAAATGTCTTGCTGAAATGCTGCCTTGGAATGCGTGCCAAGCTGCTGCCTCCTTCTCCTCACTGCCCAGAAATCTCCCTTGCTCTCTTGCTCTCCTTCTCTCAATCTGCTCATGAAAGAATGAATGACCTTTTCCTCCTTTCCTCCTTTAACCTAACCCTAAGTGACTTTTGGGGAATCCCTAAATCCAATGGCTGAAATAGATTGAGATCTAGGGCTGAGATTAAATGCTCATTTAAATCTCACTTTCTATTTTTAATTCACCCCACTTTAATAAAGACCCACTTAGTCATTTATTTCCAAAGTCACTTTTCCTTTCTAATTTTACATTGACTTTATTAAAGTCACTTTAAAATTAGACTTTAGTAACTTTATCATTTAAAGTCACTTTTAAATTAGATTTGACTTTATAACTTTATAAAGTCACTTTAGTAACTTTATCACTTAAAGTCACTTTTAAATTAGATTTGACTTTATAACTTTATAAAGTCACTTTAGGAGAAAAATTAAATTCTTTTGGACACTTTTCCCTAGGCCAAAGATCAAAGCCTTAGGGAACCACCTGTCCTCCGGTACCAAATTTCAACATTCTAATCGCCAAGAAACCCAGATCCAGTTTTTCGTTGAGTGTTGTAGCAGAAAGAGGGAGAGGAGTATCTGTTCCTACAGATTTGAGCAGAGATGGTTTCTCATGGACTGAGAGATCAGGACAGGTTGGACAACATGTCCAACTTCGTTATCTAGAGGGCGAGGATCCTGGCAGTCCTGGATGAGTACAACATCAAGGACCATGCTTAGAATGTCCTAGTTGTGCCTACCGATGCAGATCCTCTGAAGAAATTCAAAGAGAATCACGCGCGAGCTAAGCGCTTGATCATGGATGGAGTCAAAGATCACGTGGTTCCACATATTGAGGAAATAGATCCCTTCCTTTTTAGACTTTAGAGGAAGGGATCTATTTCCATGGGTACGACTCCGGATGAAGGGCTCTAGTCACCGAGGAATGGGGAACGTTTGTCCAAAGCATCTTGGGCAGGGCAACGCTACCATCTTGGGTGGATATGTGGGCAATCCTCCGACAAGAGGAAATCAGGAGGTTTACCAAAAGGCAAAGCAGCAGTAGCGGTACAGTCAAACTAAACAAAGAGGAGGAGGAGGATGTAGCTCTTACATCAAAGGGACAGAGGCAACAAGGGAAGAAGAAGAGGGACCTATCCAAGGTCCGCTGCTTTAATTGTGGCAAACTTGGACACTTCGCTAGCAATTGTCCTAAGAAGAAGGACAATGGATCTTTTGAATCCAAGGCAACAACAACAAAGGGGGACGACGGTAGTGACGATGATGTAGCCATGAGTGCTCATGAGCCACGTAAGTGGGGCGATATTGATTTGTAGAGCAACTTCAGATGGAGAATGGCAGGATCCTTGAGGTGCCCAACCCTTGGATCACATACGAGCTACAGGAGCCTTAAGACAGTAGCGGGACAAATGGAGTAGTGGGTGCAGGAGATCATAGTGTAGCAGAGGGCAGAGCTGGGACGCTGTAGATTAGAGCAACACAATGCAGAGGCAACAAGAACGTAGAAGCAACAACGCAAAGGCTGATGGGACTTAAACAACGCAAAGGGGTAGTGCTTAAGCAGTGTAGAGCTGCAGTGGCTTCAGGGAGACAATGCAGCGCAACAACCAAGGGAGCTTCAGTGATGAGGTGTAGCCCGACTGACTTGTCTGTCAGTGATTGGGAAGGGGTCCTTCAGTTGCTTACTTCTCAACAACTAAGTTGCAGTGTAACAGTTAGCAGTGGCGTGCTATGGGCAACACGATGTAGCAATTTGAGAGGGAGCTGCAATACGGATGTGGCAGTGTCAGTGGCAGTGACATGGGCAACAGTACAGAAAGCAGCAGCGCAATGGATGGAGGGCAGCAGACCAAGCATCAGCAGTGCAGAGACCGATGCCGAGATAAGGAAATACTTGGTGTGAATGTATTGCTAGAGCACGCTCCTCGCTAAGAGGGAGTGTTGAGATTTTGAGGTAGCATCGGGTGTGCTCTAGCCCTGAAATTTGGTGGAGGGGCTAAGGCACACGGGATCTCCAAAACCTAGAAAGCGTTTGGAGAAATTTCATCTGGTGTTGTAGAATTTTTTTTAATGAGGATCCTAAGACTAACTTAGGGAATTATAAAAATTAAAGTGAATTAATTAAACACATGTGATGAAATGTTCTAAGTGACGTGGATCAAGCAATGTTTTAATTTGAGCCATCGATTAGAGATTAGATCATGACCGTTGGTTTTCCAACAAGAAAATTATAAAGGAAAGGCTTGGTGTTAGTTGGAGAAACAGATGCACTGGCAAAGCACTAAAGCTAAGTTGAATTTCTGGGGCGGGGTTTGCTGAGAAATTTGAAGCGAGTTTGCAGTGCAGTGAGGGGTGGAGATCGGCAAGAGATGATCTGATCCAAGGCTGAGAATACAACAAGCAGAGGGGAAATGAGTACCAGTCAGCACAGAGCCAACCAGGAGGTCGTAGTTCATCCAACACCACGCAGAGACTGTGCAGAAGCTGTGTAAGCCCAGCAAGGGTGATGCAGACCCAACCCGCGCAATGTAGGGGCAGCGCAGCACCGGCAAGGGTGACACAGTCCCAGCCGGGGCAGCGCAAAGGCAGCACAACATCAGTCATGGTGACGTAGGCCAGTGAGGGCTAACGTAGAGGCTACAGAGGCAGCGCTGAGGGTTCCAGTGGGCCAGAAGGGGCTTGTGATTTGTAAATCTCGTTTGAGGGTGTGATACAACCATATCTTCTGTCTCCGAGTGAAAGGTACAAATTGCCGTGCAATTTCTCTGTAAGGCTAACCATCTCTGGTGCCCAGAATGTTGTATTCAGATTCTGCATAATAATAAAAACCCTCTAGAGCTGTTGCACTAGTTTTCCCGCATTGGGTTTTTCCGGGGACATTTGTCCGAAAAATCGTGTAATCTTGTGACGTGTGAATTGTTCAGTAAATGATTTGTAGATGTGTAGGCTGCAGTTAGTGTTTACTTTAATGTTTTTTCTAACTTGTTAATATTAGTTAAACAAGTAGGTGAAGTAGATCTAGATACTGCAGTAGGGTTTCTGTTTTGAAACTTTCACAAATTGTCCCCGGAAAAACCCAATGTGGGAAAACCGATGCAGCAGATGAGGGTTTTTTATTATTCTTCAGCAAAATGTCATGTACTAAATACGACCAACAAAATAGAAGAGGAATTTTTGTGAGAAATTTTACAAACAATTTTCTCACGCTTCACAATGAAATTCCGACTCTGGAGAGGACATGTTGCCTCACTGCATCACACTGCATCACCCTCTGCGTAGTGACTGTGCAATCCCAAGTTCCTGACGTTATAGTCTCTGCGCTGCCCCTTGTTGAGATTTTGGGGTAGCATCAGATGTGCTCTAGCTTCAAAATTTTGTGGAGGAGCTGGAGTACATGAGATCTCCAAGGCCCAAAAAGCGTTTGGAGAAATTCCATCTGGTTTTATAGTTATTCAAATAATTAATCTTTTTAATCAAGGACCTTAAGTCTAACTTAGGAAAATTAAAAGATTAAAGTCAGTTAAATTAAACATGTGATGAGAATGTTCTAAGTGACGTGGATCAAGCAACTTCTAATCTTAGCCGTTGATTAGAGATTAGATCACGGCCGTTGGTTTGCCAACGAGAAAAGTATAAGAGAAGGGCTTGGGGCCAGTTGGAGGACACACACATTGGCAGAGCACTGAAGCTAAGTAGAAATTATAGGGCGTGGTTTGCTAAGAATTTCGAAGAGAGTTTACAGTGCGTGAGGGGCAGTTATTGGTGAGGGATGATCTGATCCGAGGCCAAGAATACAATAGCGACAGAGAGGCAGCATACCAAGCAACGCAAAGGCCAGCCAGAGCCATGTAGAGGGTAGCGCAACCCTTCAGGGGTGATGCAGGCCCAATCAGGGTAGCGCAAGGGCAGCGTAAGCCCAGAGAGGGTGACGTAGGCCCTTCCAGGGCAGCCATAGGTTGACACAGGATAGAAAGGTTGACGTAGAGGGCTGAGGGACAACGTTGGGGTTTCCAATGGGCCAGAAAGCGCTCGAGTTCTGTAAATCCGGTTTGAGTTTGGGAATCAGCCATATTTTCTGTCTCCGAGTGAAAGAGGTATTACTACTGTGAAATTTCTTTGTAGGGCGAACCATTTTGGTGCCCAGATATTGTTGTATTCAGATTCTGCATAATAAAAAAACCCTCTAGAGCTAGCTGCACTGGTTCTCTCGCATTGGGTTTTTCCGGGGACATTTGTCCGAAAAATATGTCACTTTGTCATGTGTGCGTAATGTTCAGTAAATGATCTGTCAATGCGTAGGCTGCAATTGTGTTTACTTTGCTGATTTTACTGAATAATTCAGAAAATTAACTTGTAAATGTAAATCAAGTAGGAAAAGTAAATGAAGACACCATAGTAGGATTTCTATGTTTAGAAATTTTCACACCCCTGTCCTAGCGTCATAGCCTTTGCGCTATCCCTCCTCTGCGCTACTTTCTCTGGTCTGATCCTACACTCTCGACTATTGTTGATGCCCTCTCTCTCCAACCTGCAACTCTCTCTCTGATTTGATTTTCTCTTGCCGAGTGAGAAAATCGATCTACTCGAGCAACTGAGTATCTGCTTGGTGTGTTTCCAAACTCCCATCAAAGTCCTTCTTATAATCTTCTCGTTGAGAAATCAACAACCCAGATTAAAACATAATCAAGGGCTAAGATTAACTTGACTTGATCTTCGTATTTTCTAGAAGATTCACACCTATTTCTATTAATACTCTTTAATTATTTTAATTCCCGAAGTTTAGACTTAGGCTACCATTAAAAATAGTTAATTATTTTAATATAACCACATTCGGGTAGAATTTCCCAAAACTCTTTCTGGGTATTTCGGAATACATGTGTCTAAGCCTCCCTACAAAATTTGAGACTTAGAGCACATCTGATGCTACCAGAAATCAACAATGCTGACTCGAACCTCTATTTCAAAGTGGTCCAATGTATGCCTTTGACTTTGGTTTTATATGTTGACGATCTATTCTTGACGAGTAGTGAGCCTCTAATGCTCGAGTGTAAGATGAAGTTGGCCTCTGAGTTTGAAATGAAAGATCTTGGTTTGATGCATTAATTCCTAGGATTAGAAGTGTGACAAAAGCTTAGAAAGATTTTCCTTTCTAAGGGAAAATATGTTGTGAAATTGTTGGAAATATTTGGAATGGTAGAATGGAAGTCCCTGGCCACACCAATGGAGATGAACTTCAAGATGTTATGTGGAGATGCTATAAGATTTGATTAGGAGAATCTTTCTGAGTATCGACAATTGATTGGGGCATTGATGTTCCTTGTGAACACCCGTCCGAACATTTGTTTTGCAATTAACACTTTGAGCCAATTCATTACAGAGCCCCTTCAAGCACATTGGATTGCTGCCAAGTATGTCTTGAGATATTTGCATGGGACGATTGACCTCGATATGAGATATACTACCAGAGATGTACGACTTCATGGATATATTGATGCTAAATATTTGGAATGGTAGAATGGAAGTCCCTGGCCACACCAATGGAGATGAACTTCAAGATGTTATGTGGAGATGCTATAAGATCTGATTAGGAGAATCTTTCTGAGTATCGACAATTGATTGGGGCATTGATGTTCCTTGTGAACACCCGTCCGAACATTTGTTTTGCAATTAACAGTTTGAGCCAATTCATTACAGAGCCCCTTCAAGCACATTGGATTGCTGCCAAGTATGTCTTGAGATATTTGCATGGGACGATTGACCTCGATATGAGATATACTACCAGAGATGTACGACTTCATGGATATATTGATGCTAAATGTGCTGGAAATGTTTTAATAGGAAAAAAACTTCAAGATGTTGTATTAGTCTTGGATGTGCCATGATATCTTGGATAAGCAGGAAGCAGAACTCTGTTCCCCTTAGTACTGCCAAGGCTGAGTATATTGTTGTCAACATGGCGAGTTGTGAGGATGTACGGTTGAGGAAGCTCTTTGGAGCGCTGTTTGAGCAGGGGTTCTGGATACGACGGTGATATATTGCGACAACAAGAGTGTGATCCGATTAGCAGAGAATCCCGGGTTTCATGACAAGTCCAAGCATATTGAGATAAGGTATAACGATATTCGAGACATGGTGCAGAGAGGAGTAGTGAGACTCCATCACATTCTGATTGATGATCAAATAACAAACATACTCACCAAGGCTTTGCCAAAAGGGAAGTTCTTGGTCTTCAGAGCATAGCTTGGACTGATGGATGTGACCCTCTCGGGTAAGGGTCCTGGCTGATCAAGGACACTGAGCTATGCTCTTCCCCCCTTGTCTGAGCTTCCAGGGAGAGGAATTAAGCTAGAGAGCTCCTGGGGTTGAGGGATCTTTGGACATTAGGATGGTTGTGATCCTTACCCTTTGCGGTAAGTAGCATCTTGCATATTGTTACCATAGGGTGTGTGTGATCCTTGTCATTTATGGCAAGTTGGGTATCTCCTCGTGTCATGATTGGACTAGACAAAGTATACCCCAATATGCATCCTACCCACAAGTTGGGCCTATTGGGATTGTTCCTCCTCATCTAGCCAATGGGTTGCGATGACTTGAGATGGTTGTGATCCTTGCCTCTCATGGCAAGTGGTATCTCGCTCAAGTGATGGGATGCAGGTGTTCTATCACTTGACTCTTGAGGGTCAATGTGGAAAGATCGACAGACGATGGGATGGATGCGATCCTTACATTTTATGGCAAGTTGTATTTCGCCTATTGTCATTAGACAACAAGATGGTTGTGATCCTTGCCTGGTAAGTTGTATCTCACTCATTGTCATTGGACGATAGGATGGATGTGATCCTTACCTCTCCTAGCAAGTTGTATCTCGACTGTTGTCATTTAACAATAGGATGGTCGTGATCCTTGCCTAGTAAGTTGTATTTCACCTATTGTCATTGGATAAAGGGTGGTAGCTTGAGCTCCCCTATGATGTCAAATTCTTCTTCTTTAGATTCAAGAGTGTTCGACATATGAGCAGAGATGAGCAGAGATGAGATATGACCTGATGACGAGACTTTTGATGCAGTCAGAAATTTATCCCTAGCTGAGAGGGAGTGTTAATTTGGTAGCTCTAGGACAAATTCTGTCCTTTGGACAACCTTCCTCTTCTAGAGAAGACCCTCCTTGCCCTTGGAAGAATTTAATATGTTAAAGGAAAAATTTAATTTTTGAAGTGAAACCCACAAGTACACAAAAGTACAAGTTGGCTTGGGCCAGGAAATTCGACCTCCTTGGACACATATAAAGACACCTTATGTCACATCATTTGGAGGCATCATCATCACACATCATCTTTTCTTGTAGGTTCGACTTCCTCTGAAAAAAAAAAAATGCAAGTCTCTTTCACACTTGCGAGGAGGAGAGAAGACTTTTGATTGGGTCGAATTCTGTCCTTGACCAACCTTTGACCAGCGTTGACTTTTTGGAGTTTGGTATTGGTTTGACTTGAGATTTTGCATTTATTTTGGAGGTCGAATTTTTTGGCAAGTAGGACGAACTTTTATGGGCACTTTGACCTTGGTTGACTGCAGATCTGCAACTAGGGTTTCAACATACTTTGAATTTGACTCTGATCAAATTTGGAGGACTGTTTTGACTGCACTTTGACCAGCGTTCAAGGCCGCATTTTTTGATAGTTGACCAAGCTCTTTTGGAGGCTTGTTGACCGTTGACCATTGACCATTTGGGATTGCTGCAATTGCTGTTGACTTTGTCCATAATTTCAGATTTGACTTATTGACCATATTTGACTAGTGGGCTCATCTTTTGGATATTGATTGGTTGGTTTTGTTGGTTAGTCAAAGGTTTGACTTTGACTCTTGATTAATGAATTGGATCATTGTGATGTCTTTGTTGAACTTTTGATGACAATCTAATAGAAGAAAAATTTGAAAGGGCTTTACCCCTTGCAGAGTTTTCATTTGGTCTTTGACCAAATATTGTGTCTCTTGCTATTGCTCTTGATTGTCTTCTATTTTACATTGCATTTATTGTTCTATCTACAATTGTTATTTTTCATTGGAAGATTAAATTTGGTTGTTAATTGAAGAAAATATTAGGCTAAGTGATTGTACTAAGCATAGAACAATGGAAAATTCATAAATGACAAGTCGGCTCACTCAAAAGATGCGCCTTTTCGCATGTGAGAACAACTATATATTGGCATACATCCTCCACCAAAATGGCAAGCAATTCCGTGCTTTTCTACGAGGAGTTTTGAGGTAAAAATATGCAAAATTAGGAGGCTACATTATTGTGAAGACTTGCTAGTTCCCGAGGTCATATATTTGAAAGAAATGTGAGTTCTCTATGGAAAATGGTCTAAAGAAAATGCCAGTTCTTTGTGGCAAACAGTGTGAGAGAAATGTGAGTTCTCTATGGCAAATGGTCTAAAATAAATGTGAATTCTTTGTGGCAGGTGATCTGAGATAAAAGTGAGTTCCCTGTGGCATAAGCGCTGAGATTTGCGCAAGTTATTGTGATTGAGGTCGATTCTATTTCTTGTGACTAAGATGATGATTTGGAGGGCTTGGCTTGGCATCTTGGAGGTTGGATTCTTGTATTAGTCTTGGGTCTTGGATAAGTTACTTTGATCTGATTTTATAAGAAGAGGATTTTTTTTGAGTTTTACACCTTGTGGGGTTTTCACCCTAGCTTGGACAACTTACATCTTATGTTCTTTTGTTTTGTTGTGATCTTCTTGTACATTTTGGTAATTGCTTGATGAAGAAAAACATAACATAATGATAAAAATCCAACAAACACTCACAAGTAATTATCTTGAAAGAGAAATCAACCGTAATATGCCTACATCTTGGTTTCTCCATAGATTGGAATATTGAGTGAATGATGTCAAAATTTTGAGGGAGGCAAAGCTAAAGCAAGCATAGTGATTTTATAAGTTGGCAACAAGCAAAGCAAGGGCTATGATTCTAGATTTTGAAAATTCATAGTGCGTGTTCTATCTCTTTTGCTTTGGTAGTTGTAATTGTTTTTTGTAGACTTGTCTATGTTTCTAAAATGGTAGGAAGTGGAGCAAGGTATGGTCTAGAATATAGATTGATAATTACTCATAATATTCTTTAGTTTTGAGGCATATGTAAATCGATGATTTTGATTTGGGATCTAATAAGAGTTTACGTAAGATGAAAGATTCACACAAAGCATTTGAAGAACCTTCTTAGGGGAACCATGGGATGATAAGATGTCATGTTTTTTCTTAAGCAACAAAATTCAGAAATATCTCTTTTTCATTGTATGAAGCGGGGATAAGGTACTCTTAATCTTCTTAGAACCATAATTGATTTAGGTATACATCAAAAAATGTTCTGATTGTTGGGCAGAGCATCAAATTTTATGTGAGAATGTTCTAGAAAAATAATACACACAAATCTATGGGAGATGTAGAATATAATATGTTATTTAAAAGAAATTATTTAGTGAGGTAGATTACCTTATATTTTGTACATTAGGTAGTTTGTTACCTAATTGCCCTAACTACCATCACTAATGACATTTTATTAATCTAGTTGGTCACTTTATAGAATGTGGTCCTGAAGTGATCCTTATCACACATTAAAATCCACATTAAAGTTTGACTGCTAGGATTGGAGTGTTGTACTCCAGTAAAAGACTCCTAGGTTATGATTGAAGAGAACCACCTTGAGTGCTATAAAGGTTAAGGTGTAAAGCTTTGAGATAAAGTTGACCTAATCATTGAGTATAAGGATTGTTGTGTGGATGAGCCAAGACAAAAAATAAGGTTCAAGTGTAAGGGCATCAAAAAAAGGTTTGGAGTGGGATATAATATGTCATCAAGAGTTTTATTGAAGAAAGTATAATTAATGTAGGGATTACCAACCCAAGATAGGTGTGGAGATGTATAGGTCTCAATTAGATGTCACTTGTGGCATTGGGACCTAGGTTGCTATGTAAATGCCTATCCTACTAGGAATGAAGCTCATTGATAAAGCTTGTCACTAAGTACCACTTATGATGAGAACAATTTTGGTTTGTTTATAGGAAGGAAACATGGTTTGAGTTACATGTTTATTCATAATTATATCATATTCCTTATTTTTATTTTATCCATATGCATTGACCCATATGATAACAATGTGACATGACAAGCTATGTTTGAGGAGTAATATATTGATATGGTTTCTCACCTATGGTAGACATGCTTATATTTTGATGACGATGATGTTGATCAAATATACCCTAAGTTCGAAAAGGTACAACAAAGAAAAAAGGAATCAAACTAAATATTCTTTAAAATGTCATTTGTTTTTTGAACATGGTGGAAATGAAAGAGCTCATTCAAGCATGATGTAATTTGTAAAGTACTAATTAATACATTATTACCAATTTTATTAAGAATTATGTCACTTAATAAGTAGATTATTAATACATTATAATCAATTTTATTAAGAATTATGTCACTTGAAGTAGATTGTCTTGTTCTAGAACATCACTCCAAACATTGAATTTTTCTTATTGCCTTTTTAATGATAGATCATGGCCACAAACCTTATGCGATGGTCACACTTAACTTCTTGCACATACAACAATGATAGTCATATAATAAAATATCTTTAAGCCATCTTCATGGTCGATTGTTGACAAATTTTCGTTCTTTGCAGGATGCTTTTCGTTATCTAAGAGGAGACTGTTCTCATTGGTTCTTGTCTCATTTTCACACAGATCGTAAGCATTTTTCCTTTTTCTTGTGTTCTTTTTTGAAGTTTTGTTTTAAAAAGAATTTTAACTAAGTGGAAATAAACAACTCAGAATTGTTAAGTAATACAACATAATCTTCATCTAAGAGTTGATTCTTGTTCAAGAAGTCATGAATGTCTAGATTTTGACTTGCAATTTAAATTCCAGTATTGATATTTCATGAATTTGAGTTTTGATATGGTCGCAAGAGCAAGATAATGGTAGATGTGTTAGAATATTTAGATTTGTATAAACTAACCACATTTTTGGCATCAAACCTTAATTACGGTGACACTACTTTTCATGGGTTTCGAATTTGCCACTATGGGTTGGGATATTTCTATATCTATATCTCTTTTATGATTTTGATAAAATTAATCATGCTAATGTAAAGATGTTGATTGAAATTGAAAGAAATGAAAAGAGACAACCCTAAAATAAAACCCCAAATTTATAGAAAACAACAAAATAAATTTTGATTTGATGGAAAACCATTGATAAAACAAAGGTAAGGAGAATCAAACAATCTAATAAATAGTGAATGCACTTGGAGTGAGTAACGAGTAATATGAGAAATGTAAAGACAATGAAACGAGCTAATTATGCCTTCAAATGTGTGTGTGTGTGTGTGTGTATTTTATTTTTCTATGTGGCTCATGTGTTGAATTTTGTAGCTATGGTCGGTCTTCATAATTAATATTTTAGCCCTTAAAATATATGTAATTATTGATATAAGACATGTTCTTCTTGTTGGTTTCAATTTTCAAAAGAGAGAATTTTGGATTTTTGGCTCCAAACTTGTCAAGTTGGCTCTTGATCAAATCAAGTTGGCCCCAGTTGAAGTGGCACCCATTCAGGCCATCCAGAATACTATATATAAGGCACTTAACCTCCTTCTTCTAGTACAATTTGATCTCACCCACAAGAAGATATTTTCTTGGCATGTAAGTGGAGGATAAGAACGATGAAATTAGCTCAAGCATATCTCTATCTCTTTGACTTTGCACGTGTGATTCTCTCTCTCTGCATCTTCACACATGTGGTTTCTTGGCAACAAGGGCGGGTTTCTGGGTAGTTTTTGTTTGGCTGAATTTCGGCCTAGGCAGAAAAGGAAGGGCTAAGTTTGTTGGGCAGGTTTGAGACATGACAAGAGGATAGTTTGACCATTGTATTTTTGGTCAGTTTGGCCCTCATATTGACTAGAAGAATTATCTCTTGTTGAACTTGATAATCTCTCTAAGGAAAAGGTTGCTGGGTTATCCGCCAAGTGGTTCTACCCAAGGTAAATCTTGTGTCTTTGTGCATTGTGATCTCTATTGTCCTTGTGCGTTTTATTGAAGTTTTGTAGCTTCGGTCGGTCTTCATAATTTGTATTAGCCCTCCAAAATTGCCTAATACGAACTGCACTACAAGTCGGCTCCAAAAAGAATGGAATTTGAATTTTTCGAATTACGAATTTCGCCTCCAAATGTAAGGTCAACTTCAAGTCAGCCATAGTGAAGGGATACACCCATTCAACCCCTTCGTCAACTATATATTGGCGTTCATTCTCTCCAATCTGGACATCCAATTCGCGTCATCTGAGGCAAGATTTCAGAGCACATTTGAGGAGAATTTTAGACCAATCAAAGGAAGAATTTCAGGGCTAATCTGAGGCAGAGAAAGGAGGACGAACCTAAGCTCTAATCTAGGGCTAGAAAGAAGGATGCAATTTTTGAAGCTATGTTGGTCTGACCTGGGCTTGATTTTGATTATCTTATTTCTTATTTATCTATAAAGAACATATGTATTCCCTGTTGAATGGACAAATTTCTCTAAGAAAAGGCTGCTATGTTTTTTCCCTTGGTTTGGTGTTTTCCTATGGTAATTTTTGTGTCCCTTGTGTTTGGCTATCTCTTCTTGATTCTATTGGCATTCCTATTTATTGTTGTGTTTTTCTTGTATAATTGCTTAATTATGAAAGCAAAATAAGATAAACTAATGATTGAAATCATCGGAAGTAATTTATCATTTTAGAAAATTCTAAAAATCAATATGGTATCAGAGCTATGCTTGAAGGGCAACCTTGAAGGAATAAGGTCTAAGAGCAGCCATTTAACCCGAGTACTCTTGAAGTCCTTTACATAGTTTGTGACAAAATTACAAAGAATGGAAGTTCTGTCAATAGGGGTTGAGGAAGTCTGGAAAATTATGTCGAAAATGAATTAGTCCAACCACAGGTAGGTCGAGAAGATCTCAGAGTTGGCTCAGGGGGCCGAGAGGCCTTAGAATTGACCGAAAAGCATAAGATCAAGACCATTGGCAAAACCAAGGGGTTTGAGAAACCTCAGTACAATGCCAAAAATATAGGTAGTTTAGGCCATAGAGCTAAAATCTTTTTTAGGGTCACCTCAGAAGGCCAACAAAGGACATTCCCAGTTACACAGAGGAGCATGTGGTTTCAAATACATTTTGCAAAAAAAGTTGTGAGTTCTACTTCAACTCTCTTTTCCTCTATGCCTTTAGGCCATTAGTTTTGAATCCGAAGCCTCCTGGACTTGGGAAGGCAAGCAATCTTTTTTGCAACTAACCTTTGATACAACTCTTTTGTACTTTTGTGGTTGAAAGTCCTTTGCATACCTTATTTTGGCAACATTCCTTGATGTGGGAATGCATCCTATGGCTGGGCATTTCATTTCAGAACATTATGTCTCCTAAAAAGGGGCAAGAGACTTATACTACAGGCCGTTGAACATGTTAACATGGAGTGTTGGATATCGTAATGAACACCATGAATTTCCTAGGATTTCTAGTAGCAAGCTCCATATGGTTAAGAAGATAACACCTAAGTTTTTATGAAGAATTCAGTTATTATAAATCATGGTTATAAGTAATCTACATGTATATTATGGATCAGACTATTGGCCCTTTCAGCAGGATAAAAAGAAAACCCCTTTCAGGTGGACATAAGAAGAAGGATTAACATTTATTTCCTACTTTCTGTTATAGTATACTAGTGGATGTGGGAAGAAGGATTGACGTTTACATCTTACCTTTTGCTGTTGTATGGAAATGGATGTGAGAGGGATTGACATTTACTGCCCACCTTTTCTTGTAATGATTCTTTGACGTTTTGTTGTTGATAAACATTGTTCAGATAATGGGTACTTGTTATCGAGTTATGTCCTCTCTGAGCCAGAGGAAGCAAAGGACATTGGAATGCCTTCACATGAAAATTGAAAGAGCAATCATAAGACTACAATAAAGAAGAGGTTGAGTTCCTCATCATGTTTATTGAAGTCCTCTTGTGAAGACCAAAGTCATTTGCAAAATAGAAAATGTCCTTGTAAAGGAGAAATTATTGTTGTTGCTACAGTGGTTTTGAGGAGACTGATTTACTTGATTTGGAAGAATCGAAGGTAATCATCCGAGATCTATAAAATAGTTTGTCATACTCTGATTTTGTTGATGCCCCCTCCATGAAGGAAATATGGACCATTGTTTACTTATTCGTGCTATAATGGACCATTGATGGATATGGAAAGATAATTGTAGGTGACATCTGCAGTAAGTGACTACTTGCTACTAATGTTAAAAGCTACACTTGTTACTAAAAGTCTAGAATAAGCTCTCAATGTTACAAGGCTTGTTCAAGAGTGTGTGGAACCTCTGAGCCATGTCAGCAGTCTCTACCAGGGCATTTCGCTTGCATGGAGATTGATGTTGACTGTGATAAAGGTTTTGTCAAAGGGAAAACATTACAACATTAATGAAGAGCTATCGAGCAAGATGAAAAAGGAGCGTGTATGATGTACATGATAGAATGTAATAATGTTATTTTCCCTAGGGTTTTTAAACCCTAGGTATGTCTTGTATAATATGATTAAGAAAGCTTTAGGGTTTGTAAACAAAACCCTAGAGCTAGACCTTAAATATTAAAGGTTGATGTTTCTGCGGAAAGATGAAACCCTTGCTCATGGAAGGAATGACAACATGCAGATGATGAAGACAAGGATGATGAGCTTGTAGATGGATTTTGCAAGATGGAAAGGATCAAGAGGGACTTGACAAGTTCTTGTCTATCCTCAAAAGATAAGTATCTTATATCTCTCTTCCTTGACTACTATTGTTGGTGTTTTACTATCAGTTAGCCTCTTGTCTTTATTTCTTTGCTGGGTTGTAATCGTTCTTCCATGACCTCCTAGTGAGGATTGCAGGTACATTTTGTAGGCTGCCAAGGCTCTAGCAACAGGCGAAAGCATTGAAAGAACAAAGAAAAGTGTGTGACAAGAGGATTCTCCCTAAAATGATTTGTGTTTAAGAGGGTGAAATTGTATTGATATCTGGAATCATACCAGAAAGGCTCTTTTGTTTAGAAGAAGCAAGCAAGCCAATAGATTTGAAGGATTCACATGACAGAGGGAGCACTTGTGGTAGAAATATTTGCCATTGTGATAACAGAAGCAGTCAAGATAAAGAGAACCAACTTTTAAGTTTGAGATGAAGGATCTTTGTTGAATACATTACTGCTTGGGACTAGAAGCATGGCAGAAAAATGGATGAGATTTTCTTGGGTCAAAAGGATGATATATTTGGGATGATGGACAACAAGTCCTTGGCCATTCCCAATCCATTTTGATGAAGCTGAGTGGTGTTGAGATTTTGGGTAGCATCGGATGTGCTCTAGCTCCCAATTTTTGTGGAGGAGCTGGAGTACATGCGATCTCCAAGACCAAGAAAGCGTTTGGGGAAATTCTTTCAGGTTTAAAAGATTAAAAGTGAATTAAATTAAAAGATTAAAGTGAATTAAATTAAACATGTGATGAGAATGACTTAAGTGATGTGGATCAAGCAACTTCTAATATTAGCCGTTGTGTAATATCCCCATTTTTGGTGACACCTACGACAGGGCCAGGTTGGTCTTTCTGAGTTAGGAGCAGACAGGTCACAGGTGCAGATTGGTGTTATCAGCGGGCTCAAGAGCTTTTCGGAGGAGTTTTGAGGAGTTTTCATGGTGTCCAGAGGCATTCGCTTGATATACTCCATCATCCGAGCAGTTTGGCTTTCGTTCCGATGCATTCTGATAACTTTCGGAAATTTGAGTTATTTATGGGCTTAACTCAGATGATTATGCTCAAGGTGGCATTCCGGGAGGAATACATGATGGAACACCTTAGTGTAATAGCTCATTGGAACCGGGACGAGAATACCTGCATGGTGGGACAGTTAGACACAAATTTCAGTGACCGGAGGAGGTGTGGTAGCCGATTTACCCTTTTCTGCATTAAAAAGGAATATTTTAATAAAAGGGAAAAGTGCTCCATGAATAAAATAATAATAAAATAATGCTCTAGAAGGCTCCAAGAGATCTATAAAAGAAAGGGAGGAGGCCATTGGGAGATATCTTTGGATCATGTTATTTTATTGTATGAGAGGTGTGAGACGTGGTTCTCTACTTTAGCCGTAGCCCCAGGACAGAAACCCTCGGGTGATTTGTGAGTGTTGGATGGAAACCCAATACTCTTGAGGAGACTTCACTTAGAAGTTTCACAGAGCTTCAAAGATTGGCATGAGGATCATCCAGATCTTCAACTTGGGCTTCATCATCTTCAATGGATTTAGTGGTAGCTGTTGCCGGAGGGAGAGTGCAACAGTTTAGTTTTGGGAGGCTAGCGCCGTATAGCAGTGCAGTAGATTGTATTGTTGGCCAGTTTTCTATCTCAGCACTTTCTGAGTCAGATCTATATGTAAACCCCTCTTATTATTTATAATAAAAGCTGAGATTTCTCCTATTCTGTGTGGTATTTGATTGTAGTATTTATGTGTTTAATTTTACATGGCAATCTTCTGTTGAATAAATGTTGATTTTTCGGTAAAATTTGGGGTTTTAGTAAATTTCTGCGATTTTAGTTAAAATATCCTATTTGGGATATTACAATGGTATCAGAGCCATAGTCTTGGCTCAGCCTGTGGGGTTTCAGCTTCGAGGATTTCAATTTGTTGCTGTTGTCTTTCAAGGTGCCTAATTGTCGGGTTTGTTCATAGCAATACATCCATAAAGATCGAGAATTAATGTTTCCAATTGTTCAAGACCATAACACTAGCGTGGATCCTGTGGGGGTAAAGTAGCAGTAATACCTGTAAAGGAAAAAAAAAATTTACTCGATTTGCATTCCGGACTCGAAAGAAGAAAATGATGAGTTGTTGTTTAGCAAATTTTGGAATGGAGAAACGTTGAGCCATGTATTAATATTCTTCTGAGGGAGCCGCCCAAATTTTTTTTCGAAGCCTTAAGTCGATTCATTCTATTTATTTGGAGCCGATGAAGTTAGCTAGGGCCGTAATTGGCGGAGTTAAATTACATGGAATCCCAATTTTGAATTGTATGCGGGGCTGATATTTGGATGTAAGCCAGCCGAGCTTTATTCTTATTACAGCAGTCACAGAAATTCAATGTGCTGCAAAAAAACCAGTCACAGTGTCATCCTTGGTGGCAAGAAACTGGCTGGCCTTCTTTTATCGAGCGTATTTGGGGACAGAGCCAAATTTATGAGCCACAGCACAGTTTGTCAAAGAGGGTTTTCCTTCGATTTTGCTTGGGGCCGAGTGTCACTGTGGCCAATGTATTATGTGAAACTGACAGACATTTAATATATATTGTGGGACGACAAATTCAGTAGAGTCGAGTTGCCGGATTGTTCCCTTCTTATAGCGAAATTGAAGGAATCGTGAGGAATTTGTGCATTCAAATTACCAATACATTACGTTCCTGAAGCAAAATTTGCGGTTGCTGTGGTTATAAAGACTGATTTATCTGAACATATGGTGAAGCTTCCAGAGTCTTCGACAATGCTGGTTTTGATTCACAGCGGAAGCCTAGGGACGAATGTCCTTCCTTCTTCTGGTATTTGATATTTGCATGAAGCACATCATACCCACAGCAGAGAAATCAGTCGTACCGGTGCAAACCATAGTGCATGGGGGCAAATCAATTGCCGCGGATTGATGTCGTTAGCGATTGTGTGAGCAAGGAATTCCTTGATTTATCCGCGCTGAGTCCCCTTGGTAGCCAATCAAGTTGCGGGTCGAATTGCCACTTCAAAACCAAGACTGTGGGGCAAACACAAGTTCGCGTGATGGAGTCGGGTCACTGTGCCGAGCAAGAAGGCAATTAACGGTTTCACTCCTGGGCCACCTTACAGTTGTTAATACTGCACGAGATAAGGGTAGCGGCTGAAATCGTATTTCCCAGGGCCAGAAATTAAATTCCTGACCAAGCCACCAAAGTGCAGAGGTCGAGTTCATTGTTTGAAGTCCTCAATATACATGCCGAATTCTGTCATACGAGATGGAGTCTACCTTTACAAGGCCGAGAGCTATTTTTCATCAGCATTTTGAAGCCAGGACGATATTAAGATGAACAGATAAGGGTCGAGTTCTGTCCTGAGATCTCTCTTGGGAAAACGTTGATTTTTTTTCCACTCCATCTGTAAGGTCGGATTCCTCGAGGGAAAGATGAATTCTGTCTAGAGGGTCGGGCTGTTGTATGTGTGGGCAAGACTTCTACAGCAAAGAGACAAAGCGACAGGGGTATTTTCAGTGATATGTTGTGCTGAAGATTGAGGTTTTACTTTTCTGGTCGAGTGGATATTTTCCAGAATTTGTTGGAAAGCAAGCTGATTTGGGCAGACCTGAGCATCATTATCATTAATTTTGTATATGTTCAGCAAGATCGAATTCTGGGTGTATTCATTAGTGATTGGCAAGGCCTTAAGCCTAAAATTTCTGGGTAGGTACTTCACTTTTTTTCAGCAGACCAAGAGCACATTTAAAAGGAGGTCGAGAACAATTATTTGCTATAGTCCGGCTGCACCACCCTCATAGAATTTTTCATGTGTTCTAAGGCTGAATTGATGAGTGCCATCAGCGGGGCAGATTCCTGAAGTTAGCTGAATATTTTCACAAGACAACATATGGTCCTTTTGTCATTAATTAAAAGAGGACGAGTACTGGATGCAGATTTGTCCATTGTTTCCAGATTGAACGTTAAGGGAATGCACATTTTCCAGATTCCCTTATTTTAGTTGTTGGATGGAGATCGTTGGTATACACATTACTGAGGACTGAATATAGGTTGGAGCTTTCCGGAACAACAAATATGCCAAACAACGTGATTACTAGGAGGGCGTTTTTACAAACAAGAGGCCAAAAAGGGAGAGCGAAGGGCAGAGAAGAGTTCGAAAGGAGGAAAAAGGAGGAAGAGGCTAGGAAAGGGATTGAAAAGCCCACGACTAGCCCTAAAGGCAACAATCCAAGGTCAAGGAGTGGGTCTGAGGGCCTTAGAGGCCACAACTAGGCCTACAAAGGCCTAAAACCTTCAACGCAGGGCCAAGAAAGGAAGGCCGAGAGACCTAAGGGTTGACGGAGGCCTCCAGGAGGCCAGAAAAGGTGATACTGAGGCTTACTAGGCTGACACAGGGCTAGGAGAGGGAGACGTTGGCCCTGAAGGGGCTGGATCTAGGCTCGAGAGGGCTGAAACTTAAATCCCTTGCTTCAAAAAAATTAACTTGCTTCAGATCTGCAATTTTGCTGCAATCTTTCCAATGGCTGACCCTGCAAAAAATTTTGGAGACTAGATCTTAACCTCAAGTGTCTAGATCTATCTCTACTCCAGCTTTTTCCTCTTGATCTCACCTGCAAAATGGAGATAAAACAAATACCCCAAAGCCCAATATATACAAAATATCTCAAAACCCCAAAACACCAATTAGAAAAATAATTTACAAATATATAATTGTACAAGGATTTTGAAATAAATTTTGAGAAATAAATTTTTTATGGATTTTCTTTGATTAAATGGCTAATAATTCTTTGGAAATTAAATGCACGCTACAACATTAGCGAAGTTAGGTAAACCATAAAAATATTTGAATTCCAAACAAGGTCAGTTCATGCCCACAGTTTGTGAACTTGGAGCCCAAGGACTGGGGAACCTGCAAACACTATATATTTTCTGAAGCAATCTTGTTAGACATATGGCGAATCAGATCACCTAAGATAAACCCAAAATCTATCAATGTAATGATTTTATCCCCATCTAATGAAAAACAAACTTAAAAAAATATATTAAGCACAATATAGGAAAGCCCGTACCCAACACTTACTACAAATCAATGAACACTGAACACCACGATCTGCACCCTAAAGTATTTATTATGATTCAAAAAACGTTCCCAATGGGATAGTAGCGTTACATCAGCTTTTTTGCAGAAATTTTTTAGCCAAATCTGATGGCTTGAGACTCAAATAACTCTCTATTTATAGATAAATTCTCCTAGTGGAAAAATAATGGCTAGCTGGCTTGATCCTCGTCAAAATAATCTTGGTCGTCGATAAATATTTGTTGACCTTCTAATATGAGCCGTTGAAATAATTCTTTTTGAGGAATTTTCCAATTTATCGTTAAATCCCTTTTTTATTTGCTCAAAATTAATTATTTTGAGCTAATTTCTTCAAAAAATTGACTTTGATTTAACCACCAAGTTCCAAGGATCAAAATTTTCTTGAAATTTCCAATATTCCCTTGGTGGGGGACCTCCAAAAATCAATTCTTTTGATACCCACAATTTTTTCCACTTGGAGAATTTAATTTCTCTAAAAATTTTAATTTTGACTTTAATTAATTAATTTTTTGGCTTAAGATTATTTAATTTTTGTTAGAAAAATTAATTAATTGACACTTGAGGGGATTTAATATTTTTCCCACCCTCTAATATTTTAGCCATGGTGTCTAAGTATGAGGGACTATGCACTAAAATATTTTGTACATAAGATTTTTACAATTCAACCCTCAAAGGGGAACACCCGTTCAACTTAGATTCTCAAATTACATACCCAATTCATCGACACAATATGATCTAGTAGACCAAGTGATTTGTAATAAAATAATTTAGCCAATTAGCTTAAATTATTCCCAAATCGCTTTTACATAAGACTTGAGTAAAACACTAGGACTCACCTAAGACTTTTACGAATATTTCCACCCTAGCTTTGGGGTGACGCTGGAGAGAAAAACAGTGCTGACCATCCATGTTAAAAAATACAAATGAATTAGTGAGATGAAAAACCTCATAGGATGAAATTCTCGCCAAAATAAGAGGCTTACCTAGGTTGTTACATACATATACGGTCTTACTAGCATCATTTACATTAAAAATTTGCAGAATGGGTTTATAATGACAAAATAGACAACTCATAGATGATTCGATCATTTTGAAAACTTTTGTACATCTGCTCCCTTGAACTTTGACAAAAGTGTGTCCTACATGTGCTATATTTTCTCAATCTATCTTTGAGAGTTTGTGAAGGATTCATTCCCTCTTTCTTGCACAAAGGGAGAAATTTGATTTCCTTTTGTTGCATGCAAGTGTATTTTACTTGTATATTAGTTTCTTGTAATTTGTTTTCCTTTATAGATTTAATCTCCTATGCTTCCATGCATTGCACAAAATTTCTAGGAGGATTGAAGACTTGTTTGGAAGCATCTCTTGAAGGATTTGTAGGAGGAAGACTTGAGGAGCAAAGATATATCATTGAAGCTTTTTCACCTTTCAAACCTCCTTCTCCTATCCTTGCCTCTTAGCATTTGAGCAAGGATTTCTCCTTTTTATTGGAAATTTGAATCATCAAATTGTTAAAGAATTTAACTAGGTTCGGTCTTCATTATTGTATATTGAGTCACTATGTAATGTACTTGTCAAAAGAATAAATAATTTTTATTATTATTATTATTATTACAATGACTTATTAAAGTATGGGTTTCATGCTTGGGTCATTATGTTCTAGGTCAAAGTCCCCATTGAGGGCTTCTAGGATTTATTCTGAGTATATAGAGTTAGTGTACATTTAAAAGGACCCTTCTTGGGCTTTTGAATCATGTAAAAAGATTTAGTGTTGAGTCAAATATGATTTATGTCACCTCCACGCTAAGTCGGCTTCAAGATGATCAAGTTGGCCTCAAGAAAGGCTCTTTGACCTCACCTAAAGGCTATAAAAGAAGTAGTTCGAATTCATTTGGTGGAGATTATCTCAAGCAAGTTCGATATCTCTTAGGAATCCAACAAAAGTGCAAAGTGAAGGAAGAGGGATAAAGAAGTGTGAGTTTGGTCAAGGTGAAAGAAGGAAAATCGAAATTTTGGTGTATCTCTCTTTCTCTCTCTCGTGCAGTAGAGTGAAAGATCGAAGTTCTTGTTGTGATGTTGCTGCCAGTTGCTGCATGATGTCGTTGCCAAGACAAGAATAGGTTGAAGTTGCTATTGTTGGGTGCTGCTGCCTCAAGAAGTTGTATTTGGTCAAAATCGAAGTTTATAAGTCAAGATCGAAGTCTCTCAACCAAGATCGAAGTCTCTAAAGCAAGAACAAAGTTACTGGGTCTAAGAAAGTGTTGCATAGTGCTCCTGGCTATCTGCAAAAGAAGAAGAAGGTTGACTCGGTGTGGAGGAAGTTCGTGTCAAGGTCTAGAGTGTTGAGATTTTTGAGTGTTGGGGTAGCGTCGGATGTGCTCTAGCTCCCAAAATTTGTGGGGCGAGTAGAGTACATGAGATCTCCAAGACCCACAAAAGGATTTAAAAAATTCCATCCTGTTTAAGAGAAAATTAATTAATTAATATTTTTAATTAAGGACCCTAAGTCTAACTTAGGAAAATTAAAATATTAAAGGTAATTAATTTAAACATGTGATGGAAATGACTTAAATCACATGGATCAAGCTTTCTTTTAATCTTAGCCGTTTAATCAAGATTAGATCATGGCCGTTGGTTTCCCAACGAGAAAAGTATAAAGGAAAGGCTTGGGGTTAGTTGGAGAACACACACGGAGGCAAAGCACTGAGACTAAGTTGGAATTCTAGGGCGTGGTTTGCTAAGAATTTCCAGAAGTGTTTCATCTGCAACGAGGGGTAGTATTGGCTAAGGGGATGATCTGATCCCAAAGCCAAGAGTTAGCAAGAGGTAGAGAAGCAGCAGTTAGAGCAACGCAGAGGGGGCAGCAACTAGGCAACAGTTACGCAGCAGCTGCGCAGTGCAGAGGCTTCAGGTGCTACGCAGGCCCAGAAAGGGCAGCGCAGAGGCAACAGGAGGCAGTCAGGGCTTATGCAGGCCCAACTATGGCAGCGCAGAGACAACGTAACCCAATCTAGGGTTACACAACCCTCTCCTAAGAAGCGCAGGGGCACCAACAGGCTAGCAGAGCTGACACAGAGGGCTTTAGAGCAGCGCTGGAGTTTCTGAACACAGAAAAAGGCCTGAGTTCTTTAAATTCCGTTTGAGGGTGTGAATCAGTGCAGTTTTCCGTCTCCAGAACAGAGGTATTGCTGGAGATTTTGTATTTATCTGTCGGGTTAACCAGTAAGGTGCCCATATTTGTTGTACTTAGAATCTACTTAATAATATAAACCCTCTAGTAGCCAGAAGACCGGTTTACCCGCATTGGGTTTTTCCGGGGACAGTTGTCCAAAAAATCTTGTGTGTCACTTTGTCTGTGTGCATGTATTCAATTTAGATTTGTATCAGTGTACGCTGTTAAAGTGTTTGCTTCGATGTTAATACTGAACATTTCAGATTAATAACTTGCATAAGTAGGAGAAGTAAATCGTGATTTAATAATAGGGTTTCTGCATAAGTAATATTAAGAAATTTTCACATGGTATCAGAGCGATTGCAGATCTAGTTGAATCATCAGCAAGAAGACTGAAAAATCCTTGCTGCAGAAAGCAGCAACAGCCTCAGAAAGCCGGACTAGAGAGGACAACGTAGTAGTAGCAGGGAACAGAGCCACGCAGAGGCCAGAGTGATGGAGTCTCCACGTTGACCCATGTACTTACTGCGCAGAGGCAGCGCATAGGCTGTGCTGGGACTTCCTACTCACACAGAGGCCAGCCAGGGTGACGCAGTCCTGAAGCTGTTGTTGATTCAGAGTGCCAGAAGCAGTGCTCCAGAGCTTTAGTAGTTGCTGGTGGGGTTAAATTTCTGAAGGTGTAGAAATTAGCTTGAGCACTAGTTGACAAAGAGCGGGAGGAGAACAACTTCTCAGAGGATTTCCAGCCAAAGGAATTTGGAGTTTGTTCAAAGGATCGAAGAGAGCTGATTCGTTGTGATTTGGCAAGCTTCCAAGAGAGGAAGTCAGTTGTCAGAGGGAGCAGAGGGTGCCTTTCTCGCCAAGGACCCTAGATCCGAGTCTCTAACATAGAGAGAAGGATTAGTTTCGACCAACGTTGCACGAAGCGGGGACGAAGCGAGGACGTTTTTTGGAAGCGGGGACGCGGAAGCGTCATTTCCAAAAAATCTAGGAAGCGAAGCGTCTCGGAAGCGTCTACTATATATATATATATTTATTTTTATTTTTTTGCATTTATATTAAAAAAATATACTAAATACCAAATTAATTGTAGAAGATATGGAAGCATGCATATTTGTACATAAATCAAGATAGATATGACATCCATTGTACATTAATGATTAATTTTTGAGCATCAACCATTTAGATGCATCAACCATCTATAATCTAGATTCTTCTCCTCTTGTCTAGCCTTTGCCTCTACCTCGATTATCTAGGGACATTAGTCAAAATTGCCCAATTTTGATCAAACCCTAATGCAAGCCTTAAAATATGGTAGAAAGAATTTAACATGCTTGATCGATTATTTTGACTTGATTGAAATGTAATTTTTTGCTAACGACATGACAAAGGAGTTCAACAATTAACACCACCAACACTAGGGTACATATAGGGCTTGTTGCTCTTGATTAAATGCTAATCACATACCCTCATACATGATATAATCTAATGACATGCCACCATACTATTGATCCTGAATTCCTGAAAATTGTTAAGTCTGCTGAATTTTGAATAGGATATGAAATTCTATTTTCTCCATATGAAGTCCGATCAGGCTGGAACCAATCTCAAACATCTTGAGTCATTTCGTGGTAATGTTAAAAATTTAAGTAAAAGGATGAAAATGAAAAATAAATGAGAATGTCACTTTTACTTTAAGAATTTAACATTACCATGAGGGAGCATCTAAGAAACATCTAAGGAGGTAAAAGAGAGCTTATATTTTTTTCATCCTATCCCTAACTCAGCGCTAACTCACCTACTAACCCAACCAAAGACAAAAATAAAAAAAAAATTCAAAAAAATCGTTTTTTTGACCTACATTAGTCGGATCCATACGACGCTGTACGGAATCGCTGGCGATCCGTACGGATCCGTACAGGAATCGCGACGCTTCCGTACGGCGATCCGCCGTACGATCCGCGGATCCGCTGTACGGAAACGCGGATCCGGACGTACGGATCCGGATTTTCCAGGAATCACAATTTTTTTTGCGAATCGGGTTTCCAAAATTCGGATCCGCGGTTCGGGGTGCGGATCCCGTACGGATCCGTACGAGATGTGTTTCGGGGCTTGGAGCCGGGGGGGGGATGTTTCCTGCAACATTGGTTTCGACAGATTGATTGAGCAGATGGCACCTCAAGGACTACGTGATCAGGATAGGTTGGACGGCCTGTGCAACTTTGCAGTTTGGAAGGCCAGAATCCTGGTAGTCATGGAGGCATATGGTCTGAGGGAGCATGCAGAGAAAGTCTTGGCCACGCCAACTGATGTGAAGCTCTTGTAGAAGCACGAAGAAGCAGCAGCACACACTAAGCGCTTCATCATGGATGGTGTCAAAGATCATGTAGTGCCTCACATAGCCGATGAGACAACGAATCATGTTATGTGGGTGGCCCTGACCTCACTATATGAAGGAAGATCCGTCCAGAGGAGAATGCTTTTGGAAAATCAGATGAGGTTATTTATGATGGCCAAGGGAGAGGAGATCGAACCCTTCTTTTTCAGATTACAGGTGATCAGAGATCAGTTGACTGCCATGGGGGTGAAAGTGGAGGATTATGGGATGGTGAGGACTGCACTCAATGCGGTCACAAAGGAGTAGGAAGCTTTTGTCCAAAGTATCTTGGGCAGAGCGGACCTCCCCAATTGGGACAATATGTGGGCGATTCTCCATCAAGAAGAACTCCGTTGGTTCACCAAGAGACAATACAACACCGGATCAGGTAAAGTGAAGAAGGAAGAGGAAAAAGATGTAGCCTTGGCATCAAAGAGGCAGCAAGGGAGGAAGAAGCGTGATCTATCAAAGATCAAGTGTTTCCAATGCGACAAACTAGGACATTTCACCAACAATTGTCCTTAGAAGAAGAAGGACAAGGAAGCTTCTACCTCCAAGGCTGCTGTGGCAGACGATGGCTCAGAAGATGACGTAGCCATGAGAGCTCATGAACCACGAAAGTGGGGACATGGATCTGTAGAGTAACTACAAAGTGGTGGCGGGACCCTTGAGTAGCCCAACTCTTGGATCACATCCGTGCTACGGGAGCCTGAAGACAGTAGCAGGACAAGTGGAGCAGTGGGTGTAGAGAGTCACAGATGGAGCAGAGGCAGAGCTGGATGCTGAGAGGGAGTAACGCAGTGCAGATGCAACAACAACGTGGCAACATAACATAGAGGGGCTGATGTGATTTCAACAACACAGTGTAGGCTGGCTCACGCAGAGAAGAGTTGCAGCAACGCAGTGGCTTCAAGAGGACAACGCAGAGCAATAGCCTATGGAGATTCAGTGATGAGGATGCAACCCAACTGACTTGTCTGTCAAAGATTGGGCAGGAGTCTTCAGTTGTTTCTCTCAGCAACTAAGTTGAAGTGTAACAGTGGCAGCACAATGCAGCAGATTGAGAGGGAGTTGCAGTACAGATGTGGCAGTGGCGGTGGCAGCGTCATGGGCAGCAGTACAGGAGAGCAACAACAACGCAGTGATGAAGGGCAGTAGACCAAGCATTAGCGCAGAGACCCACACCAGAGATCAGTGCAGAGCTTCGGGGTGAAGTAGTGTTGTGCTAGAGCACTTTCTTCGCTAAGGGGGAGCGTTGGGGTAGCATCGGATGTGCTCTAGCTCCCAAATTTTGTGGAGGGACTAGAGTACATGAGATCTCCAAGACCCAGAAAGGGATTTGAGAAATTCCATCCGGTTTAAGAGAAAATTAATTAATTAATATTTTTAATTAAGGACCCTAAGTCTAACTTAGGAAAATCAAAATATTAAAGGTAATTAATTTAAACATGTGATGGAAATGACTTAAATCACACGGATCAAGCTTTCTTTTAATCTTAGCCATGGAATCAAGATTAGATCACGACCGTTGGTTTGCCAATGAGAAAAGTGTAAAGGAAAGGCTTGGGGTTAGTTGGAGAACACACACGGAGGCAGAGCACTGAGACTAAGCTGGAATTCTAGGGCATGGTTTGCTAAGAATTTCCAGAAGTGTGTCAGCAAGAGGTAGATAAGCAGCATTCAGAGTAGCGCAGAGGGGGCAGTAGCTACGGAGAGGGGGCAACAGTCTTGGAAAAGCAAGTTGCCTCTCTGCGGTATTTCTTCTTCTATTTTTATTAAGTTTATTTGAGTATTTGCTCTTTGAGCTGTTTGTAAATTTCCCTCAAAGCTTAAGCCCCTCATTCCCATTAGAGGGCTTCATTTCCAATAATTAAATTAAAGTTTCTTTGAGGGAGCTTGAGAATTATCCTCTTGGCATCCCACCCCTCTTTGCTCTTGGGAGAGGATCCTTTGCATGCTTGTTTTTTGAGTTTTGTTTGTTCATTCAAGTAGATTCAATTTTCTTAACTTCTAATATATCTATTCTCACTTTTTTTCACATGGTCATAGATCTAGCAATTAACACTCTCATCTTGGGCTAATTTAGTGATTCTATCTCGCACTTTCTATTGTTCATTTGAGCATTTTAGATCTGATTTTTTGCAGCTGATATAACTTATTTAGTTGCTGATTCATATGTCCTCTCATGTGACGTATCTCATATTTTCATGAAAGTTCATTTTGATATATTAATATTGCTCCATGTTCATGTAAATTTGGTGATTTTGTTAAACACACACATGGTGTATGAGAAGATAAAACACATAAATGGGAAAGATAGACATTCGTTGCATATATTATTCGCCATAGATGTACATTTATAATACAATGGTGTGACTCTTGGATTCATCTTCCAAGGTCACTTGGACTCCTTTGTGATTGTTCGCCTTTCACACCTACCCATAGAGGATTAGGTGTTCAACATTCCCCCCCTTAATCCGAAGGGGTATGTGTGAGTCCAAGAAGAGAGTTGTAATATAAATCTGCAAAGCATGCATGGCAGCAGTTAGGCTGATTCAACTCTCTGAAATGTTGGCAAAAAGAGGTGGTTTAAGGATGAACACCAACACTGGAACGCAACACTTATTGCAGTTCCCGAAACTCTTCCAAAACTGGCAAGAAGCTGAGGGCTTATGCTAGAGGAAGTGTCCCTCATATTTGAAAAGGGAGACCTTCAACCTAAAAGAAGGGAAGTCTACAACCTGTGATGGTTTAAGGATGACCACCAACACCGGAATGCTTAATGCATTTCCTGGAACTCAACCAAAACTGGCAAGAAGCTGAAGTCTTCTGCTAGAGGAAGTGTTCTGAAAGAGAAATAATATCAACCTCACATAGATGGTTTAAGGCTGTCCATCAACCAAAGGCATGCTCATGGGCATCCGTGTCTCTGGCTACAACTCTGAATCTGAATTGACGAATTGTGGCTCAGGCTCGCTTGAACTACTATGTCTCTGGCTACAACTTTGAATCTGGAATGAGAGATTGTGGCTCAGGTTCTCTTGATGTGGCGTCAAAGCTTGTAGATGACCACCATTTTCCCCCCTGTCAGGTACAAGGTGAGATGATGGCGAAAACTCAACTGCAAGATTGTTCAATATTCTAGAACAAGTTCTGACATGCGACTTAAACATCTTCTTGGCTGTTGGTGCCCATTGCCAAGAAGTGATCCATCCAAGATGAATCTTTGTTCTTGCAGGAGGCTTGTTTCTGAAGCATCTGTGTGGAGAATGGGTGTGGCGACCACAGTGCTTGCATGGGTGAAGATTGAAACAATGATCTTTCATATGGCCAACGCGATCACTGTGTTGGCATTTTACAATTTGTTGTTGTTGCTGTGGAAGAGGAGCAGTATCTGGAACAGCTGCAGGTGAATTGTCATAAAGGAATCCGACACTCTGAAATTTGATGGGCTTGGAGTAGTCCGGAATATGAAAGGACAACTCCTTGTCATATCCAAGACCTGTTCTATGCTTGTTATGGACAAGCTCTTCCGAAGGTCTGATGATGGGCTTGGGAAGTGCAGATTGAGCTGCTGCATCTGCAGGTAAATCTGATCTTGTACAAGGAACTGAATGTGAATCGACTGCAACTTTATATTCTTGCTGCTGATGAGAGTCCCTCTCAATTTTCTGAACAGAAACAGGTTCAAAATGATGACTCTTTTGCTGAAGTTCATCTTGCTGGAGCTGTGACTCCAACTGCAAAAACTCAATCTTGTCTTGTGCATCTTGCAAGCAAGTTTGAATATTAAAAAGAGCGTTATTGCTCATTTTTACCATATCATGAACAGTGGAATGAATGAGGTTATGCAACAAATCTAATGCATCATTGATTTTAGCTATTTTTCTCAACAACTCAGGCTCAAGAAATAAAGGGTGTCGGCTTCAACCGATAATGCACCCGTTTACAATGTGATTCAACTTACTTTCAAAAAAATACAAATGACTTCAAAGACCCTTTTTTTGAACTTCCAATTATGGAATTCCCAAAGAACAAACTCTGCTACTCAAATTATGGAGGACCTCAAGGTATAGACTTGGTCCTTTGACCAACAAGCAACAATGACTCACATCGTAGAAGTATTCAACAATTTCTCAACTAGATCCTGCCTCAAGAATTTGTGGGAACTCATCAATTTTCCTACTGCACTCACAATAAAGATGAAGGAAAATTCCAAAAACTATGAATAAGTTTTATGATGCCACCAATTTTCAACATTTGCCTTCACATTGTCAATATCTTTCAGAGAGTCACCCTTCTATACATGCCACACATCTTGGTCACGTTTTCATAATAGAGAAATATACAGCAAAAACTTCACTCTTCACTATATAGAAAATCCATATATCTGTTTATTCATATACCATCTCCACTCTCTCTTCTTCTTCTCTCTTTTTTTTTTTTTTGAAAAAACAAATTTGGTGGAAAAAACAGAGGTATTATCTAGGGGAGGTGTTTTCTGGGGAAGGTATTTTTTGGGGGAGGTGATTACTGGGGGAAGTGATTTCTAGGGAAGGTATTTTCTGGGGGAGGTGATTTCTAAGGAAGGTATTTTCTGGGGGAAGCCAATCTGTAAAAAAAATTAAACTTATAACATTGGTTGAATTAAAAAAACAGGGAATGCAGAGTCTGCATGGGATGGGAGGGAGGGCCGAGCGAGGGGGAGTGGATGTGAGAGGGGTTGGGGGTCGTGAGAGGAGGGTGGCTGTGAGGGGTGAGGGGTCGGGGGTGTGAGGGTGCAGTGCGTGGGCGGTTTGGGAGGGTGAGGGAGCAGGGTGAGGAGGGCGAGGGGTGAGCGGGGAGGGGAGGGCGAGAGATGAGTAGGGAGGGGAGGGAGCGGGGTGAGGTGAGGGGTGGTGTGCAGTGAGCTGTGCGAAGGGCGAGGGATGAGCGGGGAGGGGAGGGAGCGGGGTAAGGTGAGGGCGAGGGTGTAGTGAGCTGTGCGAGGGGGTCGAGGGGAGGGCAAGGGGTGAGGGCCGGGTTGTTGTGCAGTGAGGGGGCGGGATGGGTGAGAGTGTGTGAGGGGTTGCGTGGGGTGAGCGGGGATTGTGAGATGAGCAACATGGGTGGGAAAGAGTGAATGGGAATGGGAATTCACACAGAAAAGTAAAAAAA
Organism: Pinus albicaulis; assembly: GCA_034641835.2. NCBI lineage: Eukaryota > Viridiplantae > Streptophyta > Pinopsida > Pinales > Pinaceae > Pinus > Pinus albicaulis. The sequence continues at coordinate 353,102,526 of CM076579.1, forward strand.
AAATTGTAAAGAAATTTGTAATTTGCACAGAAATTACAGTAAATTTAACTGTGTTCAGTAAATTGTACAGTAAATTTAACTGTGCTTAGAATTTGAGCAGAAATTGCACAGTGGTGTGCAAAAACAATAGGCAGAATGTGCGGAAAAAATTGCAGAATTTGCTGTAAAAAACTCATAATTTTTCTAGAATTGCAGAATGGCAGGAGTAGTAAAACAAAATGCCAGGAGCAGTAAAAAACTGAATGCAGTAGGGAGCCGTGAGAAAACATGCAGACTTTAAAATGCTCAGACTTTCAAATTCAGGAATATGGCAGTGCACAACGCTGCTCTTCGCAAAAATAATTTCTGAACGTTGCAAAAATGATTTCTGAATGCTGCAAAGGATTTCTGAATGCTGTAAAAATGCACAGGATTTTTGCTGAATGCAACAAAATAATTTCTTATGCTGAAAAAATGATTTCTGAATGCTGCAAAAATGCACAGGATTTTTGCAGGTTTACACAGGCCACAAAAACAAGTGGCTCACTCAAGATTGAGCTGGTTATCAACGTATCAACTCTGATACCATGTTAATCACACACATGGTGTATGAGAAGATAAAACACATAAATGTGAAAGATAGGCATTCGTTGCATATATTATTCACCATAGATGTACATTTATAATATAATGGCGTGACTCTTGGATTCCTTTGTGACTGTTCGCCTTCCACACCTACCCATAGAGGATTAGGTGTTCAACAGATTTTGTCATCTAATTTTCATCTATTTCTTAACATCATTTAAGTTCCATTTCCATTGTTTATGCAAGTATTTTATTTCCTAAATTGTGAATGAACATATTTACTTTAACCATTTTGAAGCATTTGACATTTGGAACACTATCTCTACTTGCAAGACACTCATTTGCATCACTATTTGCACTTCTAAGATCTCCAAGCATAAGCTTGGTTCATTCAATTTCTTCGATTTGAGTTTGAAACAAAGGTTAAAACACGTGACATCGCAGTTCTCTTGTGGCCAAGTACCTTGGAGGAACGAAGACAAGTGGGTTGTCTTGAAGTCTAGGTGGGTATCATTAATGAAGGACAAGTGCCTCCTCATCCTAGCCTTCTTGCAATTCACTTCACTCCTTATCAAGTTGATTGAATTGAGGGGAAGAATCACCCTAGAATAGGCATTAGCTAGCATCATATTATAGTTTTGATTTGATGGATCTAACACTTGTTCTTTGCAATTGTCACTCCATTTGATCTTGTGTATCTTGAAGACATTTCCTTTATAGAAAGTACCTTTATCTTTAACATATATTTCATTCCTCGCAAGAGTTTATTTGGAACTGGTCTACTTACATTTCCCTTGTAGGACATGTATTGTTGAATTATATTGTTCTACTTACATTTTGATGTTGATGTTCATAATCATTTGTATTTGCTAAGTTTTATTGCTTTAAGTTATATTTCAAGTTGTTGAATGATTAATGCTATAACTCATCTACTAATTATCTCGTAGAAGTTGTTAGTTTAACAAAATTTCTTTAAAAACCTTCTTTAGGGTCCATCCTCCTTGGCTTTAGCTAGGATAGAGCCTAGATGGACAATGTTGGGATTAGGTGACAACCCTGTCTCTGAGCTTTGCTTCTAAGGCCACTCCTAGTGGGCTTGAGGATTTTTCCCACATTAACTTAGGTGTGTATGTGAGGCGACAACATTTGGCACCGTAGCCGGGGACAGGTTCTCTTGTACCTGGAATACGACTAAGTTTCTGTTCTTGCATTTTGGATATTTAGAGTTAGATTCCTGCTCAAGTGGCGACTCCACTTGGTTCATATTCAACAAGAATTTCTACGAGGAGAAATCCAAGTTGCTTGGTTAGCCCCACTCTTGATCTTGAAAGGGTTTTTAGAGTAAGATTAAACAAACTCTCTTTTCATAGACTTCTTGCTAATCTTGGGCAGGAGGCTATTTCTGATATCCATTTGCTTTTCCAAGGACAAGTTGAACAAGACATCATGAATGACTTGTTTCGTCCTTGTAACTTTGCTAACATCAATGGTGTTGAGAAATTAGGGCTTTTATTAAAGTTTCTCTTTCACGATAATCACTTGTGATTTTTTTTCTGCTTCTTTCGCTTAGATCTTATCTTCATTAGATTATAATTTTCTTCATCAAGTCAACTATCAAATGCACAAGAGACACAATGTTTGGGGTTTCCAGCCCGCGCCAAAACCTCTCCATCTTGGAGAGGAAAATCCGATCAAAATTCTTCTTATAGATCTTCAACTGACGAGTACCAGGACCATGACAAAGACCCTTGACACCAATATGCCTCCAAGACCCTTGTCACTTGCTTTTCCAGGCTCCTTATGTTGATATTCCTTTTTTGCACTATGTTGCACCAACAATAGGAAAAACTCGATTCCTAGTCCAAAATGATGTGCTCCTTTTCTGCCTTCCTTTGATCGATCCTCTGCCTCCTGGAGACTTCTCTTCGACCTTCCTTGCAGCACCCTTGATACCCGGTACCGAGATATTTTACTAGATGTAATGCCTCTTTCTCATGCTGTGTGTATCTTTTGTCTAATTCTGAGATATTCGAGAGATGTATCTTTTGTCCCTTGCACACCTTGCAACTTTCCTTTCTTCACTGTGTTGACCTTCTTGCACACTGTGTTGCCGAGTTGAACTTCACACTCTTATCTCAGAGCTTGACCGAGGTAGATTAGACCCAAAACAAAGGTAGATTATCCCTCCTTTCCCTTCACTATCTGATCTTCTATTTCACACCAATTGTAGCCCTTAACCCGCACTAAGATCACAAAACTTGTCCGAACTGATGGTCTCAAATGAGGCCGCAGTCCCTTCTTTATATAGGGACTGTATTTCCTATCCTAGGTCGACATGTCTTCTTGTGGGTAGGCCGACTTCATCAAGGAGGTCTCCAACACATTTTGAGCCAACTTCCAAGGATCATAGTGACAAGGTCTTGGAGCATACAATTACATCAATACTTTTGTGCCTTTACAAGTGTAACATGACATCATATACATGACTCTAATTTTATTTATGACAAGATGACAAATTCCTAAAGACATCAAGAAGAAGTCTTTGAACTATAATAAAAACTCCATGCTCATGAAACCCATGAGGCAAGTATTACAAAATATATTTTATTATCTTTGTCTTCTTCATTACATAAATTCATAATTACAAGTCATTATGAAGACCGAACCTAGTTACACTTTTCAACAAAAGGCTATTTGAGTAACATTTTGGATAAAGATATTGAGAAGTTGCTTAGGAACTTCAACCTTTGTTTGAGCAAGTGGTGCAATAATGCTAACCATGAGGATGCTAAGATGAGACTTTTTTTCCTCTCTTTAGACGAGGATGCTAAGATGAGACTTTGGTTCACTGAGCATCCTGCTAACTCTTTTGACTGTTTAGATTAGATTATTAATGCCTTCAACGATAAGTATGGAGATAAGAAGGAAGAAAGGCATTTGGTCAATGCCATTAGATCTATTAAGAAGAATGAGAATGAGATAGTTGAGGAGTTTAACAAGAATTTAATGATATTGTGAAGAGTTTACGTCAATATGTTAAACCTCTTGAGAAGTTTATTTTGATACCTTATGTTGATGCTTTTGGTGTTGATACATACTATGAGATGAGAAGAAAGGAGCTTGCTAATTTGGCTACAACTCAAACTGAAACCCCAAAAATAGAAAAAGGCTTGAAAGGAGTTAGAAGTTCAAAGATTCTTGGTTTTAGTAGAAGGCCATAAAAGTCCCATGAATCCAAAGGAAAAATTGCAGTAAAGGAGGTTGATAAGGATCCTATCAAGGAATTAAATCCTCTCATCAAGAGCATGGAGATGAATCATGCAAAAGAAATGAATGACACAAAATAGGTTTATAGCCATGGAAATATCACAAATGTAAAAGTTCCATCCTAGGCCAAATGATAGATGGTAAAAGAACAAGGGTCCTTCACAAGACTATAGGCATCCCAACGCATTGGAGTCCACCAATATGGTAGATCAAGTTCCCCTATATTGTCAACCATGTGACGGATTTCATGAAGAGGCCAAATGCCCCATTGTAAGGAGAATCATGGAAATTGGCATGATGGGAGGTGAACATGTGGGAGCAAGTGGTCAAATCATTATGTTCTCCATGGAATATCAAGTTAAGACCATTGAAAGAAATCAAGAGATTGATGATCGTCTTAATGCTTGTGGGGTTGATAATGTCATTGCAAATTTTGATAATTTCACTAAGATTTCTGGGGGAAAACCTACATCTGGACAAATTCTTGCCATGGAAAAGCATAAAGGGATGACTTATCAAAGAAGAGATATTCAAAATCGGAGTAATTATAGAAGTTTTGTCCCATCTACTTCAAAATTGAGTTTTAACTCGGGTGATTGGATAAAAAGTGTAAACGTTTCCATCACAGTTCTGGAGCTTTTGAAGATACCATCTCAAAGGGGAAAGTTACTAAGTGCCATTGAAGTTACTCAAAGGGAAGAAATTCCTAATGATGAACCAGAAGATGAAGAGATTATATTGAAGAATATGAACTGTTATGTGGGGAATGGCGATCATCGACCATTATTCATTACTTTGATGGTGAATGATAATCTTTTACGCAATTGCATGCTAGATTCAGGGGTTTCATCAAATGCCATGACCAAGAAAGTCATGGAGCAACTAAACTTAGGGGTATCTAGGCCTTATCGCAACATATGTTCCATGGATTCAAAACCAATTGAAGTGTGGGTTAATTAAAGATTTACAGGGTTTCCTAGTAGCATACCCTGACAAAATGATGACTATGGATATTGTTGTGATAGATGTGCCTGGTACATGGGGGGTGCTCCTATCAAGGAAATGGGCATCATATTTAGGTGGTAGCCTTTAGATGGACCTATCATATGCCACCATCCCCATGCCAGATAATACCTTTGTCGAGCTTGATCAGGAGTTCGAGCAAAGATTTCATGTCGAGGATCCAAGGAAACCCAACAATGAAATTATTTATGGGTCATACAAGCCAGGGAGTGATGCAGTGTTGACAAATTTTCCACCACCCTTGACAGAATAGATTTAGAATGAAGAGTTTGGGCATAGCACAAAAGGCTTGGGTACTTCGAATCTTCCATCTGAGCATTTTCAAGGCAAGGCAGAAGGATTGACAATATTTGCATCATCATCACCATTATAGCTAACCAAGAAGAAAAGGAAAAAGCGAAAGAAGAAAGATGTGAAAGATAAATCATCAATTATAAACAAGGGAAAACCTCAACAATTCAATAGTTGAAAAAGGAAAAGGAAGAGGCTTGGCATATCTGATTGCCACAAACAACTTAATATTGAGGCAAGTCAAAGTCTTAAGATAATTAAGATTGGACAAAGCACATCAGAGAAGGAACCTATGGATCTGCCTGTGAGTAGGTAGGTTCTCAAGATGGATTTCACCGAAGACATCTGATGCCATGGGGCATCTTTGTATTGTATTTCTAACTCTACTCCTTGTCATTTTTGTTGTTAGATTAGATTTCATTTTTTGCTATTAGATTAGTTTCTATTTCATGTTATTAGAGTAGTTTTTATTTCAACATGTTAGATTAGTGTTTCCATTTTAGTATTTGATTTTATATGATGATTTTTGGAGCAGATATATTGATATATTTTTTGGTGGACATAGATTCCAGGTTCTTGCATGCTCTCATGACCTATCTAGCACACATCCCCATGTGGAGCCAAATGTGGATCACTAAAGTTGCACTTGAAGACTCCATGCCCGAGGATATTTCAAGTTTGAGTTCTTTTGTGTTAGAGCAGTTCGAGTTTTGAGGCACACATATCTGAGTTCCGAGGCATGTATATCCGAAATTGAGGCACACATATTCAAAGTTCTGAACCTCATACATCCAAGATTCCTGAGGCACAAGAATGATATTTCTGTGGCATATGAGTGAGATTTTGAGGCATTGTTCTTGCGAAGGATCTGTGGCATTATCTTGTAGTTATTAGGTCGAAATAAAGGACAAAATTCAGGTTTCCGTTGTGGACAAATATTTGGCTTTTTATGGACGATTTTGTGGACCCTTCAGTGGACAAAATCATGGCATCTAGTGGAAAAACTTGTAGAACACTTTATGTGAACTGTTGTTTGGTGGAGGGTTGACTTGACACTTGGATCACTGGTTTGTTTTGATTTGGATTTTTCTTGTTGATGAAGAATCTATAAGGAAAGGATTGATGGGTTTTCCCCTTGTGGGTTTTGCGTTTTGGATCACTGGTTTGTTTTGACTTGGATTTTTCTTGTTGATGAAGAAGTTATAAGGAAAGGATTGATGGCTTTTTCCCTTGTGGGTTTTGTGTTAGCTTGGAGCCTAATCTCTTGAGTCTCTTGTCTTTTATGCATTAAGATTTCCATTTTCTTGTATTTGAATTGTAATTGCTTGATGAACAATAAAGGAAAAACAAAAGAAGAATACCAAACAACTTCACTAGTAATTATCATGTTAAGAAAATTCCCCTTGTGTTGGAATTTCAACATAATGGGTATTGTGAAGTCCTCTCAAATTTGGTTGAGAGGGAGACTAAGTTTAAAATTCTATTTGGGGATAACTCTTCTCATCCCATCAAAGGGTTTGGTTCTGTTTCTTTTCATTTGGAATCTGGTCTAACCATTCATCTACAAGATTTGTTTTATGTGCCTAGCTTGTCTCCATCTCTGGTTTGGAAGACAAATGGTTTAGAGTTGCATTCATTAATGGAAAGGTCTTGGCTTGGTCGAGGAGATCTAATTTGAGAGAAACCTTTACACTTGGTGTTAGAAATGAAGGCCTATATAAAGTTTGTGGATGACCAATCGAAGCATTGGTTCGTGATACTACTAATTAGTGTGAGCCTTGGCATTGAAGATTTGCACACCTTAATTACAAGGCTTTGCTTGACTTGAGCAGTATGGTTACAAGGATTCCCAGGATTCAGATGGATCATGAAGGTGTATATTAGGGATGTGCTACTGGAAAGAAGATCAAGGTCTTGAGGACAAATAATGGAGGTGAATACACTGCGAATGACTTCAAATATTTTTGCAGAGATGCCGAGATTAAGAGATAGGTGACTGTTCCAGACAACCCTCAATAAAATGGAGTTGATGAGGGAAAGAACAGGTCCATCATGGAAGCAGGCAAAACCATGATTCATGATCAAAAGCTTCCTATGTCTTTGTGGGGAGAAGCAACAAATATTGATACATATGTCGAAAATAGGAGTTCTCATCAAGCCTTGGGAGACAAGACACCTGAAGAAGTCTTTACAGCTGCGAAACTGGAAGTTGGACAATTTAGAAGATTTGGCTGCCCTGTCTACTTTCATGCATCGAAGGAGAAGAGATCAAAGCTAGAGGCTTCTGGAAAGAAAGGTACGTTTGTTGGTTATTGCAAAAAATTCTAAAACTTACAGGATATATGTGTGAAAATTCTACTGCAATGTATTGGTTTATTTCCTCCTACTTGATTTAATTAATAGAAGTTATTTTCAGAAATTAGATTAAGAAAATATCGAAAATAAACACAACTACAGCCTACACATGCAGATCATTTACTGAATAATATAGTCATGCAACAAAGTGACACATGGATTTTTGGACATAAGTCCCCAGAAAAACCCAAAGCGGGAAAACCGCTTCAACAAATATGAGGGTTTATTATTAAGTAGTTCTGAGTACAACAAATCTGGGTTCCAAGCTTGGAAAACCCGACAGAGAATAAAAGATATCAAATCTGCAGCTAACCTGAAGATCTAGTGCTAAATATCTGACTGATCCACACTCTCAAATGGGATTTACAGGACTTAGCCTGGATTTGACCCTAGAAACCCTCAGCGCTGCTTCTGAAGCCCCAGCGTTGCCCTGGAGGGATTGCATCAGCCTCTGCGTGGCCCTAGGAGGGCCCGCGTCACCCTTGGAGGATCTACGTTGCCCTTGCGCTCTGCCTTTGGTTGGCCAGCATCAGCCCAGCGTGGCCCTAGTTGCCTTTGCGCTGTCCCTGCTGATTTGCGTGGTTCTGAAGCCTCTCTACGCTGTCCTTGTAGCTTCTCCTCTTGCCTCTTGCTGTCTCTTGGCCGTGGAATAAGAACATTCCCTTGACCAATACTACCCCTCACTGCAGGAAATTCCACCGGAAATTCTTAGCAAACCCGCCCTAGAATTCCAGATCTATTCCTCAGTTCTATAGAAATTGTGTGTGTTCAACTGACCGTCAAGCCTTTCTCTTAGACTTTTTCGTTGATCCCTTCAACGGCCGCGATTAAATCATCCATCAACGACTGAGATTAAAAGACTGCTTGATCCATGTGACTTAAGACAATTTCAGCATATGTGTTAATTAATTCACTTTAATTATTTTATTTTCCTAAGTTAGACTTAGGAAATCCATTAAAAATAATTAATTATTTGAATAGTTTGAACACAACTTGAAATTTCTCAAATCTATTTCTGGGTCTTGTAGATCAAGTGTACTCTAGTCCCTCCACAAAATTTGGGAGCTAGAGCACAACTGATGCTACCTCAAATACACAAAATCTCAACAATATGTGCTAGGTCAGAGGAACATTGAGTTTAGCCGGGATGTGACTTTTGATGAAGATGCCTCCCTTGGAAAAGCAAGGGACTCTCCTGTCCTTTCCAACACTAAGAGAAGAGATGATTCAATGGATGTAGATTCAAAGTCATCCATTCTCGAGCCTGACCTTCTTGATGAGCTTATGGCACCTTTGGATCCTCCCACGAGGAAGAGACCTTGGTGGCTTCGTGATACTTTACGGGATGTAGAAAGACAATCAACCACGAAAGGCACCTTCATAGAGATCAAGCCGCCTCGTAGATATCAGGTATATGCTTCTTTGATGAGCAATATATACAATCTGAACCTTGTAGCTATGAAGTAGTAGTAGAGGAACAAGTTTGGAGAGATGCTATGGTCGAAGAATATCAATCCATCATGAAAATTGGAGTATGGGAGGTGGTTTCGAGACCTGAGGGGAAGTTTGTTGTGACTTCCAAGTGGATATACAAAATCAAATATGCAACTGAGGTAGCATTGAGAAGTTCAAAGCGAGATTCGTGGCTAGAGGATTCTCCCAGAAAGAGGGAGAAGATCATGATGAGATATTTGCACCTGTTGCCCGATACACTACCATCTGTTCCATTATTGCTCTTGCTGCTAATCAGGTTTGGAGTTTTCATCAGATGGATGTGAAGACAACTTTTCTTCATTGCATACTCAATGAAGAAGTGTACCTGGAACAACCACAGGTCTTTGAGGAACATGACAAGGAAACCCATATGTTTGCAGATTGAAGAAAACCCTCTATGGATTGAAGCAAACCCCTAGGGATTGGTATGATCGGATTGATGGGTATCTGATGAAGCTGGGATTCAACAGAAGCAATGCCAACCTGAATCTCTACTTCAAGGTTGTCCAAGGTATGCCTTTGATTTTAGTTTTATATGTTGATGATTTGTTCATGATAGGAGCAGAGCCTCTAATAATTCAGTGTAAGAGGGAGCTTGCCTCCGAATTTGAGATGAAAGATCTTGGGTTAATGCACCTTTCGCGGGGCTTAGAGGTGTGGCAGAGACCTGGAGAGATTTTCCTTAGCCAAGGAAAATATGTTGTCAAACTCTTTGAGAAATTTGGGATGGTGAATTGCAAATCCATGGCCACATTGATGGAGGGAAACTTCAAGAAGTTGTGTGTTGAAGCTGCGGGACCATATCTAGTAGATACTTTTATGTACTGGCCGCTGATTGGGGCCTTGATGTTTCTAGTGAACATAAGACCAGAAATATGTTTTGCTATTAAAACCTTGAGCCAATTCACGGTGGAACCTTTGCATGCTCACTGGGTGGCCGCAAAACATGTGTTGAGATATCCAGTGTTCCACTGGGTCGCGTCCCCCAGGGTTGGGTGCACGCACCCTTGCACCTGGGACAGGGTGTCTCCTGGGGGTGTGTTTCCCTGCGCACCCTTTTTGGGGAGTCTTGGGGAGACGCAACGGGGTGTGCTTCCCCAGTATGGGGGACGTGACTCCCCAAAAAGGGTGCTTCTGGGCGTCCCCCTTTTGAAGGGGGACACGACTCCCCAAAAAGGGTGCTTCTGTGCGTCCCCCCTTAGATTTGTCTAATGACACCTAATGTAAAAAAAATGACTATCATATAGTATAAAGTCAAAAAAAAAAAAAAAAAAAAAAAAAATGGTAAGTTTAAAAAATATTTATGATTCATTATTCAATGATTCATTTCATTTCTAGCTCTTCGACCTCTGGCTGACCTCTGCGACTTCGAACTTGACCTCTCTACGTCCTTGATGTTGATTTTATTTTCAGTGCTCATTATCCATTTTTTCTTTTCAGTTGATGACCTCAGACTGATTCTTGACTCTTGACTCTTAACTATTTTTGATTTTGAAACTTTGAGTTATATAAATTTACTATTTACTATTTAGTGTTCAAAGTTCAAACTTTAGTATCTACTATCTCCTTCTAGACTTCTAGTATGTTTTTCTTTCAATTTCGATTCTAGAATGATGAATGTGAAATTAATTTTTAAATCAATGTACATTGTAGATTGTAGAATGATGAATGATGAATGATATGGAATCATTGATCAATGTATTTGAAGATTTCATTATTGAATTTATTTATTGAATGATCATTGATTATGGGTGAATATTAGAATAATGAGCATGTCATATGAATGATGTATGTATCAAAATGAATGATGAGGATGTATGAATGTATGTCATTATTCAATTCAATTATGAATTTAAATTTTATCATGTGTAAATCAAATTATAATTTTCACTGTATTGGTATTCATATTAGTATATAGTATATACTATATTATTATTAGTCTATTTAATATTTAATATTTATGCTTTCATTATTTAACAATGAATATGAAGTTGAATTATATATATATATATATATATATATAATTAAAAATTATATACCTCGACGACTCCCCGCACCCCCAAAATTTCCCTAAAATTTCAGGGTACTCCCACATGTCCCCCAGTGCGTCTCCCCACCCCAGAGTCTTGGTGGAACATTGAAGATATCTACATGGGATGATCAACTATGGACTAAGATATACCTCCGACGAGGATTTAAGACTCCATGAATATACAGATGCAAATTGGGATGGAGTGTTACTGACAGGAAAAGCACATCATGGTGTTGTTTTATCTTGGGATTTGCCATGATTTCCTGGATGAGCAAGAAGCAGAAATTTGTCACCCTCAGTATAGTTGAGGCAGAGTATATTGCAACTAGTATGGCTAACTGTGAGGTAGTGTGGTTGTGGAAGCTCTTTGCAGAGCTATTTGAGCATGTGATTGATACAATCACGATATATTGTGACAATCAAAGCAGGATCATACTTTCAGAGAATCCAGTATTCCATGACAGGTTGGAGCACATCGAGATCAAGTACCACTTCATTAGAGATATGGTACTGAGGGGAGCAGTGAGGCTCCAACACATCTCGACAACTAATCAGGTTGTAGACATTCTCACCAAGCCTTTGCCAAAAGCAAAGTTCTTATTCTTCAGAGAGCAACTTGGAGTGCAGGAAATTGTATCCCTCCTCGAGAGGGAACACTGCTGATCAAGAACACTGAGCATATACTCTCGCCCAATCTTTTGACTAGCCATGGAATTTGTGAGGGGGGATGAACAACAAGGCTCTTGGGTGTGAGGGTACTCCTTAGAGCCATGGACTTGGCTGAGTACATGCCTTAGTATGCATCCTACACGCAAGTCACCTTGTGTCTTTATTAAATAAGGTCCATGGAATTGGTTAAGCTTGCTGGTATTGCCACCTATCTGGCTAGTGGGTGAGGAGACTTAGGTGTGTGTGATCTTTACCAAAGTCGGACGCAACTGCCATGGACTTGGTTATGGTAAATTGATCTCCCTTAAGTATTGGATGCATGTGTTCTACAACTTGATCATTGAGGATCAAATTGGGTGAGGGCCAATTAGTGGACATAGGGTGTGATCTTTACCAAGGTCATTTATGACTGCCACGGACTTGGTTGTGGTACATCAATCTCCCCTATTGTCGTCTGGATCATTCTTCTTCTTCTATGCATCAAGTCATCATTGTTCAACTGAGATGAGATGAGATGAGATGAAACAAGATGAGCTTCTGTTATGTTTAGACATGTACATTCAATTTGAGACTTATGGTGTAGCTGGAATTTCCTCCCTAGCTGAGAGGGAGTGTTGACAATTTGGGCAGCTTGGGTTGGAATTTCATCATCAAAACAATAAAGAAAAGTCATATTTGCCGTTTTGACCAAGTCGACCTCCAAGAGTCCAAGTCAGCTCCACAATGGAAATTGGTCCTCCTAAATCACATATAAATTGGGTGAGGGCCAATCAGTGGACATAGGGTGTGATCTTTACCAAGGTCATTTATGATTTCCATGGACTTGGTTGTGGTACATCAATCTCCCCTATTGTCGTGTGGATCATTCTTCTTCTTCTATGGATCAAGTCATCCTTGTTCAACGGAGATGAGATGAGATGAAACAAGATAAGCTTCTGTTATGTTTAGACATGTACATTCAAGTTGAGACTTATGGTGTAGCTAGAAATTCCTCCCTAGCTGAGAGGGAGTGTTGACAATTTGGGCAGCTTGGGTTGGAATTTCATCATCAAAACAATAAAGAAAAGTCATATTTGCCCTTTTGACCAAGTCGACCTCCAAGAGTCCAAGTCAGCCCCACAATGGAAATTGGTCCTCCTAAATCACATATAAATAAACCCTTCGTTGAGCTCATTTGGCATCGCTCAAGCAAGTTCGATTATCTCTGAAATTGAAATTCATTATTTTCATGTTTGGGGTATTATGACATTTATTGTTATGTTTTTGAGCCATATACAGGTCGGTTTGTGAACTCACACTTGTTGAACACTTAAGAATCTCTTTTTTATGGTCATTCTTGTAAAATTATGAAAATAAGGCTTGCTAGACCTCATATAAATAGAGGTAGCCTTATTTCATTTTTCATCATCACTCGCTCATCACTCTTCTCTTCCAAAACAGTGAGAATTAGTCCTCTCGTTTCTACTTGGGCCAAAATGTGATCTTTTATGGTGTGAGTTTCTCTTGGAGATGATTTTCTGGGATTGATTGAAGTGTTTCTCTTGAAAATTTTTGTAAGTTTATTGCCTATCTTGTATTCTTTGCACATTTTATTTGTGTAGTAGGGTTTCTATTTATGCCATGAATAATTGCTAAATTTATCTTGAAATATTTCTCCTCTATGATATTTAAAATTGTTTTCCTAGAAACCTTTATGAAAACTCAAGTGTGGGTTACTTAAAATTTTCAATCTCACCTCACAAGGATATTGCTAGGGATTAAAGTGGATGCCCAAGTCACTCCCCTTACTCCAACAAGGCCATTCTCATTGATTTAGTCCTAGAAGAATCCATTTTCCCATTTAGGACAATGTGAATGTACTATTGAAAAATTGTTGATCAACTTTGTTTATTTAATAATTTTTTTCCTTAATTCTTGGATACCTAGGATTAAGGCTAATGTTTTATATGAGAAATTGCTAAATAGTGATTTAGATTTGATGTTTCATTGCTATTGAAGTAGGGAATGGATTAATAATATGTAATAAAGCAATATCTATCATTATTGCATGTTAAAACTAATCTTTTACCGCTAACATCATCATTCACTTGTTTATGCATAAATTTTGCCATAAAATTCCGTTATAAACCCTAAATATTTGGTATCTATTTGAAGATCTTTGTCCCTTTGTTTATTAGTCATTGAAAAACCTTTCCCTTTGGATGTTATATAACATCGTCTGGCTTTGAAAATATGCAAAACCCTAACTTATAACAACCCTCAAATCGGTCTATGAATAGAGTACTTGAACTTTGGCATAGATTACCTAGGCCTTCTAGGCTTCACCAATATTATATCCCACATAGTAGACCTCGCATCAATTACCTTGAGCCATTATCATTGAATATATTTTAGGTGAGTATTTAGGGAGGCCTCCCTTGTGGTCCATCACCACTAAATAACAGGAGAAAGGTTGTTGAGGTGATAGTGGAAACTAATTTTGTTGTTGCCCTAAGGTGTCGTTTCACCTAATGGGGCTTTGCAATAAGCTTGCTAGATACCGCAACAACATTTTTGGTGTCGTCGCCGAGGAGGAGTTGAGTCCACCTCCTCAAAATCCAAGTCTATGCTTCAAGTTTTTATTGTTGAGAACTTCCCAAATATTTTGTTGGAACTTCTCATTTGGTGACTCCTATAATAGGTTCCCCTTCCCTATCCTCCAGTAGTAGGTCAAATGGCGAATTTCCTCCTAAAAAGAGAACTACTAGTAAGGCCACTACTTCCTCTTCCTCTATTATTTCCCCCTCCCCTATCGTCAAGAACCTCTTTGGTTATCCTAGCACCTCAACCACAATGGCCAAGCCGTGGCTGAATGCTACATTCAAGCCCTCGAACATGAGTGTGTTTCATGGGGCTCCCCACAAAATTCCTAGGAAGTATGAAGAATGATTACCCAAGTTCAATGGGACTAATGCAATCATGGTTGAAAATCATATGGATGAATTTTACTAGTGTGATGGTGGAAGGATGATTGAGGAAGAAGATGTAGTCATGACACTATTTTCCCTCTCCTTAGAAGGAAATTTCAGAGAGTGGTACCTCGATTTTCCCATAGGAGGAATTAAAAATTGTGACCAACTCCACGAGGCATTTAACAAGAGATGGGCCACCATCAAGGAAGGCATGCAACTCTTAGCCAAGTTCCAGGAAGCTAAAAATACTGATAATGAGAGTGTCAAGGATTTCACTCATGTGAAAATTTATGAATTTACTAAACATAAACCCTACTGTTAAATTCCTGATTTACTTCTCCTACTTACATAAGTGACAGACAAGGATTTTCTGGACAATTGTCTTTGGAAAAAACCCAGTGTGGGAAAACTGGCGCTTCTAGCTTCTGGAGGGTTTTTATTATTAAGCAAATTCTAAGTACAACAGATCTGGGCACCAACTGGTTAACTCGACAGAGAAATAAATATGCAGCTATACCTCTGTTATGGAGACAAAAAAACTGACTGAGTCCCACCCTTAAATGGCATTTACAGAACTCAGCCCTGTCCGGCCTCTAGAAACCCCAGCGCTGCTCTGAAACCTACTGTGTCAACCCTCTTGGCCTGCGTCAGCCTCAGGAAGGGCCTGCGTAACCCTAGACTGGGTTACACTGCCCTTGTGCTGTTGTGGCTGGGCCCGCGTCAACCCTCCTGGCATGTTGCTACCTCTGTGCTGCCTTTTTTGGGCATGCGTCAGCTCTACGTAGCTCCTGAATCCTCTGCGCTGCCCCTGCTGGGCTCTCGGCTGAGCTGCGTAGTTGCTGCCTTTGCGTTGCCTCGGTCTGTTGCTTTTCTGCCCTCGTTGTACTCTTGGCGTGGGACTAGACCACCCCCCTTGCCAATACTGACCCTCTCACTAGCTAAAACACTTCTGAAATTCTTAGCAAACCACACCCTAGAATTCCAACTTAGCTTTAGTGCTCTGCCAGTGTGTGTTTTCTCCAACTGATCCCAAGTCCTCTTCTTATACTTTTCTTGTTGAAACATCAACGACCGTGATCTAATATTGAATCGACGACAAAGATTAGAAGATGCTTGATCCACGTGACTTAAGTCATACTCATCACATGTTTAATTTAATTACCTTTAATCTTTTAATTTTCCTAAGTTAGACTTAGGGTCCTTAATTAAAAAGATTAATTAATTAAATATCTCTTAAACATGATGGAATTTCCCAAAACGCTTTCTGGGTCTTGGAGATCTTATGTACTCTAGTCCCTCCACAAAGTTTGGGATCTAGAGCACATTCGATGCTACCCCAACACCCCAAAATCTAACACTCCCTCTTAACAAGGAATGTGCTCTAGCAAAACACTTCTCCCCGAAGGCTGCACTGATCTCTGGTGTGGGTCTTTGCGCTGATGCTTGGCCTGCTGCCCTTCATCACTGCGCTGTTGCTACTGCCCATGACGTTGCCACTGTCACTGCTACATACATACTTCAGCTCCCTCTCAAATTGCTGCATCGTGCTACCCATAGCACTGCCACTGCTAATTGCTGCACTACAACTCAGTTGTCGAGAGTAAGCACTTGAAGGACTCTTGCCCAATCTTTGACAGACAAGTCAGTTGGGCTGAATCTCATCACTGATGCTCCATAAGCTGCTGCTCTGTGCTGTCCTCCAGAGGTTGCTGTGCTGCTGCAGCTCTGCACTGCGTAAGCAAACCTGCTCTGCGCTACTGCCCTCTATGCTGTTGCTGTGCTGTGCTGTCCTCCTGAAGCCTCTGCGTTGCTACAACACTGCACTGCGTACCCTACGATGCAGCTGTATGTGCACTGCGCTGCTCCCTTTCTACGTGTCAGCCTTTTCCTGTGCTTCATCCGTGATCTTCTGCATCCACTGCTCCACTTGTCCCGCTACCGTCTTAAGGCTCTCGTAGCTCGTATGTGATCCAAGAGTTGTGCTACTCAAGGATCCCGCCACCACTCTATAGCTTCTCTACAGATCAAGGTCGCCTCACTTTCGTGGTTCATGAGCGCTCATGGCTACGTCATCGTCGGAGCCACCATTTGCTACAACAACCTTGGAACTAGAAGCTTCCTTGTCCTTCTTTTGAGGACAATTGCTGGTGAAATGTCCAAGTTCGCCGCAATGGAAACATTTGATCTTTGACAGATCACACTTCTTCTTTGATGCCAAGGCTGCATCTTCCTCTTCTTCCTTCTTCGCCTTGCTCGAACTGGTGCTGTACTGTCTTTTGGAGATACGGTGGATCTCCTCTTATTGGAGGATAGCTCACATGTTGTCCCAATTGGGAAGGTCCACTCTGCCTAAGAGACTTTGGACAAAAGTTTCCCAGTCCTCTGTGACTGCATTGAGAGCAGTCCTCACCATGACATCGTCATCTACATTTACCCCCATGCCAGTCAGCTGATCCCGGATTGACTGCAGTTTGGATAGAAAAGGATCGATCTCCTCTCCCTTGGACATCATGAATAACCTCAGCTGTTTCTCCAGTAGCATCTTTCTATGGACAGACCGCCCTTAATACAATGTGGTTAGAGATTCCCACATCTCATGAGCCGTTGCCTTCTCGGCTATGTGTGGTACCACATGATCTTTGACCCCGTCCATAATGAAGCGCTTGGTATGTGCCGCTGCTTCATTGTGCTTTTCTAAGAGTTTCGCATCGGTCGGTGTAGCCAAGACTTTCTCTGCATGCTCTTGTATAACGTAGGCCTCAAGGACTACCAGGATTCTCGCATTCCAGATGGAAAAGTTGGACAGACCTTCCAACCTATCCTGATCACGTAGTCCATGTGGCGCCATCTGCTCATATATTTATCGGAATGGATCCTCCTCTCTATACCAGAGACTTGGATCTAGTGTCCTTGGTGAGAAAGGCACCCTTTGTTCCCTTTGACAACTGGCTCCCTCCGTTGGAAGTCTGCCAAACACAATGAATCAACTCTCTTCGATCCTATGATCGATATTTGTCGACTTAGCTTAGGCTAAATTCTGCACTGGCAAAATATTTACCCCACTAGCAACTGTTGATGGTCTGCAACTCAGCTTCCAGTTCACGACACTCTGCTAAACATAGCCTCTACACAATGCAGGCTGCTCCTCCGTCCCTCTGGAAGACTCTGCGCTGTCTCTGCATCACCCAACTTGGACTACTTCAGTCGTTGCGTGGCCCTAGCTACCTCTGCATCCTTCTGTTGCTGCGCTGCCCTCTCCGGGGAATCTGCTGCTACTGCTTTCTGCAACACAGATTCTTCAACCTTCTTGCTGGAGATTCAGCTAGATCTGCAATCGCTCTGATACCATGTGAAATTTTTTGAATTTACTAAACATAAACCCTATTGTTAAATTCCTGATTTAATTCTCCTACTTACATAAGTTATTAATCTGAAATGTTTAGCATTAACATCGAAGTAAATACATTAACAACCTACACATGCAGATCTAAAACTGAATAACTTGCACAATGACAAAGTGACACACAAGGATTTTTTGGACAACTGTCCCTGGAAAAACCCAATGCAGGAAAATCAGTGCTTCTAGCTTCTGGAGGGTTTTTATTATTAAGTAGATTCTAAGTACAACGGATTTGGGCACCAACTGGTTAACCCGACAGAGAAATAAATATGTAGTTATACCTCTGTTCTGGATGTTGAAAAGTGTAACTAGGTCGGTCTTCATGTTGACTATGTAATTATGTATTTATGTAAAGAAGAAGTCAAAGATAATAAAATGTATTTTTGGTGTACTTGCTTCATGGGTTTCATGAGCAAGATTTTATTATGTGGATAGACTTCTTCTTGATGTCTATTAGGTTGAATTAAGAGTCTCTCACATGAAGGATCTAGTCTAGGTATTTATGCTCCAAGACCTCGTGGAACAAGCTCTCTACAACCCTCAATGCAACGATGAAAGACAAGTTTTAAACGCAGCAAAGAAGTACCTCTCCAACGCTGGAATTCACCGTGATCTAGTCGACCTCATTCTCCATGATCTAGTCGACCTAAATTAATAGTTGTATGGTCGGCTTAATTAAAGGAATGTGCTCTATATGTATATATATATATATGTGATCTGCGGTCATCATGGAGTCAAGCAAGTCGGACATCTGAAATCATAATGCGGATTCCTTTGAGTAATTGCGAACAAGCATGGATGCAATTGTGCGGATTGTTTTGAAAAAGATTTGCGGATCAACCCGAAGACATAAATGTTGATGAATATATGAAACATAAGTGAGCATACCTCTAAAGTTTAGGGACAAGATTAGAAGAAGGAAGATTGCGGATTTTCTCTGAAGAAGAGCAGATAACAATTACGTATCTCTCTAAAATAAGATGTGGATAACATAATGAAGAAATATGGAGTACATTGAAGTAGATTGCGGATAATATAGTGTGAAGCAGATTGCGTATAATATGAAGAAGATAGCAGATGGTCTAGGGAAGATTGTGAATGCCTGAAACAAGTCTGCGGACTATTATGAAGAAGATGCAGATATCTGTGCTCTCAGCAAGGGTATAAAGTTCGGAATATAGGTTCAGCACTTCATAACCCTGCGGATATGTATGAATATATAATAGAAGGATTAGTTCAGTTTGAATGCGAACTACAAAGTCTGAAACAGTGCAGGGTTATGAAGTGCGCAATATACTATTGCATATATCAGTATGATATATTCTGAAAAGTATGCGAAGTCAAGGCAACGAATGACTGTATAAGTATCTGTATAAAGGAATACGCAGACTAGTTTGAAATATAAAGTTGTGTAGGTGATCCCTTTTGGTCTATATTATTAAGTTGTGAAACAGTAATGGGATGCGAGAAAGGAAGGAAGGTAAATCTGTGATTTACCTTCTTGATCTCAATATATAAAAGAGGCAGTATATCTCAGTGAAGAAGTTTTTCTCATGTATTTTGATAATTGACTTGATGAAAGATTAACTAAGTTAAATAAGAGAAGACACAGGTAAACCACGTAAGCTCACAAGTAATTATCAAGAAAGAGAATTTTGTATTAATCTCCAACCCTACAAATTCTCAACATGGTATCAGAGCTAAGGTGCTAGAAAGGGCATAGAGACACTCAAGGATCAAATTTCATGGAAGGTATCAAAGCAAGGATTTGATTAGAAGAAAGGTCAGTCTTCCACAGTAAAAGAAATAAGGCAGTATTATGGAACCATCTTAAATGTGCCAGCAGATCATTGCTATCTCAAAGTATTGCCATCAAAAGCTTCAAGGCAAGTTACCTATCATCCTTGATCTTTCAAGGAAGCAACAAAATATCCTTATCAATCACCATTCAAAGGAAGCTTCAACTATCTTCAAGGTAATCAAGCTGATAGAAGAAGAAAAGCATCTACTCAAGTAAGTATATCTATGACTTTATATGAATCTATTAAAATGTCTCCTTTGAAAAGAAAGAGACAAACTGTTTGGGATTTCAAACTTTCCATAGAAACAAGGGCAATCAAGTCATGCCAAATTCATAAGAGCCCAAAGGATTCTTATAGAATCCACAAAAGACACTATCATCTCCTATGTACCAAATCTAAAATCATTAAAAGGAGTATATAAGAAATTAGTAGAGCTATTCTCTGTGTGTATTGCAGGAGAAGCAATCTCTCTGATCAACTGCAGCAACTAGGAGAAGACTACAGTGGTGCTAAAATCTCTATGAGAAGAATGGAAAAGTTTCACTTCACAATCATATGGGAAGATAGAAGTCACACCATTCCACGATTTAGGGTCTTTATATAAATAGAGGAAACAAGATTGAAAGCCAAAGCTGTTACAGGATCAAGTAAAGGAATCAAGCCTTTGCAGCCATGTCCAGGAAGAAAGGAAGATTCGGTAAGTTTTGGTCCTCCGAGTAAAAGAAGAAATGTGGATGAAGCACGATGCCTTGGATCTGATGAACTTGGACATTATAAAATAGATTGTCCTAATTTTGAAAAGGACAAGAGAAATAGGGAAGAATCCCATATGAGGAAAGAGCCTGACAAGAAAGAAGAAGCAAGGGATCTCCACTATGATTGGGATCATCTTCTTCTTGAAGAGATTTATGTTGGTTTTATGATAGGAAGCAGTGTAGCATCTTGATGAAAGCATGGTAGGAGCTCTTGGTGAATCAGCTCCGAGAAAACCTCTCTGATAACATTACTAATGGAAAGTGGTCATCAAGAGCAAGGGTCATCATGGAAACAAATTTTTAGGATGAGATGACATATTGATGGAGCAAGCCAAGAGAATGAAGCTCTTCATTCTTGAGAAAATTGCTATAGGATGACTCAAGGGAAAAGGGTATCAGGTATGTATATATTTATATGCTAACATTGGATGCTATGAAGTCATGTCATATGGTTGCAGGTAATGAACTTCTGTATTCAGAAGTATGATCTATGGAGGAGTATCTCTCAGTGCACGGACATATGAAATCAACATAATATGCCCTCATGGAATATGAGGTAGTTGTATATGAACGAGAAATTAGAGAGGTTGTATGTTCCTGGGAATGAAGAATGTGCAGAAAGGGAGAGATCATGAAGTGCAACCATGTCAAGAGGTAGTTATCATCCGGAGGCCAAGTAGATGTGACTAGGAGATCTCTTGGGAAGATATGTAGACTCTGACAGAAGTCTGGTAAAGAAGAAGACCCTTAGCAAAAACATATCATTAGGAGATGTGTCAATTTGTATGAAGGATGCCGATGCCTACAGGAAGATGTCATGGTGAAAGATCATCACTAAGGTAACTTTTGTTCTAAAAGTTTATATGTATATGTTTATCTAGATGAATTTGTGCTGGGTTGCCTATCATAAGAAAGGATGTATGATCCTTGGGGATGATTCAAAGGAAAACTGCATGGCATAATGGTGGACCAGATGAGGAAGACTGATGAATCACTTTCTGATAGTGGACATGACTCGTGACTAAAAGTGATGGATGATCTGTGCCCTATGAAGCCAAAAGTTGAAGATTCCTCAATATCGAAAACCATGACATCGAGGGGGGGAACTCTTCATGAGTAGCTGGATTGCTGCTGTAGGACCTTGGTTGACGGGGAGCCTGGTGGTAAGTTTCTTGCTTGGAAGAAACTTGAAGTATGTCCTTCCTGTGTTAAGAGGGAGTGACGTATGTTATTCTCTATTACATGTGTCATGCACTAGACCAGGACTAACAGCCGTAAGTCTTAGTGAAGGCCATGTGAAGAGAATGGATAGACACATCATTTTGGTCTTCACCTGGAAGACAGAATGGAGGATTGGGTAATCATCTGGCATTCGATACTCTTTGAGAATGAGATAGGGCATTCAAGATAAGAGTAGTCGTGGACCGATATTCTTTGAGGGCTGGCTACCCAAGAGAAGAATAGTCCAAGAAGGTCATACTTTGGGAACACCTGGGTGGAGTATGTACCTTGGAGAGACAATGACGAAGGTGTCCATAAGTCATGTGTCTCACCAGCATTGTAGCCCATTGTCCCGTTGAGAGATGGGGTTGTTAGTCAAGGCCTTCCACTAGGACAATGCTGGTTGATATGATGTTATACAGAAGCAATTACCAATTCGATTCTTCTTATGAGATTCTTCAGTTTGAAAGTGACCATGTACCTGTATGAATACCTCCCTAGTTAAGAGGGAGTGTTGAAAAGTGTAACTAGGTCGGTCTTCATGTTGACTATGTAATTATGTATTTATGTAAAGAAGTCAGAGATAATAAAATGTATTTTTGGTGTACTTGCTTCATGGGTTTCATGAGCAAGATTTTATTATGTAGATATACTTCTTCTTTATGTCTATTAGGTTGAATTAAGAGTCTCTCACATGAAGGATCTAGTCTAGGTATTTATGATCCAAGACCTCGTGGAAGAAGCTCTCTACAGCCCTCAATGCAACGATGAAAGACAAGTTTTAAACGCAGCAAAGAACTACCTCTCCAATGCTGGAATTCACCATGATCTAGTCAGCCTAAATTCACGAGTTTGTATGGTCGGCTTAATTAAAGGAATGTGCTCTCTCTCTCTCTCTCTCTCTCTCTCTCTCTCTCTCTCTCTCTCTATATATATATATATATATATATATATATATATATATATATATATATATATGTGATCTGCGGTCATCATGGAGTCAAGCAAGTCGGACATCTGAAATCATAATGCGGATTCCTCTGAGTAATTGCGGACAAGCATGGATGCAATTGTGCGGATTATTTTGAAAAAGATTTGCGGATCAACACGAAGACATAAGTGCTGATGAATATATGAAACATAAGTGAGCATACCTCTAAAGTTTACAGACAAGATTAGAAGGAAGATTGCGGATTTTCTCTGAAGAAGAGCAGATAACAATTACGTATCTCTCTGAAATAAGACGCGGATAACATAACAAAGAAATATGGAGTACATTGAAGTAGATTGCGGATAATATAGTGTGAAGCAGATTGCGTATAATATGAAGAAGATAGCGGATGGTCTAGGGAAGATTGTGAATGCCTGAAACAAGTCTACAGACTGTTATGAAGAAGATGCGGATATTTGTGCTCTTAGCAAGGGTATAAAGTTCAGAATATAGGTCTGTATGAATATATAATAGAAGGATCAGTTCAGTTTGAATGCGGACTACAAAGTCTGAAACAGTGCAGGGTTATGAAGTGCGCAATATACTACTGCATATCTTAGTATGATATATTCTGAAAAGTATGCGGAGTCAAGGCATCAGATGACTGTATAAGTATCTGTATAAAGGAATACACAGACTAGTCTATACTAGGTGACCCCTTTTGGTCTATACTATTAAGTTGTGAAACAATAATGGGATGCGAGAAAGGAAGGAAGGAAAATCTTTGATTTACCTTCCTGATCTCATTATATAAAAGAGGCAGTATATCTCAGTGAAGAAGTTTTTCTCATGTATTTTGATAATTGACTTGATGAAAGATTAACTAAGTTAAATAAGAGAAGACGCAGGTAAACCAAGTAAGCTCACAAGTAATTATCAAGAAAGAGAATTTCATATTAATCTCCAGCCCTACAACTTCTCAACACTGGAGACAAAAAACTAACTGATTCACACCCTCAAACGGGATTTACAGAACTCAGCCCTTTCTGGCCCCTAGAAACCCCAGCACTGCTCTGAAGTCTACTGCGTCAGCCTCTGCGTTGCTCAGGAAGGGCCTACGTCACCCTAGATTGGGTTAAGCTGCTCGTGCACTGCCTTGGCTGGGCCTGCGTCAACCCTTCTCGCATCTTGCTGCCTCTGTGTTGCCCTTTCTGGCATGCGTCAGCTCTGCGTAGCTCTTGATGCCTCTGCGCTGTCCCTGCTGGGCTCTCGGCTGAGCTGCGTAGCTGCTGCCTCTGCGCTGCCTCGGTCTGTTGCTTCTCTGCCCTCGTTGTACTCTTGGCGTGGGACTAGACAACCCCCCTCGCTAATACTGTCCCTCTGCGCAATTAAAATACTTCTGAAATTCTTAGCAAACCACGCCCTATAATTCCAACTTAGCTTCAGTGCTATGCCAGTGTGTGTGTTCTCCAACTGACCCCAAGCCCTCTTCTTATACTTTTCTCGTTGAAACATCCACGACCGTGATCTAATTTTGAATCGATGGCTAAGATTAGAAGATGCTTGATCCATGTCACTTAACTCATTCTCATCACATGTTTAATTTAATTACCTTTAATCTTTTAATTTTCCCAAGTTAGACTTAGGGTCCTTAATTAAAAAGATTAATTAGTTAAATATCTCTTAAACATGATAGAGTTTCCCAAAACACTTTTTGGATCTTGGAGATCTTATGTACTCTAGTCCCTCCACAAAGTTTGGGATCTAGAGCACATCCGATGCTACCCCAACACCCTAAAATCTCAACAACTCAAAGGTTTGATAAGTTGCTCAAAGAAGTACCCAAGTTGAACAAAGCTACTAAGCAAACCATCCTTTTATTATATGTCGATGTCTTCCCTGAACATATATCTTATGCCTTAAAAGGTAAAGACCCTCAAAGCCTTAAACAGGCCAAGGCCTTTGCTATAACCATAAAATGCAATTTAACCACATTCGAGATTGGTTTGCTCTCATACCCCTGAGTCAAAGTGGAGGTCAAGTCTAAGCCTACTACCCAAGTTGACCCCACCTTGCAAGCCTTTCCCTAGAAATTTGGTAAGATTACTAATGAGTTGATGTAGGCGCAAATGGCTATGATGAACTAACTGACTTTCTTGGATGTGGAGAGAGGGTCTCGCCAAAATTATCCTTTCAAGTCTCAATCAATAATGATAGGGCTCTTAACAGGAATCCCAATAGCAACAAGAATTTTGCTCAATAAGCTGTGCCTGATACCTTTACCCCTACCAACATGATTAATTAAGAAGGATTTCATTGGTGTTATAATTGTAATGAATTCCATAGCGAGGAAGAGTACTCATGTAGTCTTCCTGTAGAGACGAAGATAGCTCAAAGTATTTGAATATGGTTAATAACTCTGATCGTTTCACTACCTTGCTTAATGGAACTTTAGCCTCTCTCAACAACAACATCAAGTACAAACCGAAGATACATATAATGAACGTGAAGAAAGATACATATAATGAACGTGATGAACCTATTAATGTTGTTGAAGTAAGGGATATGTTCAAGTGGTTGCATTATATAGGGAAGAATAATGAGTCAAGTCACCCTGAAGCAAGTAGTAGTGTTGTTCGCCAGAAGAGTGTCAAAGCACCTTTTCCTGCTAGTAAGAATTATTGCATGATAAATTATGCTAGTGCCAGTAATGGAGTGTCATTAGATGTAGACGTGGCAAGTGTCCTCACTATGGTAAGTGTGCATGTTCCACTTTTGGAGCTTGCTAAACTTGAACCTCAAAGGGGTCATGTCATGAAAATCCTAGACTTAGATAGGGAAGCTAAGGACCCTCCTGTAATGTTGCAAAACATGTATTATGATTGAAAGAATGAAGGGAATGCAACCCTTTTATTGTCCCTAGTAATTAATAATCTTATATTCTAGGATTGTGTGCTTGACTTTGGAGCTTCTGCTAATGTCATGCCTTTGAGAGTCAGGAATCAATCAAAGTTGCAAATTAATAGGCCTTATAAAAATGTGTGTGGCTTTGACTCAAACTCTATTCGAATGCATGGTCTAATTAAGGATGTTAAAGTTTGCTTGGCCGCTAATAAAGGCATATCTATGTTAATGGACATAGTGGTCATGAATTTTTTTGATGCCTAGGGCATGCTCCTATCAAGGAAATGGTTAGCCTTTGTTTGTGGGCATGTGTAGATGGACTTATCCTATGCTACAATATCCACAACCGATGGAAAACCATTTATCTTGTATCAAAAAGGTCCACGAAAAAGTAGAGGTTAACTATTTTTACATAGGCAACCTTGATAGGAGCCATTGTCATCACTAGTGGATGGCACTTGCCTCTCACTTTTTAGTGGAACCTGATGCATTGATGTATAGATAGTTGCATAACATTGTGTGTCTTGCATTCTTTTGTGTGCATCCTTCTTTTGATATTGATCATGTTGATGTGTCTACATCATAGTTAGATATTGTCAATAGTTTTAGCTAAAATTTTGTGATATTATTATTTTATCACAAGCACCTAGGGATTGAAGGGATGACCTAGGACATGCCACTTCCCATTAGGGGCTAGAACCACCTAATATGGTTGACCATCTAGCTATTACTAACAAAAGGAGGGAGCAATTTTACGAGACTTTGACTAGTTATATATTTGAAGGTTATTTCAGTTTGAAGTGTTATTAATAGCAGTGTGGAAAAAGTCGTGACTTTTTGAAAAAGTCTCGAATTTTTGCCGGAGCCGATAATATTAGTCGACTTTTTCACGACTTTTTCAACCTCGAAAAAATCGCGACTTTATCGCCGAAGTCCCGACTTTTTGCTGAGTCAACTAAAAAAGTCGGCTGTTCGTCAAAAATGATGTTAAAAGACCAAAAATGCGACTTTTATCAGTCATTGTTTTGTCGGTTTGCTGCGTTTGAGGCTGTGGAGACTCAAGGAGGAGGTTTTCTTTGCCATTTGCGTTGGGATTTGCAGATTTCTCCACCGCTCAAGCTTGGAGATTGAAGGTGCCAGAACGCCGGGGTTTGCTGCTGCTGCTAGCTATGTAGTTTCTTTATTATTCTTTATCATTTTGTTACATAAATAATAAATATTAAATGTCTTCTTAAATGATAAATCATTCAATCGGAATCCCCTTGTTTGGTTGCTGTGGGGTACTTTGGAACTCGACTAGGTACTAAATTGTATGGCATGCCGCATACATTGTTTTGTTGGGTTCTTGATTATTAGATTCCAAATATTGCACCGGGAATCTTAAGGATTGACCAGTCTTACCTCTGTGCACAGTTTTATCATTTATGTATCTAAGATTATTGAAATTTGTGCTTAGAATCTAGAGTCTAGAGTCTAGACTCTAGATTGAATTAAATTTTAAAACTTCAACTGTTCAACTTTCAAGAATCAAAATTCAAATCCTTGTTTAGTGATTTTAATTTTTGTGTGTGTTCAAGTGAGTGAGAACTAGAAGTTAGAACTAGAAGAGGCATTTAAAATTTAAAATCAACAATTACGTTTGTTTTTGCTTCTTATGTGATGGGAAATGTTTAATTATTTTCAATTTTTGTTTTGTGCCCAGGTTCAAACTTCAAAAAGTTTCAAACAAAATGACAAGGATTTTGGACCCTATGTGGGAATATGGTGAACTTGATCCTGTACTCGAAATTAGAGGTGTCAATAGAATGTATTTGTCTTGCAAGTTGTGTGGCAAGCATATGTCAGGGGGTGTCAACAGATTAAAATTCCATTTGGGGCAAAGTCCGGGGCAAAATATAGAACTTTGCCCAAATCCATCTCCATAAATCATCTGACAGGCCATTAAATTGTTGATGGATAAAGAGGACGGCAAAGACACCAGGGCAACAATAAAAAGCCAACTTGTAGGGACCTCAAGAGTGGGGGTAAGTGAGAGTGGTTCTTCTGCTTCAGCATCACCTTCCACTCCCAACCCCTTAGCTTTCTCATTTTTTTTTGTCATTAGAACCACACCTGGTGCACAACTTGGCATCAAATCAGCAATTAAAAAAAAGGAAAAGGCAGATGCTGACAGGTTGGTGAGTAGATGTCTTCTATGGAGTGATGTTCCTTTCAACATTGCCAAGACAAACCCATTCTACCAACCTATGTTTGATGCTGTTGCTGTCGTTGGTCCGAGGTACAAATCCCCTACCTTTTGCAGAGTTGAGAGGGCCTCTTCTTCAAGATGAAAATAATGATTGCATTGTTAGATTGGAGGAGTTTAGGGCATCATGGGAACACACTGGATGCATAGTCATGTCAGATGGTTGGACTGACCATAAGGTAGGACCCTTCTTAACTTCTTGGTTAGTTGTCCCAAGGGGACAATGTTTATGAAATCTGTTGATGCATCTGCACACATTAAAGATGCGCGTTTATTATGTGAGTTGTTGGACATCTTCATTCAGGGAATAGGCCCACAAAATGTTGTCCAAGTCATAACGGACAGTGCTGCAAATTATGTTGCAGTTGGCAGGTTGCTTATGGAGAGGTATCCTACCCTGTTTTGGACACCTTATGCTGCTCATTGTATTGACTTGATGTTGGAGGATATAGGTAAGATTTCTATGGTGGGGCATATTGTTGAATCATCCAAGAGCATAACAAAATTTATATACAATCATGCATCTGTGCTTAGCTTGATGAGAAGATTCACCAACAACAAAGAGTTGGTGCGTCCTGCGATAACACACTTTGCCACTACTTTCATATCTTTTCAGTTTCTGTTGAATTCTATGTGGGATGTGAAGAGCATGTTTCTTTCACAGGATTGGCGTGAGTTATCTATTAGCCGCAAACCAGAGGGAGAGGGCATATGCAGACTAGTTTCATATGATCAGAACTTTTGGGCAGGAGTAGAGGTGTGTGCCATTTCAGAACCTTTGGTAAGGGTTCTTCGTTTGGTTGATGAAGAGAAGCCCGCAATGGGCTACTTGTATGAGGCCATGAATAGGGCCAAAGAAGCCATTCATGCTTATTATGAAGATAAGGGAGGCGAGGGGTTAGAGAAACGACAGTTCATATGGAGAGTGATTGATGACCGATGGAACAATACCCTCCATCGCCCCATTCATGCTGCAAGTATCTACCTCAACCCCGCATTTGCTTACTCCCGTAGTTTCAGATTTGATGCCGAGGTGATGGATGGATTCTTCACATGTGATGAGAGGATGGTGGCATCTGAGCAAGAATGTGAAGATATTTCTAAAGAAATGGAAATATATAGGATGGCAGGTGGCACATTTGGTTTTACCATGGCTATTAAGAATACGATGACCAAAATGCCAGGTAAGCTTCAGTTTGTTTCAACTTTCAACTTTCAAATTTCATAATTCATTATCTCTTCATAATTTTTGCTTTTCATTTTTATTTTAAGTTGTAGATGCTTGGTGGACAAGCTATGGTGGTAGAGTACCCCATCTCCAAAAGCTTGCCATTCGAGTGCTTAGCCAGACATGCAGTTCCTCTGGGTGTGAGCGCAATTGGAGTGTATTTGAAAAAATACATAGCAAAAAGCGCAACAGGTAAAAAATTTTCAAATTACTTTTTTGAAATAATTTGATTATTTTTACTATTTAAATTTTCTAAGTACTAATTTATAATCTATGACCCTTTTACAGATTGGAATCCCAACGCCTCAATGACATGGTGTATGTCTACTACAATCTTCGATTGTGGATGAGACAAATTCAGAAAACTTCTGATATGGATACCATCTCATTGGACAATATTGATACCACTACTGCATGGAGGGTTGAGACTGAGAGGCCAACCATGGAATCGATCCCTGATTGGTTAGATGTGGATCCAGAGGCACTAGCGCTAGAGGAGGTAGCAGTTGCAGGGGAGGAGGAGCCAGAGGTAGAGGAGGAGGAGCAGGGTTAGGAGGCAGAGCAAGAGGAGGATGTGGAGGAGGAGGTGACACCATCTAGAATGGGCAACAACAACAGCAACGACAGAGGACATAGGCCACCTCTTTTATTTGCTTCTAGAGGACGATTGGGTCCATTTGTATACCCAGGGGCAGGGCCTTCTTCCTCTAGAGGAAAAGGCAAAGCCATTCCTTATTCCCGTATAAGGGGCATGGGATCTCAGTGACTGATTACTTTATGACATGGAGATGACTCATGATATACATTTATTATATTTTTTGTTGATATTTTGACTCTTGAGACTGAGACAGGAGTCAAGACTCGATTCACTATTTTGATATGTGATGTAGCACTATACTTCATATACATATTATATATTAACTTTCTTTACATGTTTATGTGGAAATGCATTTATTTGATGTTGTGGATACTTTAGATGCTAAAAAAATTAAAAAAATTTGAATAATTTTGTATTTTTTAAAAATTTTGCCCACTTTTCCAAAACCTCCCGACTTTGCCAAGTTTTTCAACTTTTTGACCCTTGCCGATTAAATCCCGACTTTGACTTTTTCCTTATTGGTTATTATGCCGTTAACAATTAGGCATTGTTCACTATGCTGCATATATGGTCATTGTTCCTAATGATTGGTGGCTTTTACTTTATTAGTATATGGTTTTCCAGGTGGTTCTTTACACAACAACAAGGGCCTTTTAGGGCACATCACAAAACTGTTGGAAAGTGTAACTAGGTTCGGTCTTCATAAATGACCATGTAATCATGAATTTATCTACGAAGAAGACAAAGATAATAAAATGTATTTTAAGCTTGTTTCATGGGTTTCATGAGCAAGAAGTTTTATTATAGGTCAAAGACTTCTTCTTGATGTCTCGTGGGGATTTGTCATCTTGTCATAAGTGTATAAATTAGAGTCATGTACATTAAGCAATGTTACACATGTAAAAAGTCAAAGAAACAATGTAAAAGTATGCTCCACACCCTTGTCACCTCGCTGGAAGAAACTCCATGAAGTCGGCTACAAAACGCAGTGATGTATCTCCTTAATAAGTCGGCCTACCCACAGTTTGACAAGTCAGCCTAAATGTAGGAAGGATGACACTATAAATAGGAAGGACTGCGAATTCATTTGGATATAGAATCTCAGTTAAGTTTGAGATAAACAGAGGATTGGATCCAAGTAATAAGTGCAAAAAAGGAGTCTATCTGTGGTACACAAACAGAAAGGAAGAACACCAAAATGAAGGACTTGACATATCTTAAATAATTGAAGGGTAATCACAACAAATCCCACGCAGACTAAAGGTGATTTCAGGAATCACCATAATTGCAATAAGTACGAAGAAAGGGTAAGACTGTCCAGTCAAGGAAGACACATTGCAAGAAGTATAAGGAGAGGTCTCTCCATCAGTGCGAAGAAGATAGATTGCCCAACAAAGGAATATAGAAGGCTATATCAGACAAGTAATAAAGAAGGCCGAGATTAGACCAAAGAAAGAAGCAGTTCACAAGTCAATACGATTTTTCTAGTATTGGTGTAGTGTGATGCAGAAAGGAGGATCAGTTAAAAGCTAAGTCACCTGATACGAGGATACGGGATATGGGGATACGGGGATTCGAGGAATCGGATTCGGGTACGGTGACCCCCGGAATAGGATACTTCTGGGATACGATATTATATATATTATTTTATTAAAAATATATATATATATATATATATATATATATATATATATATATTTTAAAAAAATATATATATTAATATATTAAAAATTAGATATTTTTTACACAAATTCATACGAAATTCATTGATTCAAACATAGAATAGATACTCATGAGTCATACATGATCATTGATCATTGATACATTGATACACCATACATGATACATTGATACAATTGTCAAATTTACTCAGAAAGACAAGATTGAAGATAGTAAGATACTGTAGTTTTCTCATTAAGTCATCAGAATCAAAATGTGTTACATAAGTACACTGCCAATGGCAAATAGAAATAGAAAATACAAAAAAACTACAATCTACAAGACTACAAGCCTGAAGCCTCAATGAGTCAGAGACTTAGAGTCAATGAGTCATCAATCCTCATCATCATAATCAGCATCACTGTCCTCATCCCGATCATCATGCTCACCACTGCTCTCCTCTGCCTCTGATGCATCCTCCTCCTCTGCCATCTCTGCATCTGCTGGTGTGGAGGATGACGCCTCTACTCCATCATCAAATGTGACAGGCTCTAGCACTAGTGCATTGAGATCCAAGTTGGCCAATGCCAACTCAACACTATTGTCCAGACCCATATCATCAGGAAAGACATCCCACATCTTTGTCTTTCCTTTCAACCAATCATCCCTCTGCCTATAGATGAGACAAAGGTTGGTGTGCACATACACCATTGTCTCTGCCTTGGACTGCTCAAGCCTGCTCTTCTTCACACTATACAAATTCCCATATGTGCTCCAATTCCTCTCGCAACAAGAGGATGAAGTCACCTGAGAGAGGAGCCTCATGGCTAACTGCTGTAGAGGAGGGCTTGTTGCCCCATGAGTTGCCCACCAAGAATAGGGCTTCTTAGTCGCCCTGTCTCAAATCACATCATAGCCTGCAAATCGCCCAGTGCCAGTGGAAAAATTTGCAAAGGCATCCTCCACCTCATCAAGGGATGCCCTATCCTGAAAAATCCTCCTCAATGCATCTTTCCTCCCTTGTGAGATTTCACCATCCATGTGAGGAGGGAATCTGCGGGAAGGTCCACCATTCAGCCACTCATGGCTGTAGTATTTTGGGTTCAAGGAGTGAGCCAAACAATGTAAAGGTGTGCAATTCTTGTCCCATCTGCTGACAAGAATATCCTGTATGACAGTGAAGAAGGCCTCAGGTGATGTCTCATACTCTGGGCACTGACTCTGTAAAACAATGGTCCTCACGGACTCAATCATGGAATCCCATCCCTCATAAACCTCTCCTACGATGGGTTGGTATGTATCTGCAAATCGGAGCAAGGAAATGATAGGCTCCATGATCTGAATAACTAGATCTACCTTCTCCCACCATATATCATCCAACACTGTGTCCTTCACCTTCTTTGAGGCTGCTTGATCCGTCTTTCTCCAAAAAGACCAAAACTCTGAAATAACCATAGACCCAAGAGCGGTCTTGAC
This sequence comes from Pinus albicaulis, assembly GCA_034641835.2. Taxonomy (NCBI): domain Eukaryota; kingdom Viridiplantae; phylum Streptophyta; class Pinopsida; order Pinales; family Pinaceae; genus Pinus; species Pinus albicaulis. The sequence goes on from CM076579.1 coordinate 353,135,391, forward strand.
CTCCCTCAACCTCTTCAACATGATGAATGAAGAGGAAAACCGTGTATCTGCAATCTTCAACAATGATAGATTGTTGTACTCCTTGTAGATAGTGAGGGCATTTGTATGGTTTGTTACAAAGTTGCGGATATGTCGTGCATCCTCAATAATGGCTCCAATCCAAAGCACATCAGAAGCAATAGATTTCAGTGCCAAGTTCAATGAATGGACAATGCAAGGTGTCCAAAATACTTGTGGATATTTTGCTTCCACAATCATGCCAGCAGCCTTGCAAACAGGTGCATTATCTGTAGTGATTTGCACACAACAATCCACACCTACACTTTCAATAACTTTGAGAAATAACTCACCCATATATTGTGCATCCTTGTACTGTCCAAGTGCATCCACTGATTTCAAGAAAACTGCACCATTCGTGGATGACACCATGAAGTTAATGAGTGGGTGGCGTGCTGGATCTGTCCATCCATCAGAAACAATGCTAACCCCAGATGTTGGCCATGCTGATTTAATAGGCTCAAGCATTTTGACCACCTCTTTCTTTGCCTTTGTCAACAATGTGGTTCTGAGCTTCTCTGACCCAGGAGGCACATACCCTGATGGAGCCCCATGACAAAGAGCTCGACACATCTCAATAAATAGAGTTGACTGTGCAACATTAAAAGATATGAAGTTCTGATAGAAAAAAATGCAATGGTGAGATCAAGCTCTTCCCTCTTCTCTTTTTGGAAAATCTTGTCCATTGGACCAACTGCAGTTGCCTTTCTCTTTGCTAATTCTCAAAAGGGAACTTGCTCTTGCTTTTCCTCAAGAATGGAAGGTCATCATTTTTGGTTTTTTTTTTGATTTCTTTGCTTACTATCTGCTTGATTCAATCGGCTATTACAACATTTAATGCCACAACTTGGAATACCCAACAAATGATCTTTCACACGGAAATATGTGCAAGTGAAATGGCCATTGCAAAAATTGCATTTCCATGAACAATTTCCTCCTCCTCCCTTTTTTGCTGCCCCTTCCTCTCTTGTCACATATTTCCACAATGGGTGTTTGGGGTCAACAATTTGTTTTCCCTGCACATTTGAAGCTACTATTGCAGCCCCACTTCCAATGGATGGAATACTTGCAGACCCTGATGAAAGAGGGACAGGAGGGGCATCTCCAATGGGGACATTCTTCCCCTTTCTTTGCCCCTGTCTTTCTGCCTTTGATTGAGCCATGAATACTGTAAAAAATAAAGAAAAACAACTAAATATATAAAACATATGCACATGCAAACACTAACAACAAACTAAATGCAAAATATAGAGGGACAATGCACTTACTGGATGCTCGAATCTCTTCGAAAGAACTCCCTTTCTCCTTGCTCACACTAGCTCTCCTTCTCACTTCACAAATGAAATGGGTGAAAAAAGAGTGAGGAAAAACCGAACTTTAAAGCAAAAATCGCGCGATTTTCCTTGCCGCGGGCCCGGCTGTATCCAGCTGTATGGGATACAGCGTATCCGAACGGGGTACGGTCGGGATACGCCGTACCCCGTATTCGTTGAATTGGGGCAGAATCCCGTACGTATACGTACCCAATACGGGGATTCGGGATTCGTGGCCCCTTTTAGGCGAATCCGGTGACTTAGCCATCAAGCCATCATCATCAAGGATTGAAGGTAATTTTAGCTCTCTCGAAGAAGCCAATCAAGGAGGGAGCTCCTATTATCTTCTACATTATCATCAACAAGGATGCTAATAGAAGAAGAAAGCATATACTCAAGTAAGTATCTTAATGTCCCCATCTGAATCTATCTAAATGAATTTTTGCAAAGAAAGCAACAAATTGTATGGGACTACAAACTTTCTTGCATGGAAGAAAAGGACATTTAAATTTGATCGAAAATGAAGTTATGGATTACATTAAAGGGTCAGTGACTAAACCCTCAAAAGAAGACACTCAAGCTTATGCCAAATACATGAAGTGACTAAACCCTCAAAAGAAGACACTCAAGCTTATGCCAAATACATGAAGGGGGACATAAGAGCCCAGAGGATTTTTATAGAATCCATAAAAGACTCTCTTATTCCCTATGTATCCAAATTGGAATCATCAAAAAAAATATATGAGAAATTGGTGTAGCTATTCTCTGTAAGTACTGCGGGAGAAGTAATATCTCTAAGACAAGAACTATATAAATTGAAGATGTCAAGAGAGGAAGGAATAACTTCATATTTTATGAAGATTTCCAAAATGCGAGATCAACTACAGGAAATGGGAGAAATAATGTCTGACAAAGAAATGACTACAGTGGTGCTGAATGCTCTAGCGGAGGGATGGGGAAACTTCACTTCTAGTATCTATGGGAAGAAATAAGCAACACCATTCCAAGATCTGTGGTCTCTATGTAAGATAGAAGAGACTAGACTAAAAGCCGAAATTGATACTGGAACAAATGAGGAAAATCAAGCCTATGTTGCCATGTCAAGAAGGAAAGGTAAATTTGGTCATCAAAACAAAGAAATGAATGTGAATAAGATACGATACAGACTTAGGCACTATAAAAGGGATTGTCCCAAATCCAACAAGGACAAGAGGAAAAAGGAGGAAGCCCATGGTGCTGGAGAAGTAGCAGAACCTGATGCAAAGAAGCCTAAGAAAGAAGAAGTGAAAGATCTCTATTATGATTGAGATCATCTTCCTCTTTAAGAAATATCGGTTAGGTTGTAAAATAGTATGTTAGGATACATTATATATTAGGTAGATGCATCTCATTAGGATTGGCATCATGATGGAAGCATTGTAGGAGGATGTCTGTTACACATATGTGACATCTATGCTATAAAAGGCTCCTAGGAACCTCACTGAAAAACAACATTTATACAAGGAAATCATCAAGATCAAAGGTCATCATTCAATAATCAATAAGGAAATAGATGCTGACATTTTTCTAATGAAATCCTCTTTGGACTCACTGGTTAGAAAGAAAGCAATAGGTTTCCTTGAGAAATTCCAACTTGCAGAAATTTTAGGATTAAAAATGATGACATATTAATGAAGCAGGTCAAGGGAATAAAACTCTTCACTCCAAGGAAATGTGCTGCAGGATGACTCGAAGAAAAGAAATAAGGTACATATATATATTTATGCTGACACTGGATGCTATATAGACAGGTCATATGATTGCAAGTAGAAGAAATATGATCAAAGAAAGCAAAACTCTTCCTATGCACAGGTTGTCAATATACATGTTCCACACTAGATGAATTCAACATAATATGGCCTCATAAGTTCCTGGGAGAAATAAAATTGTGGAGAAAGAAAAGGGAAGAGAGCGTGAGAAACACAACCATGATCAGAGGCACTTAACATCCAAGAAAGCCAAGAAGACATGACTAGAAAATCTCCTGGGAAGATATGTAGACTCTGATAAGAAGTTCGGAAATGATAAAGACCCTTGGAAATACATATATTTTGGAGATGTGTCAACATATACGAAGGATGGAGATGCCTACAAGAAGGATGTCATGGTGAAAAATCATCACTAAGGTAACTTTTGATTTAAGTATTCACATTTATAATTGAATAACATTTGATGAGCTTATGCAGGCCTGCCAAATGGAAGTAGATCTCTTCCACAAATTGATAGCCATATGGCAAGATGAAAGATCCTTGGAAGATATATAGTTCGAAAGTAGCATAACATGACGCTGGACCAGATGAGAAGACTGATGGATCACTTTCTGAAGACATAACTCATGAATGAAAGTGATGGATGATCTGTGCCCTATAAAGAACTGAAGGCTCCTCAATTCATGACATCAACGGAATGAGTCCTTCATGAGCAACTGATTATTTTTTTTAATCATTGCTGTTGTAGGTCCTTGATTAAGAGAGAACCTGATAATGAGTTTCTTACTTGCAAGAAAACTCAGTGATTCCTAAGCCAAGAAGAAAGCTTAGGTGCATTCTTATATTCCTCTGTAGTTGAGAGGGAGAGATAGACATCTCATTCTGGTCTTTACCTGGAAAGACAGAATGGAGGATTGGGTAATCATCTGGCATCCGATACTCTTTGAGAATGTGATAAAATGTTCTGATAAGAGTAGTCGTGAAAGGATGGATATTCTTCGAGGATTAGCTATTCCAATAAGAAGAGTCTTTTAAGGTCATACTCGGTGAACACCCGGGTGGAGTATGTACCTTGGAGACAATGACGATGGTGTCTATAGTCATTGGTCTCACCAGCATTGTAGCTCATGATGAGATGGAACTGTTAGTCAAGGCCTAGCTATGTGACAATGTTGGATAATATGATGCTATAAAAAATGGATTACCAATCAAATTCCTCTGATGAGATTCTTCAGATTGAAAGTGACCATGTACCATTATGAATACTTCCCTAGTTAAGAGGGAGTGTTGGAGAGTGTAACTAGGTTCGGTCTTCATAAATGACTGTGTAATTATGAATTTATGTAATGAAGAAGACAAAGATAATAAAATGTATTTTTAAGCTTGCTTCATGGGTTTCATGAGCAAGAAGTTTTATTATAGGTCAAAGACTTCTTGATGTCTTTTAGGGATATGTCATCTTGTCATAAATGTATAAAATAGAGTCATGTATGTGAAGCAATGTTACACATGTAAAGAGTCAAAGAAACAATGTAAAAGTATGCTCCACACCCTTGTCACCTTGCTGGAAGAAACTCCATGAAGTCGGCTACAAAACATACTGATGTATCTCCTTAACAAGTCGACCTGCCCACAGTTTGACAAGTCGGCTTAAATGCAAGAAGGATGTTACTATATATAGGAAGGACTGCAGATTCATTTGGATATAGAATCTCGGTCAAGTCTGAGATAAACAGAGGATTGGATCTAAGTAATAAGTGTGAAAAAGGAGTCTATCTGTGGTACACAGATAGAAAGGAAGAACACCGAAATGAAAGGACTGACATATCTTATATAATCGGAGGGTAATCACAGCAGCTCCCACGCAGAACGAAGGTGATTTCAGGAGGCACCAGAATTGCAGTAAGTAGGAAGAAAGGGTAAGACTCTCTAGTAAAGGAACATGCGTTGCAAGAAGTATAAGGAGAGGCCTCTCCATCAGTGCGAAGAAGATAGACTGCCCAACAAAGGAAGATATAAGGCCATATCAGACAAGTAATAAAGAAGGCCGAGATTAGACCAAAGAAAGAAGCAATTCACAAGTCAATATGAGTTTTCTAGTATTGGTGTAGTGCGGTGCAGAAAGGAGGATCAGTGAAAAGGAGCCAAGAAGAGCAGGTGACAAGGGTGTTGAAGGTACTTTAAGGTCAAGGGTTTCTGTAATGGTCACGGTACTTGTCAACTGAAAGTCTATAAGAAGAATTACTTGCGGGTTTTCCTCTCCAAGAGGGAGAGGTTTTGGCCCTGGTTGGAATAGCCTAAATCTATGTCTCTTATGGTTTTGGTAATTGACTTGATGAAAGATCTAATAAGTTAATAAAGAGAAGACCTAAGTAAGAGAAGTAAGCTCACAAGTAATTATCAAGCAGAGAATTGAATTAAACTATGCGCTAACAAATTCTCAACAAAAACTCCACTACATAGCATGCCCAGGCTATTTTGCATCTTCCAGAGAGTAGTGATGACCTTGTAGATGTAGCATTTCCCCTCCAAAGCAGAGCATAGGGAACCTTAATGATTCCACAAGATGATTAGCACCCTAAAGTACCCCCAGGTGCTGAAACACTGAGCTCATCTTGCTTGGTCTTGCATTTATATGATGTTGTACCCAACGGACCTAGGATGTCCCCAAGTTGGCCTTGACATTGTTTGATGGGCATTGCCTGATCCAGATTCCAAATGAAGATGGTCATCCTGAGGATGACAAGGGAGGACTTGTACTCACACTTGGAGCCCCAATGATAGAGAGTGATATTACCACAACACCCATCTAGCCCTTGAGAGGGTGATGTAGGGCACCCAGAGCATGGTTTTTGGACATGGAGGCGCTTTGAGACACTTCTTGAGGTCATAATCAACTTGAAATCTTGAGGCCTCTGCTCAAGATTTGGAGTTGATTATGATGATGGGACATCTCGCTAGCCCATCCCATGCATTTATGTAGCATTTTTGGCCCATAAAGGGCATTGCATCATTCTTTTGGAGGATATCAATACGCACATGTGGGATTTTATGGCATTACTTAATTGGTTTGAGCTATGGGGTTGGCTTGTAATTTGTTGTCTTCTCAAACACTCAAAGTCAAACTTGTTTTAGGGCTTGTAAGCTAATATTATTGTACAAATGAAGGGATGGACCTCATATAAATAGATGATCCTCCAGTCGTTCTTTTCATCATCACACATGTGAATTTGGCCTCTCTTAGAAGAGGGTGAATCGCCTTGTGTTGTTTGCTAATTGGTAAAAATGTGATTTTATGGAGCATATTGCTATTGGAGATTGACTATGGGGTTGGAGACATCTTTTTGGGATTTAAAGAATACCTTTTCTTAGAAGGATTTGTAAGTTTATTGCTGAATTTTCATTATTTTGTATGTGAATGTATTAATGCCAGGGTTTCTATATGTTCTATGACTAAAGACATATTGCTTATTGGAGATTTTACTAAAACTTTGCATGTTAAATATATTTTTCCTTTAAATCCATAGAAGAACTCTTAGTGTGCATCTATTTCATTTCTCCCCTCACAAAAAAAATAGTTAGGGTTTTACAAGTGGAAAACATTATTTTTTCCGCTTACTCCAATCAATTTTCTTTTTCCTTTGAAATTTGCCCTAAAACTCCATTTTCCCAAGTAGGATTAGGCATTAGCTAAAGTTGTGTTCATAAAAAGCATTAAAAATTTAAAACTAAAACATTTTATCTTTTTTAATATCTCCTAGGTTTTTTAAGGCAAGTCGCTAGGTCCTTTTTAGAACTGATTTCCTACTAAGGTCATTTTTGGGTCGATGTTTGTGGATGAAAATTTAGGGTTTGCCTCTTTATACCTTTTAAATGCAAAATATAAATTTTGTTGAGGTAAATCCTCCCCAAATAGGGTTGAGTCACTGACATCATTCTTCCTTGTCTATTTGTGCCCTAGAAACCCTAAATCCCAACCAAGCTTCAACTTGAATCCCATTTGAGGGTTTTTCTTGTTCCTTCGTTGACCCGATCATTAAATAAACCTTGATCTAACTTCTACATGTCTAGGTATTCCTTCATCATTTCATATCAATAAACCCTAGCTTTTGGAGGTCCTGGTTTAGTACATGGTTAGGATAATTGCACCTTCATAAAGAAGAATTTAGCTTATTCAATCATTAAGGTATCTTTCCTAGCCCAGTGATATTACCTAAGAGTCATCTAACTAGAATACTCTTATAGTCTATAGGTGAATATAGGGAAGCCTACCTTGTGGTGAAACTCCACTAAATAGCAAGAGGAAGATTGTTGAGGTGAGAATGGCAATCCTTCCTCATTGTTGCTACAGGGTTTGGCCCTCGCCGTTGCTATAGGATTTGGCCCTCACCGTTGCTATAGGATTTGGCCATCGGCTTGTGAGTCCCCTCACAAAGCTTGGTAGATTTTGTGGCAACCAGAACTAGAGGTTGAGAAGGAACAATTGTTGAATAGATTGGCTTTTTTAAGGAGGGATCCGTAGGAAATTACTAAAGCCATCTCCCTTGTAAAGGAAAGGATGCAAGGACTAACATTCTAGAGAGTAGTATGATTTCCACTGTCTTGGATGCGATGTAATAATAGATTGAGGACAAATGGCAATTAACATAGGAAGTAAAATTTCCTTAGCAATGAAAATGCCATCCTCAATGCAAACAACCAAACAATGGAGGAAAGAATAACATATTTGGAGGTTGAACAGAGCAAAGTGATATATCTGTCCTCACAACGGGATGAGGCAAAGGAAAAAATAAAGAATTTGAAATTTAATTTGGTGCATCGAGAAGTTACGATTAATGCTTGCTTCTAGTTCTCTAATGCAAGAGATAGTGAAAAATGATGTTGGAAAGCTACAACAAATGATTGAACAATTCTTGAACGAAGCCGAGGAATGCAAAATGAAACACCAAGATAGCTCGTGGTACCTGGAGAATCGATCAGTGCTGAAAGATTTGTTATGAGGTCCTTAAGTTCATCATGATTTTTTTAACAAGATTTTATTATTTCTGTTTGTTCTTGTTATGATTCACTTTGCTTTTGAGCAATTTGTTCCTCTAACTAGTGATGTTTCTTCTAAAATTCTTTCCTAAATTCATCATGCTTTGTTGAAATTTGATGACTAAAAAGTTTCCTGCAATCCCAACCCGATTTTAATTTCACCTTATCACCCCCATTCAGTTAAATGCCCTTTCCCATAAACATACATTCAACATATAGAATTTTGGAAATGAAATTTTCAGATTAAAGCACACGGGACTGTCAACACATGCTGAAAATACATATGGACATAAACAGACCAGCAACACATAAAAATACACACATATTTGGGTCAACTTAGACCCAGGCAAAACCCCTTCAATCTTCTTCGGGGAAAACCTATTAGAGAGCTCTTCACATTTATTTATCTTTCAAGTTTAGGAAAAATACATTTGCAGACAAAACGATACAAAAAAATAGAACTTATCTCTTCAACCCAAAACTTCTTGAAAATCATGCCCACTTTGCCTTGATTTCCATGCCTACTTGAAGCTGAAAATATGTACGGTATGAATATAGACTGTACGGATTGTACTATACAGATTTCGTACGGACTGTACAGATTTCTATACCGCTGTACAGACTATATGATTTCTTTTTCAAAAACTTCTCTCGAATTGCGTGCATCTCACAGCATTAAATTATGTTTGAAATTTGTACTGTACCTTTTGCTGTCTTCTACGCCTTGATTTCCATGCCTTGCTTTGCCCAGAAATCACTCCTTCAACTTGCTGCAACAAATTTCTCCTTCGAAATTTTTCTCTAGCCCTCAACCTCCTTTCTCCAATTTGCTCTTAAAGAATGAATGTTGTCTCACTTTTCTTTTCCCCCTTTTGTTTCGCTAAATGACTTTTGGGCAACCCTAAGATCTAATGGCTCAGATTCATTTAGATCAAGGGATGAGAATAAATGTGCATTTAATTCTCACTTTCTATTTTGTAACTCACCCATTAAATAAAGTACCCACATTGTACTTTATGTCTAAAGTCACTTTTCACTTTATAATTTAACGTTGATTTTACCACTTGTAAAGTCACTTTCACTTTATAAAATGACACTCAGGAAAACAATTATTTTGGACACTTTTCCCTAGGTAGAGACTAGCCCATGAGAAACCACTTGTGCAAGGTGCATTAAAAATCAACACTCCCTCTTACCGAGGAAAGTGTTTCTCACCACACCCATCTTGTCCCTAAAATGGACATGCTTGCCTCTTGGCAAGGGCTTCGTGAGAACATCGACCACCTGCTCATCTGTCGATATATACTCTAGCTTCACTACCCCCTTTTGAACATAGTCCTTGATGAAATGATAACTAATGTCAATGTGTTTTGACCTATCATGAAACACTGGATTCTCAGTGAGTTTAATGCAACTCTGATTATCACAGTGAATAACCATCTGTCTCAACTCTTGATCAAATAGGCCATACAACAACTTGCGAAGCCAAATGGCCTCACAACTAGCCTGGCTAGTGGCCATATACTCAGCCTCAGAAGAGCTCAAAGCAATTGACTTTTGCTTTCGACTAAACTGTGACACAACTGCTGAACCCAATCCGAAGCAACACCCTAAAGTGCTTTTCCTGTCAGAAACACACCTTGCCCAATCTGAATCTGTGTAACCTGCCAACCTTACTCCATCTCCCCGCCTATAGTCCAGTCCATAATGAACAGTGCCCTGCACGTAGCGAAGAATGTGCTTTGCAGCTACCCAGTGCTCCCTCCTGGGCTCAACCATGAACTGGCTAAGTGTGTTCACTGCAAAGCATATATCTGGTCTAGTTCTGACCATATACATCAAGGACCCAATAAGTTGCCTATACAATGTGGGATCCACCAAACTAGAATCTGAAGCATGAAGCTCCTTCCAGTTGGTGATCATAGGTGTAGACATGGGTCTACAATCTTCCATGTGAAATCTGCTCAACACATCCACAACATATTGCCCCTGCCCCAGAAAGATATGCCCCTCCTCCTGCCACACCTCAGCGCCCAAAAAGTAATGCATCGACCCAATGTCCTTCATCTCAAAATCCATAGCAAGATCCTCCTTGCAATCACTAATCAGTCTCTTTGCCACAGTAATGAACAAGTCATCAACATATAACACAAGAATGAGCAGATCATCCCCTACAACAATGTAGTATAGGTTCGGATCTGCATCACTCTTCGTGAAACCCATCTACTGCAAGTAAGTATCAATCCTCGAATACCGAGCTCTCAGAGTTTGCTTAAGTCCATAGAGTGCTTGCCTTAATCGGCATACATGGGTCTCCCGCCCAAGTACCTCAAAGCCCTGTGGATGCTCAACATACACCTCCTCCTCTATAACTCCGTTCAGAAATGTGGTCTTCACATCCATCTAATGGATCTGCCAACCCATTTCTACAACAATAGAAATAAGGGACCGGATAGAAGTGTACTGAGCTACGGGAGCGAAGGTATCATCATAGTCAACTCCCTCTATCTGTGAGAACCCTCTAGCCACAAACCTCGCCTTGAACTTCTCAATGCTGCCATTTGCAGCATGCTTGATCTTGTAGAGCCACCTGGAAGTCACAACTGACTTGCCCTCAGGCCTAGGCACCACCTCCCAGACGTGGTTCTTAATAATAGAGGCATACTCCTCCACCATAGCCTCTCTTCATACCTCATGGCTGGCGGCCTCCTCATAGCTAGTAGGCTCAGAGTCAACAATGCTGGTAGCCTTGGTTACATAACTGCAAAACCGCTAAGGTGACACACTCTCCCTGTTCACCCTCTTCGGAGGACCAATAGACTCTGCTTCCTTCAAGGTGTCTTGAAAACACTTGGGCGTCCTCTTCCTCGAAGAAGCTTCCCCATAGGGAATCTCATCCTATGCCCCCTAGTCTGGTGAACCTGAAGGTCTGCCAACTGATCCTGGTGTGCTTGTATGAGCACCTGTCCTCAAAGAACCTGTACCGACACCTGTGCCCGTGTTAGCTGAAGTGCCATGTGAACTCTGTACCAGTGGGCTCCCTAAAGAAGTGCTCAGTAAACTCGCCACTGGTGCCCCATATGTCACTGACATTGAAGTACCTCCTGTACCAGTCGATGTAGAACCCTGAGGTCTTGCTCCTTGTACCTGACCTCCCTGTTGAGGAGAAGCCTGTTACTCTCTCCCATCATACTCTCGTGATCTCCAATAGGTCTTCTCCTTCTCGAACTTCACATCCTCCTAATCACCACTCTTTGTTTAGAAGGAATGAAGATCCGATAGGCCTTCGAAGTTTCGTTGTAACCCATAAAGATACCCTTCTCTGCCATGGGTTCCAGCTTCGTCCTCTGCTCCTTGGGGATATAAGAATATGTGAAACATCCAAAGATACGAAGATGTCCCACATGAGGCTTCTCTCCAGGGAAAGCCTCCTCCGGAGTCATATTCCCCAAACCTCTGTGAGGACTCCTGTTCTGAAGATAAACAACAATATTGTAGGCCTCAACCCACAAAAACAAGGGCAACCCCTGATCATGAATCATCGCTCTAGCAGCCCCAACAATAGCTTTGTTCTTCCTTTCAGACACCCCATTTTGCTGGGGGTTGTAAGGAACCATGAACTCTCTCCTGATGCCCTCTTGTTTGACCTCAAGACTCGAATCTTCCTACTTGTCTGCTTTTCCACAAGAGCTTTGAACTCTTTAAAGCGACTGAAAACCTCACCCTCGGTCTTTAAGAAATATATCCAAGTCCGCCTCGAGTAGTCATCAATGAATATAACATAATACTCATAACCACCCAAAGACACATGAGAAATATGACCACTAACATCAATATGAATCAAGTCTAGTATACCAGTAGATCTGCTGTCGCTCGCTGGGAATGGTAACTTGGTGTACTTTCCCAAAGCACATCCTCTACAAACCTGATAATGCTCGACACTGAAATCAGGAACTCCAGTAGTGATCTCCCTCAGAACTCTCAAAGCTCCATGATGCATATGCGCCATCCTCTGGTGCCATAACTCGTACAAGTCTCTACTGCTGGTGGTACTAGTGTGAGTGCTACCAAATGTGCTACTCACCAATGCTCCTGCCGACTGAAAACTGAACTTGTGTAGTTTCCCAGAGCGGACTCCAATCACTTTGGACGAAGTGATGGAAGCTCCCCTAGGATGCATCAATACCTGCCCTCGTGAGAAAGTGACGTCAAATCGCTTCTCCTCCATAGAAGACATTGAAATTAAGTTCTTCTTCATCCCCAAAACATACAAAACATCCATAACCTTCAAAGGAGGCAAAGACTCCCTCTCAAAGGTCACAATCCCCACACCAACAGCTGTCACAGTGCGGTCATCTCCTAGTACAATCTCAATATCAAGTGCCCTCTCTCTACAAGCTCTGAAAAAAACTTCTGTGCACCAGTCATATGGCGGGAAGCCCCGCTGTCTATGTACCACACATCAGATGATGTACTTTTACTAGATGTAGAAGTAATAAACGCAAAGTCCCTGTCAAACTGTGAAGTAAACTGCTCCGCCTCTGCTGAAGTTGAAATACCCTTCATCCCCTTGTTTTTCCTCTCAGGACACGTAGCCGCATAGTGTCCCATCTTCTGAGATGCCCAATATTTGACTTTGGACATATCCATATCTTTCTTCTTCTCCTTTCCCTTACCCCCATCTGATGACGCCCCTTTCTTGGCATTCCCTTTGTTCTTCCGCTTGGCTGTCAAGGCTACATCCTCCTCATCTGCTATCTTCACCCCACCATTGGCAGACTTTCGTATCTCATGCTGCACACAATCATCCAAAAATCTGTCCCAATTGAAAAGATTCTCCCTAGAGGTAACAACATCTCCAAAGACCTCCCAAGACTTAGGAAGTCCCGCTACAACTATCCTGACTAACTCTATGGGTGAAACTGCCTCACCAATAGTAGTCAAATCATCATGTACCTGTTTGACCGTGCCAAGATAATGAACTACACTTTCAGCCTTTGTCATCCTAATGTTCTTCAATTGTTCTTTGAGTATCATCTTCCTGCTCTCATTGGTACTCTGATAGAGAGTGGTTAGAGCTGTCCACAATATGTGTTTCCTCTCACCTGAAGAACAACATGATCTTTCAGACTATCCATCAAAATGCTTTTTGCCTTTGAATTATTTTTTGTGAATTTATCAAGTTCATCTGCATCAGTAGGAGGTACAACCTCTTGCCGCACTATGTTCCAAACTGCTGCCTCCTCAAACACTGTCTGAATTCTGTCCTTCCAAACAACATAGTTGGATATTCCGTCTAGTCTGTCTTCTATCCTTAAGAACATGGCCATGATTGCTGTCCAAAATTTACAACACCAAGAAAATGGAGAAATGAACTTTCCAGCACACCTTGTTGTCCCAAAATATGAGTTTGCTGTTCAAAAATTTAGTTTGTTGTCCAAACCAATGTTTTATGTCCCAAACTACAGTGTGCTGTTCAAACTGCAATTTTCAACCTGTAGCTCTGATACCATGTTGAAATTTGATGACTAAAACGTTTCCTGCAATCCCAACCCGGTTTTAATTTCACCTTATCACTCCCATTCAGTTAAATTCCCTTTCCCATAAACATGCATTCAACATATAGAATTCTGGAAATGAAATTTTCAGATTAAAACACATGGGACTGTCAACACATGCTGAAAATAAATATGGACATAAATAGACCAGCAACACATAAAAATACACACAGATTTTGGTCAACTTAGACCCAGACAAAACCACTTCAATCTTCTCCAGGAAAAACCTCTTAGAGAGCCCTTCAAATTTATTTATCTTTCAAGGTCAGGAAAAATACATTTGCAGACAAAACGAAGCAACAAAATGCAACTTATCTCTTTAGCCCAAAACTTCTTGAAAACTGTGCCCACTTTGCCTCGATTTCCATGCCCAATTGAAGGTGAAAATATGTTCTGTACGGATACCGACTATATGGACTGTACTGTATGGATTACTTACAGATTTATTTACCACTATACGGACTGTACTGTATGGATTACATACAGACTATACTCTATGGATTTCCGTACCGATGTATAGACTGTATGAATTTTTTATTTTATTTTTATTATTTTTTATTCAGAAACTTATCTCGAACTATGTGCAGCTCACATCATTAAATGATGTTTGTACTGTACATATTTAGATCAACGGATGAGAATAAATATGCATTTAATTTTCACTTTCTATTTTTTAACTCACCAATTAAATAAAGTACCGACATTGTACTTTATGTCTTGTTGAGATTTTGTGTATTTGGGGTAGCATCAGTTGTGCTCTAGATCACAAATTTTGAGGAAGGACTAGAGTTCACCTAATCTACAAGACTCAAAAATGGATTTGGGAAATTTCATATGGTTTAGGAGATATTAAATTAATTAATTATTTTAAGTGTATTTCCTAAGTTAAAACTTAGGGAACTTAAATAATTAAAGTGAATTTAATTAAACATGTGATGAAATTCACATGCAGGGCAATGTGACTGCTTTTAATCTTAGCCATTGATTCAAGATCTGATCATGGCCATTGGTTTTCCAATGAGAAAAGTATAAAGGAAAGGCTTGGGGTCATTTGTAAAGACACATAGAGGCAAAGCACTGAAGCTAAGATGAGATTCTAGGGCAAGGTTTGTTAAGAATACTCAGAAGTGTTTCAGCCACAGAGAGGGTAATTTAGGCCAAAGGGATGATCTGATCCTCGAGTCTAGAATACAAAAGAGGCATAGATCAGCTCAAGGACAATGCAGAAGAGTAAAGTAGCAACAACAACAAGGATAACGCAGTCCCTCCAAGGATAGCGTGGTTTTCAGCAGGAAACCCTTAGAGGGCTACGCAGAGACCCTAAGGGGCAGCGTAGTGACTGCGTTACCCAGTCTGGGGTAATGCAGTCTCTTCCGAAGCAGCGTTGAGGGTTTGAGGGGCTTCAGAGGCTGACGCAAAGGCTTTCAGGGGCAGCGCTAGGGTTTCTAGGCCCCCCAGATAAAACGATGAAATCTGAATCTAGTATATTCTCTGTCGGATTTTCCAGATCTGGAACCCAGATTTGTGTATTCAGAAAAATTCTTAATAATAAAACCCTCCAGCAGCCAGAGACTAGTTTTCCCGCATTGGGTTTTTCCGGGGACTATTTGTCCAGAAATAATTGTGTCACTTTGTCAATGTCTGCATGTGCTTATTTTAGATCTGGATTGGTAGAGATCTGTTATGTGTTTTGCTTCGATTTTAACTTGAATTTATTCAGTTAATAATTTGTATAAGTAGGAGTAGCTTAATCGGATTAACAGTGATAATTTCTGCATAAGTATAAGGATTCAGAGTTCCATGGTATCCAGACAGTGCGGATCTAGAGGGTCACTGCGGGGAGATACGGGATCTGTTTGTGAAACGATTTGGCAAAGCAACGAGAAAATGATTAGACTAGGGACATTAGAACAAATTCTTGCGAGGAGGAAGGGTGACGGTGTCTCATTATCTCAGCCATTACAAATCACACAGAGGCAACTTAGAAACAATGCTGGTTGGGTCTGAAGCCAGCCAGTGTGATTCAGATTTGAATCTGTTAGATCCAGAAAAGACTGCAGAAAAACTGCAGAAATTCAGAAGAGCTGGTGGGGTTAAACTTCTGAAGTTTTCAGATTTTTAAGCCTTAGCACAAGTGACAAAGATTGGGAGGAGATCAGCTTCTCAAGAAATTTCTTGCCAAAGGAAACCTGGAGTTTGATCAGAGGATCAAAGAAGAAGCTGAACCATAGTTGATTTGGTAGATTTCCAAGGAGGGAAATCAAGTTTCAGAGGGAGTAGAAGGCACCTGTTTCACCAAGGGCTTTAGATCCATTTCTCTAGCAAAGAGAGAAGGAAGTTCCGACACACTCTGAGCAGATGGCTCCTCATGGACTGCGTGATCAGGATAGGCTAGAGGGCCTCTCAAACTTTTTGGTTTGGAAAGTAAGGATCCTGATTGTCCTTGAGGCGTACAATCTAAGAGACCATGCAGAGCAGACTCTCGACACACCGACATATGCGGATATCCTACGGAAGCATAAGGAAGTTGCTGGGCATGCCAAGCGGCTAATAATGGATAGTATCAAGGACCATATTGTACCACACATAGCTGAGAAGAAGACAACTAACGAAATATGGAAGGCCTTGACTTCCCTGTATGAGGGAAAATCAATCCAAAGGAAAACGCTGCTGGAGACCCAAATGAGGTCATTCATGATGACCAAGGGAGAACACATGGAACACTTCCTCTTCAGACTGTAGGAAATTAGGGATCAACTAACTGCAACGGATGCAACTGTAGATGATGCAGTGATAGTCAAGACTGCCATCAATGCAGTCACAGATGAGTGGGAAACCTTTGTCCAAAGTATCTTGGGCGGAGCGGACCTCCTAGATTGGAATAACTTGTGGTCAATCCTGCGGTAAGAAGAACTACGCAGATTCACCAAGAGGCAGCACAGCCCTACGTTGAGCAAAGTAAAGAAGGAAGATGAAGAAGATGCAGCCTTGGCATCGAAGAAGTAGTCGAAGAAGAAGAAGGATCTTTCAAAGATCAAGTGCTTCCAGTGTGGTGAAATGGGACATTTTGCCAGCCATTGTCTAGAGAAGAAAAAGGAGAAGGAAGCATCCTCTTCCAAGGCAGCTGTGGCAGATGATGCAACCATGAGTGTTTATGAACCACGTAGGTGGGGTGACATGGACATGTAGAGGAGCTACATGGAAGAAAGGCGGGATCCTTGAGCAGCTCATCTCTTGGATCACAAGCGAGCTACGACAGCCTTGAGACAGTAGCGGGACAAGTGGAGCAGTGGGTGCATAGATCATAGACGAAGCAGAGGTAGAGGCAAATCTGAAGACTGGAAGGAGCAGCGCAGAGCAAAGCAGCAACAACGTAGAAGCAGTGGCAGCGCAGAGGCTGATGCGACTTCAATAGCGCAGAGCAGTGTTGTTTACGCAGTGCAGAGCTGCAGTGGTGAAAAGAGCTTCAGAGGGACAACGCAGTACAGCAACAACGTGATAGATTTCAGCACAAAGAGATGATGTGACTTCAGTAGTGCAGAGGGAGTTTGATTACGTAGGCAGAGCTGTAGCTGTGCATCATTCTTTAGATGCCAACACAGATCTGTAGCCTATGGAGCTTCAGTGATGAGGATGCAACCCATTTGACTTGTTTGTCAAAGATTGGGCAGGAGATTCAGTTGTTTCTCTTAACAACTGAAGTTGCAGTGCAACAAATCAGCAGTGGCAGTGCTATGAGCAACACAGATGCAACATATTGAGAGGGAGATGCAGTACAATGGTTGCAGTGGCAGTGGCAGAGTCATGGGCAGCAGTAGTGCAAAGTTGAGTGGCAGGAGGCCAAGCTTCAACAGCACAAAACTAGTGCCCAAAATCATGTAATGCATAAGTGTGATGTATTGCTAGAGCACACCCTTCTTGCTAAGAGGGAGTGTTGAGATTTTGTGTATTTGGGGTAGCATCATTTGTGCTCTAGATCCAAAATTTTGAGGAAGGACTAGAGTTCACCTGATCTACAAGACCCAGAAATGGATTTGGGAAATTTCATCTGGTTTAGGAGATATTAAATTAATTATTTTAAGTGTATTTCCTAAGTTTAAACTTAGGGAACTTAAATAATTAAAGTGAATTTAATTAGACATGTGATGAAATTGTCATAAGTCACACAGGTCAAGCTTTCTTTTAATCTTATCCATTGATTCAAGATCTGATCATGGCCGTTGATTTATCAATGAGAAAAGTATAAAGGAAAGGCTTGGGGTCATTTCAGTGTTTTAAAACTCGAACTCTGGTTCCGAAATGGTCGAGGGTCGGCTCCGACTCCGACTCCGACTCGTTGTCGACTCGGCCGGTTCGGTTTCAATGATTCAGTCTTTGTAAAAAATACATTAAATATTAATTTTTTTATAAAAAAACATAATTTTAAGGATTTTCATTCATGTTTTCAAACAAAAAGCATTGCAATATAGACAAAAGACAACATATGATCAAAGTAGGCTCATGAATATATCCATTATATCAAAATTTCACCCAATGCACTGTCCAATACATGATTATGATATAGAGATCAAAGCAAAAGACATAACCAAGGAGGCTCTAAATGGCCTCTACAAGAAAACATGAATAGTCACTACTGCTAGTCATCTAAGAAGGCAATATCCTCTGGCTCACACTTTGAACCAGAGGGGGAAACCACTCGCTCCTCATCATCAATATCCTCAACTAGAACTGTAGTACATTGAGCCTGAGATAGACGAGTTATGCGCTTCCGTCGTCGCTGACTAGAGGAAGTGCTTGCGGCTGCAACTGGAGGACTTGGGACCGGTTAGAAGGCTGCATAAAACCCTAACAACAAAGAAAAATCCATTTTGAAGTCCGATTTGGAGGCTGGGTGGGGTCCACGGCCAGCTTGAATTGGCTCGGCCGTTTTAGCTTGGGCTTGGCCGAGCCGGCCGGTTTGTGACCGAACTGGCCGAGCTGGTCACTTGGTGACCAGCTCGGTCGGTTCGATCACAAACCGGCCTCCGGACTGGTTTTTCTACCGAGTCGGTTCGATCGGGGGTTTGGCTCGGTTGGCTCGGCCGATTCGAAGCTGGTTCGGCTGATTTTTAAAACTATGGGTCATTTGTAAAGACACAAAGAGGTAGAGCACTGAATCTAAGCTGAGATTCTAGGGTAGGATTTGCTAAGAATACTCAGAAGTATTTCAGCTGCAGAGAGGGGAATTTAGGCCAAAGAGATGATCTAATCTCGGGGTCTAGAATACAGAGGCAGAGATCAACTGAACGACAGCGCAGAAGAGGAGAGCAACAACAGCAGCAAGGACATCGCAGTCCCTCTAAGGACAACATGATTTTCAGCTGGAAACCCTCAGAGGGTTACGTAGAGACCCTAAGGGGCAGCGTAGTGACTGCGTCACCCAGTTTGGGGTAACGCAGTCTCTTCCAGAGCAGCGCTGAGGGTTTGAGGGGCTTTAGTGGTTGGCGCAGAGGCTTTCAGGGGCAACGCTGGGGTTTATAGGCCCTAATCTTGGCTGAGTTCTGTAAATCCTGTTTGAGGTTGTGGATCAGTCATTATTTTGGTCCTAGATCAGCCAGTGAGCTGTAGATCTAGTATATTCTCTGTCGGATTTTCCAGATCTGGAACCCAGATTTGTGTATTCAGAAAAATTCTTAATAATAAAACCCTCCAGCAGCCAGAGACTAGTTTTCCCGCATTGGGTTTTTCCGGGGACTATTTGTCCAGAAATAATTGTGTCACTTTGTCAATGTCTGCATGTGCTTATTTTAGATCTGGATTGGTAGAGATCTGTTATGTGTTTTGCTTCGATTTTAACTTGAATTTATTCAGTTAATAATTTGTATAAGTAGGAGTAGCTTAATCGGATTAACAGTGATAATTTCTGCATAAGTATAAGGATTCAGAAATTTCTACATGTCTAAAGTCACTTTTCACTTTATAATTTAACATTGACTTTACCACTTATAAAGTCACTTTCACTTTATAAAGTCACACTTAGGAAAATAATTATTTTGGACACTTTTCCCTAGGTAGAGACTAACCCATGGGAAACCACTTGTCCAAGGTACATTACAAATCGACATGCTTTGTAGCATTTAACTTTTGTTGCTCTTGTAATCTCTCCAAGCTTTAATTTATATCAGCCAATTTTCTAGTGATTAGTAGGGTATTTTTATGCTTAATTTTGATTCTGTTGTACTACCTTGGAATTTCTTGAATTTTTGAATTGTATGGTTGATGGAATTCAATTGTATGACTTATTGTATCGGATTCATACTGGATTTTGTGCCTTTATTGCATCTTAAAGAGCTGTTCAATTTATTGTAAGATCAGGGCCAAGGCACGTTGCCATTGGTGAAATACTGAAATTCAAGGATGTTATTCATGTTTTCTTCCAATTTCTGCCTTATAATTTGTGTTGATGGAATCAATTGGATCTCTGCTTGGCTTACCCATTTGTATTTCAGTGTTAAATGAATTTGATAAATAAGAACGTAGTATCAGTGTTGCGAACATCTCGATAACATCCCGATTTTATCTCGAAATCACGATTTTTTGGCCTAGCAGATGTTTGCCGAATTTTAAAGATATTTTTATGGTATCTTAAATTTGCCGATGTTCACCGATATTTTACTGATATTTTCCTGATTTTTACGATTTTTTGGTTTTCCAGACCCTTGCCGATTTTATTCCGATGCCGATGTTCGCAACATTGTGTAGTATGCTGCGCAACATTGTGTAGTATGCTGCTTCTTCTCATGAAGAATGTTTTCTTTCTAGCACTATGTGTCATGAATACTCAATCATGACTAAGGCGCTGTCCTGCATAGAGTTAATGGACATTACTTTCTGCAGTCTCTAAGTGTTATCCCTTTCATCATCTATAAAGGAACATATATCATCACAGTTGTAGAGACAATTTGCATGCACCATTTGTCTAAATCCAGTTGAATCTTCATTGAAAATAGTTGTTCTAGGGTGACAGACTATTACATATAACTTTAGGACAAGCAAGGGTAAATCTACCCAACACCGCTCCCCCGCCCCCCCATTCCCACCACACCCTGCTGGCCCAAGTACTGGCCTGAAGGCCTAGAGTGGTGCAGGAAGGTGCTCACTGCATTGAGGCCCTGAGTGGGAGAGAGGGGAACAGAAGGAAAATATATAATATTTCAAAATTCACTATTATACCTAGTAGGGAAGGTCAGTCTGTTTCCTATACCATTCTCTGTGTTGCATCTTTAGATTAATCAAGCTTTAGACTTTTTATTAGTTCATCTGATCTTGTTTTTTGGATCAGGATACTCTGGAAAACATGGAGGTATGCTTTACTTGCATACCAATAGTATAATGTGTTCTTCTAGGCACTATGTATTTTACATGTTTTCATCCTCTAGCAGATTATCAAGGACTTACCAGAGGTTTCCGTCATGGTAAAGTGTACTGCTCATTAATCACGGCACGCCTTGTCAATATGAGAATTGGGATTTCATGGGATCAATTGCATGTTTTACCTTTAAATGAGAGAGTTGATGTAGATGGAGTATATGTAACTGCTATTGATGCCAATCACTGCCCTGGATCAGTTATCCTTCTTTTTGAACCACCTAATGGTAAGGTAAGGCTTGGACAGTTTCCTTGTAATGGTATTTAATTGATGTGAATATCAAGCCATGTAAAATGATGTCAAATTATGTTTTTGACAATTTCCAAATCTTGCAGCCTGTTCTTCACACAGGGGACTTCAGGTTCTGTCAAGAGATGATTACCAATCCAATTCTTGATTCCTGTAATATTCATACACTTATCCTCGATACGACATATTGTAATCCTCAGGTATTAGTCAGTTTGGCCTGACACGCTTGGAACTTTTTAAAGAGATATTTCAAACTCTTATTTATTTAGGAAGGTGCCTCTGACAATTATAGGCTTTTCATGCAGTATGACTTTCCAAAGCAGGAAACAGTTATTCAATTTGTTCTGGAAGCCATTCAGGCAGAAGCTTTCAACCCAAGAACTCTCTTTCTGATTGGTACTTATACCATTGGTGAGATTGATTCTATACTTGACTAATTTTTATGGATTTATAGTTATAAGAGTTGTATATTTCTTGACTATTTTATGGCTTTCTAATTATAAGGATTCTAGACTTCTTGACTAATTTTATGGCCTTCTACCCATATCATCTGAATAATGATACTTATGAAACTAATCGCAGCTTGGTTAATGATGTTTGCATGGCAGGAAAGGAGAGAATATTCTTGGAGGTTGCAAGGGTTCTTCGCAAGAAGGTTTATGTTGGTGCAGCCAAACTTCGGTTGCTGGAATGTTTGGGACTACCTAAAGAGGATATGCAGTGGTTAACATCCAATGAGCAAGAAAGTCATATTCATGTTGTGCCTTTGTGGAGCATAGCAAGCTTCAAGAGGATGACTTTCATATCAAAACGTTATCATGTAAGAATCTAGTTTTTAATTCTTAATTGCAAATTTTAATGGACCAAGTGGGTTCTTAGGGTGGTTGGTAGGTAATAGATCTCATTTATCAATAATTGGTTGTGATTTGCAATCTCATTGCACAAACATTGAGACAACATTGGATATGGCTGACTTAGTAAATTTCATCCTCGTCACAGCAAGAATCTTGACCATACTGTTTTTTTGTTTTGTTTTGTTCACTTTCTACTCTACTTTAGCACACTCCTTTCTCTATTGGAAATATGCTGATGCCATCATAAATACTTGTAGGGTTGTTACAATTCTATAGTTGCATTCTCTCCAACTGGATGGACTTTTGGGAAAGGAAAGAAAAAGACTCCAGGAAAAAGATGGCAACAGGGAACCGTTATCCGGTGCGATAAAATATTTCGTAAAAGCTGCAATTTTTGTTTCAATTGCTTGTTTTGATCATTAATCACCAGTCTTAGATCATCTAACATGTTCTGCTATTTTGTGGTGCAGGTATGAGGTACCATATAGTGAACACTGCAGCTTTACAGAGTTAAAAGAGTTTGTCAAATATATTGCACCAGAAAACATCATACCAAGTGTAAATAATGATAGTGCTCAGGCTGCTGACAACATGGTTGCACTTCTCCTCAATGAAGACTCCTGAATGAATTCACTCCATCGAACTTGGGGAGTGAGATGCGACAACTTCCATTATCTGGGTTTGACTCCGTTCTTTTGTAAAATGTGTATGTGTAGAAACTGTTGGCACCCATATTCCAAATACGTGAATGCATGGCAAAGCCAATTAGCATGCTATATTTGTCCACAAAGAAATACACTTGTGTCCTGTCATGCTGGTTTGACTTTAAGTTATTGAAAAGTTGAAAACCTTAGGAGAATCAAACAAATGGAAAATGAGATCCTCATTAATCTTAAAATAGGTTTAGAAATTCTTTAGGTCACGACTACCCATACAAGGTTTTATAAAGTTTGAGCAACTATTATTCAATATGAATAGTGAACATTATCTTGGAAGACAGTAATGGGGTTATCTAGGTCCTAGAAAGACTAACGCAATGGATAACGGTGAAAAGTTGTATTGCCTTTAGAGTGGAGATCATTGAAAGATTTCTCAGTTTTCATACTATTGATTAGCTACATTGGTCAATCTGTTGAACTGATTGCAAGGGAGTGTGACAAGTGATTATGACATGGACGTAAAAGTAAGGTTAAGCTCAGAATTACATTGCACGGGAGTGTGAGTGATTATGGCAAGGACATTAATGTAAGGGTAAGCTCAGAGATACAATGTCATGAAGTAATAGTGGGTAGAAAGAAGGATTTGAAGTGATACCTTTTATTCAGTTGCAGTAAATCAATGTATTTGACTGAAAATACAAAATGTACCCGTTCGAAGGCTTTAAAGTTATATGCAGTGTTGATAACATCACCAATATTTTGGCGATGCACTGAAAAATTGAGTTTTTTTGGTCCAGCTGATTTTTCAGTCCGAAAAAATTGCGATTTCCAAAAAAATAAACATCGTGTGGCTTAAAATCACGTTTTTTTTCCCAATATTTCGTGCTGTTTAGTAAAAGAAAATTGGGGCTCGAGTCATAATACCTTTTTTCTTGTCATTTCACTAAGCAAGTTGGAGCTATGAGACAATTTGTAGTGTAGCTGAACGTTATTGCGTAATTTTAGAAGGGATTCCAAGTGTCAAAGTCTTCTTAAAGCAAAGGCAGGCTTTACTTACTAACTGACCTGTCTCTTACCCAAATAATTCTTTCTTGGATGGAAGATTCTTGGTCCAAAGAGGAAAATGTGTCTGCCGCTTTGGTCTCCACCTGAACCTTATAGTAGCCGCCGAGCAATTGAAAAGAAGGAACGCTATCTCTCAAAAATATAAGATACTTGCTTTAAAGAATATAAGATGCTCACTTGAAAGAGGATTGCGTATGCTAGCCACTTGAATGAAAGCCAATCTCAATCAAAATAGGCTTACAAAGATGCTAATGAGTTCTCCGGGGGAAGCAGAGGAAGAGAAGAAAGGATGATAAGAAGGAAGGTAATAAAGAATAGTAAGACAGATTAGATAGACAGTAAGGAATACTAGTAAGAAAGGCTTAACTAGTTCTGACTGGACTAGAGACAGGACTCTAAGGCTGAATTTGATGTAACTGATTTGTCTAGGCCTTGCTAATACTATGTAATTAATGGTAATGTTAAATTCTTAAAGTAAAAAGATAAAAATAAAAGGATGCTTGAGAGTAGTTTTGACCTCACGGTTTTCATATGGAGAAAGTAAAATTTTAGATCCTACTCAAAATCCAACAAACTTAACAGTTTTCAGGGCTTCAGGATTTGGGTGATGCAACATTTCCATTTGATTTTGTCATATATTGATGGTATGGAACTACCATTTAATCAAGAGCACCAAGTCCTCTATATATTCAATGTTGGTGGGAGTGATTGTTGAACCCCTTTGTCATGACTCTAGTAAAAATGCATCCATCACTCAAACAAAATTTCAATTTGACATGTTAAGATTTATCTATCTTATTATAATGGTTGGAGAGTTATATTGATGATGAGGATCCCAATTTATGAAATAATTTTGATGATATGTATTTATTTGTTGTAGTATGATTATTTTGGACTCTAGAGGTCGTTTAGAGCCTCTTTGTTGATGTATTGTTGGTTCAAAGATGGATTGCATTTGATGCTATTTGTTTATATGCACTAGTACAATTGAATTCGTATCATCATCATGTAAAATTGTAAATATCTTAATTTTTAAATTTTGAAAAGAATTGAATGTTTCTCTATATTTCATTTTTGTATGTGTAATAATGAACTAATTTATCATATATAAATTGTGTCACTTGTCCTATTTTTGGGGTCATTGTGTGATGTCTCAGACACTTGTATTTCTTTGTCCTTCGTGTCTCGTGTCATTATGTCAGGTGACATAAGTTTTAAGGTGATATTGATGTAGACAATGTTAATTTCCAAATTATTGCGATAATTATTGAAATTAATGTGATAACTTTAAAACCTTAAATTATCGTGATATATACAGGCGATATTATCACCATGTCTAATTTGGTGGTATTATCGTAGTAAGTGTAACATTGGCTAGGAGTTCGGAAGAATAATTGAGTTAAGAAACTAAATAAAGCTATATACAATAAAATTAAAGGTAGGGCATGCTAAAAAAATGATGTTCATCCTTAATCACATTCATATCATAATTTTTACAAATTTGTTGATCCCCCCATTGAATGACAAGAAAAAATAAAGGCAAGGAAAAGAGAAAAATAGGTCAAAGTCCTCAATTTTCCACTTTTGGGTCCGTGGTTGGACAACTATCAACAATCAAGATTCAATATTGACTTTGGTGTATCATATTTTATTCGACATCTAATATGTATATGTGTGTGTGTGTGTGTGTGTCATTGTGTTCATTAGAAGTTGTTGCTTTATATGCTTAAAATTTTGAAAAAAAGTAAATATTTTTTGTCGATGCCGATGTTATGAACTCTAGTTATATGGTGGTCCTCTCAAGAACAAGAACCACACATATATGACAATTAACCACGGTTGGATGATGAAACAATAAAAGAGATTTTAGGAAACAATATAAGGCGTTTGACATCAAAGATATAATATAATATAATGCTCCGAAAAGCATGAGAACATGTTGACAAGGGTGAACCTTTCAAGGAGCTCATCATAGTTGTTTTAATCTCTATCGCATATGTGTTCGATGTTGGTACAAGGTGTATTAGATGCATTTTAGAACTTATATGTTGTAATGCCAAAAGGGTTTTCATTGAAGGATTTCATTCTGCTATTTTATTGATGTGTTTTTCTTTTTGTAAAAGTATTTCATTTGAGTATATATATATAATGGCATGCGTGTGGGAACCACAAGAAAATGTATAATTGGCTTAATAGCCATAAATACGAACATAATTGCTTTAGACTATCCACCATAGGTATGGTGCCTCTTGGCGATACAACATATATGTTGAGTCTCCTAGAAAATATTGCCATTAATGTATAATAGAACATACCATCAAACATGAAAGGGCTTAAGATTATGTTTATACTAGAACTAGACGTACATTGGGTGGAGGAACATCCTTGTATTTTTTTGGAAAGGTTCAATTCATTGTTTATTGGCTCCACATCAAGTGTAATAACGTCCCAACCATAATTTCTAGGTTTCTTTTCCTCGGGAATTGCTAGCTTAAGAGTTGGAAATTTTTTGTTTAATTGTTGTGTAGGGGCATTATGTGGCTAGTTGTGGCAACAATCTACCCTCTCCCTCATGCTCGACCATCTAAGTAACATAGCCGCCCCTTACTATGTTGCGATATTTTGGATCAAGCAGAAAGGGTTGGGGAGGCAACACTATGCCATCTACTTTGTGTGCAAGGTGTCTCTCCCTTGCATTTAGGAGTTGACACATTTTGCCACATCCTACTCTATCTTTTGATCATGCATTATAATATGTAGTGAAAGATTCACACAAATTAATATGTTGTTAGTGAGAGGAAATTGATCCTCTAAGCCCTAATTTAATAGGATAACGTTTCCATTTATTAGATTGAAGACAATTTTGATTATAACAAGTAGTTAGCATCACTCAATGGTTCAGTGTGAATCCCCCCTCCCCCACCCTAATAGGGTAGATTTCCATGAGAGGAGGGAGTAGCGAGAAGTGGGCTAGATAAATTTGAGGTCTGTTTTTAAGAAGACATGACAAAGGAACACAATTATAAGAAATGTTGGGGGCTTTCAAGTCAAACACAAAAATGGCATGAGTGTTGGGGCATTAAACAATGGACATGTATATGCCATGTAGCAAGCCTACCTAGGAATAGGGACCAAGCATAAAAGTTCTTTTGATGGTTCCATACACTTGTAAGGAAGAAAAGCCAAGTGGATTGTTTTGGCTTAATCCTCTAGAGTTTACTAAGTTGGGAATCTAAAATAGGTTTGTGACAACCAACTATACCCATTTCTCGAATTCCAATTTTAATGCTTCTATATGTGGTTGGGAGAGTTGGGTGCATAATGCTAAACATGACACACATAAACTTACATTTTATGAACTCTGATACTCCCATGAGAATTTCCCTACAAACTTGAAATATTTGTAGAACAATGCCACAACTACCTTGAGTGATGCTTAAATATTTTTCAATTTAAATTTATGGTTTATCCTCTGGTGTAATGTAATGTTATGGCATGTGTTGTGCCTCTTTCACACATACATATATCTTCCAAGTTTCTCTTTTACTTCATTGTATTTTTTCATGCTATAACTTTTAAATATTATAGATTCAAAAAAATCAACTCTCTAAATCATTGGACCATTACCCTGACTACCCTTATAATGATCCCATATCGAGAAAGTCCCTAAACATTGTTCAAGAATTTACAAACCTAAGTGTTTAATTACTTTGCAAATATGATAGTGGTTTGGTCTCAAGTCGCAGAATACATGAACTATACTTCTCTATCGTGCATCTTTTCTTTTAACCAAGTGTTTGTGAATTTTAATATGATTAGTTTGTGCATGATATAATTGATCTTTTACTAACTTAATACTACATCTTGATTGTCAGAGAAAGTACATGTTACATTCACTTGAGACGGTGGAACATCATTTATAACTCTTTCTTAGACAAATTTCTTTACAGGTGACATTCACATTTTCCCTATATTCAAATTTTATTAACAAGAGTGCAATTGTTGATTTGAGGCTTTTGTGATCTGTGTTGTGTGTAGAATTTTCCGGATTTATCACATCGATTTTTATTAGAATCGATGTTTCGAACCAATCCTCCTTTTCTTTTGAGGAAATAATATAGAACCCAAACCCATGTTAAAAGCATGTCCTTAAGTAGTCTTTTTGCAATTTGTTGACACCCTCTACTAAAAAATGTGTGTTTGATCAACTTGAAGTGATTAATACTCTTGAGCTCTATTTGGAAATGTATTGCATTGCTCACACATTTAAACATTTTTTTTGGTTGTGTTCCAGCGAGTATATTTTCGAGCATTCTTAAACCTGGACACAATAGTAACTACATAACAAAGTTTAGTGATGTTGCAGGTTGACTTAAGGGTTAATTTCACATTTGCAAGTCAGATTCCAAGGTTCTAATTTGAACCTATCAAAATTGTCGAGTACGTTGTCATTGATGTTAAAGCAGAGGTAGTTGCAACATGTACAAGATGGCGTTGAATGCAGATGTTGTCATTGATGTCAAGGTTTGGAGGCCATTGATGTGATGGGTTCATACGATGATGCAACTTAACCATGAAACCCTAGTTACAGTTTGGATTCCTTGGTGTAGTTGATGATGATGTAGTTTGATATGACAGTGATCTGAGGTCCTGGATGTTGTTTGACGAAACCCTAGCTCTAGTGTTTGGTTTCTTGCATGATGGAGACAAACTGCTTTTGATTGAATTTTTGAAGCAACAAATCAGTAAGTTTTCCCGCTGAGACTGTCGTCATTAGGTTCTCATTGACAAATTGATTCTGGTGGAATGTGGAGTGTTTTGTGGGCTTCACGATTTGTGAGATATGGTCGGTCAAAGTCAAAGCCCCCAATTTGATGTCCAAAACCCCAAGGGAAGCTGACGTGGAAATAATAAATGATGTGGCAACAATTAAAACCCCAAACATATTAATGATGTGGCAGCAATTAAAACCCCAATCATATTAATGATGTGGCAGATTTACTATGGCTAAAATAAAGCTCAAAGTCATAAGGACCTTGCTATGATTTAAATTAAAAATCTAATCATAGCAAAAAAAATCTTATGGAATGTTTCAATATTTATTAAGTTTTTTTTTTTTTTTTGAAGTATGTGACTCCAAAAGTCAAAATTCAAGGGGAATAAAGTTAATTTAAATTTATGGAGGCTGGCCCAAATATTTGGCTTCGTTAACCTTTGGCTCCATATGAAATTTAATTCTCTCCCAAAGGTAGCAAACTAAGGTTTGGCTCCAATTTTAATAAATTAAAATTTCATAAATGTCGGCTGCCTTCCTAGACGCTTTTGTGGTCTCTATAAAAGATTAATTTATCATCAATCCGAATGCAAGTAATTGGTCTCTCTCCAAAATTATTCTATGCTATGTGGAACAAATCAAATATATTCTTGTGGTCTGAAGGGTTTTGTTCGGCATTTTTGATTCATTTTTTGGGAAAAGGGCTTTTGCTGGGTTGCAAGGATTAACTGTGTCTTTTTCTTTGCAGGTGGTATGGAAAGGATCTAACACATTGTGTTACGTGGTTTATTATGTTTCGATGTTCCTTTAAATTTATGGGCATTAGGGTTAAACACATATTACAATCACTCTGGGCTATTTGTGGATGTGGGATTAAATACTTCTGAGCTAATCTAATGTAGGAAGAAGTTATGGGTATTGGCCTACGTTTTTGGTCTCTTGACACAAGGGTCTTGTTGGGTTTCAATTTGAAGGTATATTTTCCCTCGAGAAATGCTTGTAACACGGATCTATAGAAGTCCTCTAGGTGACTTAATTACAACGGTGATTCTCCTCTGAAATTCTCTCTGATGAAGCTGAATTTTGAGCCTGAGTTCTCACTGGTGATGAACTTAACAATATTGAAGGTTACATGTGTTTGATTTGTAACAATTTTATATGGTTGCGTTCTAAAGTTTATCATCCTTTCCAAAATATGAATCATACATCCAGGTATCTTGTTGAGATTTAATTTTGGGTTTCAATACTGAACTAAGGAACATATTCACGGTCCTCTGTCATACACATCAAGTTTCGTAACTGTTATTGGAAGTTAAAATTTTGTAAAAGGAGTTTCGTTGTGTTTTTGGTCCCACACACATATCTAAACCATGGCTCGATCCCTCTGGTAGAACATATTCTTGGCTAAATCGATTAAGCCACAGGGAGCATGGAATTCTTTTTAATGATTAAGACTCAAAATTGTGCAGCCCTATGTTTGATCTAGTTTAGAAGCAGTTATGGTGGCATGCCTGAGACAACATATCCTTAACACACCTTCAACTCTCCTAAAAAGTGAATTTAAATAAACTTGTGGAAGTATGTTTGGATGACCTATGTAACAAAGGCGTGAAGCTAAAAGGGTCTGAAATCTGTACTGAAGGAAGGGTTTCACAATCCTATTCTTGCCATCATACCATTGAAGTCTGGCTCTTGTTACACTTGCCGCCTAACACACACACACCTACCAGTTAGTGAGAAAAGTCCTTAACCCCACAAGGTGTGGTTGGTGGCAAGAACTAAGAGATGGGGCTATCGCCTATTCCCGACTCTCTCTGTTTAAGCTATCTCTTAGGTTAGCTAAGGGGCGTGGTCCCTAAATGAAAAACTAAGTTAGATGGTTTCTAGGAGATACAAAGTTTGGATTACTTGAGATTGTGATAAAATAAAATGAGCAATATAAAATGAAATAATATTTAATATCCATCAAAACTTGAGATAATAATTAGCATATATAAAACCAGTGCTTTCAAATATTGCTTTAAGAATAAATAATACTTACTCAAAATAAAATAAAGTGTTTCAAATTGAAACACAAGTAACCTTGTCAATCAAACAAAATATGTTAGCAAGATATGATATCAATACAAGATATAAAATATGCTTTCAAGAAATTCTTTTAAAATATATGATCATTCACAAATTCAAAGCATGCAAGGAAACAACATGAAAATGACTTGCAAAGGAAACAAGTTAGAATTTTACTTGCAAAAATAAATAAGATGATGCTTGCCTAAAAAAAAGGTATTCAATTCAAAACAAATTCATCAATGACAAGTACATGGATAATTTGCAAGTAAAATAGTAAAATATGTTAGCATGAATGAACTTAAACTAAAATTTGATGCAATTATCTTGGTTACTTTTGATCTAAAATGCTTATTCTAGATGTGACCTTTCTTTCGACTGTTTTGAAACAAGTCCCTTATGTGAGTTGTGGGAGGGGTCCAAGAGAAAGACAACCAAGACTATATTAGTGGTACTTTACTTGGATTACCCAACACACCCGATGCCTTTGGCACTGCAGAGACTGTGGCTTTGATGACTACAAAGTCACTGTGTTAACCACATAAGAGGGTCTATGTCCCTCAAGTTGATGAAAGAAATGGGGTCCCTAAGAATTGTCTTTCAACAAAACTTATGCCTGGAGGTAAATTAAGTTAAGATGCAAATATATTAACATGCCTAATATGGTATGCAAGTAAGTTTACTTAATAGATATTTGCAATGCTTTCAATATAATGGAAATAGTGCTCAAAGTAAATTGCAAATGTAAACTCAATTGGAAAAGGAAATTAGTTTGCACATGAATTAAGTAAGATTACTAAATGCTTTGCTTCAAGTAAATGGAAATATTCTAAAAAAATATAACTCTGATAGTTGCTCAAGATAATGCAAGATACATAAGCTTCATGAACATATAATATTATAAGTTGCTCAAAATAATTGCTTTAACAAATGATAAACCAATAACTAACTATAACAATGAAAAAAAGCTTCCAATTTATGTACTTGCAAAATGAACAAATGACTTAAAATAAATGATCATGTAAACAATGAGCCTATTGTGAGGCCAACATGAAGAAGATTGTTAAACTAACTAAATCAACTTTGCTACTTGAAATGAGATGCCTTGCATAAAATAAAATAAATTGTTTCCAAAAGTAAAATTTAAAATTGTACTTGAAAGCTAAAGTTGAAATGACAAAGCATAAGAATGAAAATAAGTAGCAAAAGTAAATTTAGAAAATGAGATTGTGAAGGTGAGGTTGTGTTAATTTTAAGGCATGCAAGATGAAAAATAAGAAAATAATCTCAAGATCAAAGCACCTACACATTCTTCCTTTTTAAAAAGGAGAAAATGATGCCTTGGGTGAAAACCCAAGCTGCCACAAGCAAAACTAATATTTTACAGATGTTACAAGGTGAGGAACCTTTAAGAGGTCTCAAGTAAATATTCAAGAGGAGTCTTTACAATAAATAAGGTTTCTCAAGCTTTAGATCTCCTTCTTGAAAGTCAAATTCAGAAAATGAGGAAAGTACAATGAGAAAGCTCTCAATATTGAAGAAGTTAAGTGTCTCTTTATGTATTAAAGCTTCCCCCCCAATGGTGAATGGACTCTTGCAAAGGAAAATGAGGTAGTCTTCTTTGTCCATGACCTAGCCAAATATCAACCCTGCTCTTTGCTCACAACCTCTTAAAAAAATAAACTTTGAAAGGGTTTGAGAGGTCCTACAAGGAAAAGTGTTAGAGTTTGTATGATCCTTCCTTGAAGATCTTAGCACCAACACTCTACCTATGGGCTGCAAGATCAATAAACAAATTAGTGAGAGAGAATATGAAAACAACTAAATAAAATATAAATAATATACAAGAATTAAAATCAAGTGATGGGAGTGAACCCCATCACTTGGTTTAGCTTAGAAAAGATCTCAAATAGCTAATATGAATCAATGAAGCACTATTTTAAAATATTTGAATTTTTGAAATTGATTTGCATGTTATATACAAGCTATATCCAAATGAATCCCTGCAAGACTTCTTTGTAAGATAAACTATGAAAATCCAAATAACAATAGGAGTTCCTTTGAAGGTGCTTCAAGAGTGGGTTAGTCTCCCAAATACTTCTCCAATCCAAAAATTTATTATACAATACTCAAGTCACACAATGTTAGTCCATATACATTTAGATATGCAAACATTTAGATATACTTTCAAATCTAAAGCTAATACAAGATAGCTTTGCACTAGCAAGTTTACAAGAATATATGGAAAATAAAATAACTCAAAGCATAGAAAATATTATACCAATAACTCAGAACACACTATGCTCCAAAGGAAGAACACCCATGAATGGACCCTCAAAGTCTTTTTATTGCAATTCTTGAAAAATGTACAAAGTAATAGCACTTCCGCAATCACAATAGCTAGTAAAAAATACATACATAAGTGAGAGAAAAAATATCTCATTATAAAGAAGCTTGTGAGCCAATCCCAAGGCAAATGGTGACAATCCCAAAGAAATTGGATGACAATCCCAAAGCACCTTCATGCAAATTTGAATTTCCCAAGTGGCATCAATAATCCCTCAAGAAAAATAGAATTCCATCATGAAATGACAAGTGTATATGGGTGGGAACCAATGTGGGGAAAATTTCCCATAAAAATATCTGCGAAATATTTTCCCAAATCCTCCATAATGTGCATTATCTCCACAAATTTGAATTTCCAAGTCAAAAATTGCTGCACTTATGTCCCGAACTTGATTTCCTTGAGTGGGCCATGTATTTATGATGCAAGGTGCCAAATAATCCTCCAACTTGTCCTTTGACTCATTCCTTTGACTTGAGATAATTTCCAAGTTATTTCCATGTCATTTTGTCACACGAAACAATTTATTTATCTCCATTTCATTTATTTCTGGTTTAATTTATTGCCATATTTCCCACTATACTTAGGGAAAGTGGGTTGTGAGGGCCCATAAGACATTTTTAACCCCTCAAAGTGTGTCATAGTTTAAAGTTGATGGTGAGAGGTGTATTTTTTATTACTCATATCCCATACAAATTCACTAGACATCACTTATTACATTTCATATACAAATTTTATTCCAATTTCCACCTTGCGGGAAAAAAATAAAATGACCCCCTAGACCTAATCAAAATCTATGAAATTTTTTGTGTGATCTAGTATGGTAATATACAATGAACCTAGACACTAAGACTCACCCAAGGCCTCACCATCAAGCGGTACTCCTACTTTGGGGTTATGCTTGGAGGAAAAAACTCTATTAATTATTAAGTCCTCGTAAGAAGATGATAATTAACCAAGGGAAAAAAATCTCCCAGAGTAATAGTCACTTGATGAAAAGGTCCCAAGCTATCCAGGTCTGTTACATGACTTGCCTCCTCATATTGGCATCACTTTTACATTTTCCCCATAGGAATTATGGAATTTGAGTACAACATAAAATGATGAGAATAAGTAGAGTTGAAAAAATACGGTGATATGATGATCTCTGACGGTACAAGCAACCTTTGGTACATCCTTGGGCATGGAGTATTCAAAAAATCTATACGTGCCACTCCAGTGGTCAACAATTCTTTTATGCAACCCATTTACTTTAGAACTCTTGGATTGTGGACGTGAAAGTTTGTGATATGTCTACCATTAAATTGGATCATGAACTTCTCGAAACTTGCAGAGAATATTGAAATTTAAAGCGTGTTCAAGTTCTTAGTGAATTCTGTTCATAGAAGGATGAAGATGGACTTCTTGACATACCTCTTCACATTGCGTTGTGCAGACTTTCACATTTGTACATGATAATAAGGCTGCATAGGTGAGAGACCTAGGCATGATAAAAAAAGCTACTACAACCTTCAACACTGGTCTTCATAGTTGGAGCAAAGTTATAGTTGAAATATATTGTTGCCATATCGCTGTTTGTGAACTTGACCCAAAAAATCAGTGATCATGTTTTTGGTACTTGAACAAATCATTAATGATGTAAACACAATCTTGTCTAAATGAAAAACGAATCTGCACAAGTTGTAGGGTATGAAGTAGCATACTCCGTACTCTGCACAAAGTGGCATCAATATTGTGATTTCTTGTATAACCTTAAGAATTGTTGTAGATTATATAACAATGGTAAAAATGGTTCTTGTAGTAAATTATGATGTATGACTATACCCTTGAATTTTTTTTTAAAGTATGCAATGGGTTGAAAAGTGACCTAGTATGGATGTGACATTTTATATGGCAGATACCCTGATACATGAACTATATGATGGTGGTGACAATAATATTCTGATAGTGCTCTTGATACCTGAAAGCACTCTTGACATATGAAGGAGAAATTCAATGTGATAGTAAGCCTATGTATGGAAGTGATCTAATAATAATTACCCTATGACATTGACCCTTGGTATAACATGGTAATGAATATGATTTGAGAATGGATAGTGATGAAGTAGAGAAGTAGAAACAATATCAGAGGTAGTGGAAACAAAAATGGATGTAGCAACATCAATAGTAGAGTGAGAGGACAACAATGTAATGAGTAGTTACAGTAGTAGTTGTAGTGAGTGGAAAATGATAGCGGTAGACAGAGGACAACAATTGCAACAATGGAAACAAAGGGAAATAAGCAACAAAGTTGAACAATGCAACAATGAACAATGATTGAAGCAGTGGCAATAGAGGAAATTTGGAACAACGGTAGCAGCAGTAACAACGGTAGCAGCAGTAACAACAGTACCATCAGTAATAACAGTAACAATAGAGCAGTGGTGGAAGATGTCGCAACCGATAAAGTTAGCAGTGGATGGAAAGGACAACAAGTGCAACAAGAAGTCGAGTTGATTTATATTTGGGGGTAGGAGACCCCTTTAGATTATATATGTAAATTCTTCAGAAACTACTTGGGGACTTTTGTACTTCCTTCCAGGTTTACCTGCTAAATGTTTTATGTACATCATACATAATTGAGCTTATTGTTGAGCCAAATATTGTGTACTATTACTTGATGTGATGTTTCATGTTCTCATTAAATCTCTTAATGTTAAATGAAATAACTGAGTATGAAAAAGAAAGAAACACTGATTCACCTTCCTCTCAGTATTTCCAACACAAAATATGCTTCTATTGCACTCCCAAGGTTTTATTTTAGAATAGGTAGATGATTACAACGTGTGTGAGACTCTATGAAATTAAATATGATCTACATTGTAATATTTTTAATAAAAAAATCCATGTAAGAAAGTTAATAAAGGTATAATAAGGCCATGATTATGGGACACGTATTCCAAGATGAATGTTGGGAAAAATAGTGATGGGGATCACTTGTGATTAATTAATGGCTATGGAAATTGAAAAAGGCAATGCAAAGGCTTTGGAAAGACAAAGTGACATTTATTGACATTTTATTAATGAAAATAATGGAAATAGGAGAAAAGGAAGGTGAAAGGTCACATGTTGCATGTGAGGAGGAAAATGAAGGAAAATAATGGAAAATCGAAGAAAATAGAGACCTCATTAATAAAAAGGTTTCTAAGGATCAGTTCATGGCTTTTTGGTCACTTCAATTTTGGAGCTCTCATGTTTCGTTCTCTCCCTCTCATACTCTTGGAAACTTAGAGTTTTCTTGAAGGAGCGTGGCATACTTTGGATTTGGAGAAAGAAGGCAAAGGAAAAGCAAAAAAACGCAAGGGGACATATGGATCAACAACTACATTGGATTTTTCTTGTAGGTACCAAGTTTCATGTATGATTTTCTTGCTAGTTTTGGCATGCATGGCATATGCATGTGGTTTTTGGTTACGATATGTCATTGACATGGAGGATTTCCTGGATTGATAATGGTTTTTTATAGAATTTCCATTTCCTGGATAACTATGGTGTTGTGGGTTTTAATTTTATTTTCTGGTTGGTTTTCACATTCCTTTGGCCGCAGGTTGAGTTATTAGTTCTTGGAAGCCTTGGATGGAAAAACATTCTAGAATTCCTGTAACAATTTGGGTTGAGTTACTAGTCCTGGAAGCCTTGGTTAGACAAATCCTCTAGAATCCCTTGGTGTGTTGAGTTACTAGTCGTGGAAGCCTTGGTTGGAAAAACGCTCTGGATACCTGAGAACAAGAGTGGGTTGAGTTACTATTCATGGAAGCCTTCGTTGGAATAAACACTTTGGAGCCCTGGAAAGCTTGGGTAGAGACCAATATGGTGATGGTTAGTGATGTCCAACCGTGATGCAAAATCACTGGTTGAGGTGGTTTGGCCTCTGGATTCCCTGGTTGGTTTTGACTGGTTTGTTTTATGATATCTCACATTCATTCTTGGAATATGGCACGAGGGTGATTGGATGAAAGAACGATTTGGTTCAACCCAATCTATGGTTGGGTGGTACGTGGAAGTCCCAGACCTAGTTGCATTTTTAATATGCTAATAGGAGCTTATTTCCTTTTGTATTTGATGGGAAAATGTACTTGTTATTATGTGGTTTATATGGCTATCATATCCTTGCTATTTGTGTTGTTTATATGCTAGTTATAAGTATGTTTTATAAGAATGATGATGTATGAATCTCATCATGTTTTGATTAGTAAATGAGTGAACAATGAATATATGACCTAATAGTGGATAATGTAGCTATTGTGATAAGGCATCATCACTTCTTAATGATTCTCAGATAAGTATGAGACCTGTATGCTCAGATCTATTGTTGAGACCTGTAGATTACATATTTGTGACATGTTTGATAAAATCTCTGTCATGGCTAATAGGGGTCCATTTAAGTCATTGATAAAATGCTTGCATTAGTACCTTTGTTTCAGTGTTATTTATCATTTCTGGAAGTCTCATAGAGTTTTGGACAGTGGCATGAGTGCTGGCCCTGAAAAAGTTGCACAAAATTCGGGGTTGCTGGCTCAAAACTACCTGAAAATGTCCACAGTCACTGGGAGGCCTTGTCGTGTGAGCGAATGAAGGGTATCGGTTGCACTGTTTTCCTATCATGGGAGTGACTAGGGTGTTAGGGGTTAAGCACTTGGAAGGGTTGGTTGGCTCCTGAAGGTTCTATTACATGTGTGGAATTTTATTTTGGTCTAGTTACGTCGGTTCCACATCCTTAACTGTACATGGCACTATAAGGAAAATACCCTATAGCAGATGTTTTTGAGGAACCCCTTATAAAAATAGCTGAGACATCCGTTTGTAGTGGAGGTTACTAGAGGAGGTTGGCGGGTGGAGGTTTTTGCGGATGTTTTTTGTCCGATGTGTTTCTCATCCTACATCACACTAGTGCATTCCACTAGAAAAGCACCGGTGCATACTACAAATTGGCACATAGGGGCACAATTCTCTCCCTACAAACCTGCCCGGTGCGTCTAATTACTATAGCGCACCAATTCTCTACAAAAATTTAGCACTGGTGCGTCCTAAAAACCCGAACCAAAACTGAAACAACCCGGTACGGTTGGAAGAAACCGCCCAGTGCGCCTCAAAAGCCCGAGCACCGGAAAAGGTTTAAATAAAAAAAAAATTACGGCCAAAAATATGCATTTTTCACTTTTCAGTTCTCCAGAGCTCTCAAGCACTGGTGCACATTTACCTTCTATAAGGCGCCTTGCCATCGGTGCTTCCATTGCACGCACTGCTGCTATCCATTGCCCACCATCTCTATTTCGAATTTTGCAAAATGGTGGGCAAATTTAGTTTTGCAAATTCTATAGTAAATATGCCTCCTCGACACCCCAATGTACATGTATTTTAATTGTTTTCCATAATTAAAGTTTTTAGCGGATTAATTTTGTAAAATAACTTAAAATTCACCATTTAAAAAAAAAAAATTCCCGTGCCGTGTGCTCGAGCCATTCGGCTCGCACCGGTTCGCGGTGCTGCTTGTAAATTTACAGGCCACATCACAACAGGTGCTAAAGGTATCCACACCAGTTCTGATGCGATACTGAAATGGTGCACTGTGCTTTTTGAAAATTACAGAAATTGCGGTGGGGTCGGTTACCCAGCCGCACCATTGACCATGTCCAAGTTCGGGAGGACAGTGCGTTGACTGAAATATGTGCCTCGAGGCGGATATTTTGGTTAGCACACTGCCCTCTCGAATTTAGAAATATTCAACAATGCAGTCATGTAAACGACCGCACCATTGACCATGTAGTGATGTCAAGAGGGCGGTGCACTGCCTGAACTATACGCCTCAGGGCGCATAGTTTGGTCAGTGCACTGCCCTCCCAATACTGGTACATAGTCAATGGTGTGGTCGGTTATACCACCATACCGTTGACCATGTAATGATGAAAAGAGGGCAGTGTGTGGATGAAACTATCCACCCCAGGGCGAGTAGTTTGATCAGCACACCACCCTCCTGAATTTGTACATAGTCAACAATGCGATTGGTTAAACAGCCACACCGTTAACCATTAGGTGATGTTTGGTGTTGGGTTGACGGAATTATACGTCCCGGGATGGATATTTTAGTCAACACACTGCTTGAGAAAGTACATGTCATGATGTGCGGTGTGTTGCAAATTTCTAGGTGCACTGCGGTCAGTGCACGATAAAAAAGATAAAAGCATGACAACGAGTTGTACGGTGCATGTCTCTACATTTGTTTAGAAATGTACCATTTGTTTTTTTATTATTCAAAATTATATATATATATATATATATATATATATATGCATATGTCCCTCTACATATATATATATATATATATATATATATATATATATATATATATGTCTCTATATATTTCTAAACTCTATATCTCCATTAATAAAAAAATTGTATTTAATATATGAATGATTCAACTACGTCAAAGGAGAGAAGAGGGGGAACAACAACAACATATGGCGGACTAGTATAATGTGGTCCACCTGTGGGAGGCATGAGAGAGGGAGAGAGATATGTACCCTCGCCCAATTACAACAGCCACCCAGGCGCTCCTAAGGGAGGTAGGCCTCCTCAAGTTCTATGAGGAGGCTACATCCCTGAAGGGCCATAGTGGGTTATTGCGACAACTTATCTTTAGGTGGAATGCCCACCAACAGGCTTTCCGGGTTGGTCCTAACCAGTGGTACGCGCCAACTAATGAGGACATATATTTTATTACTAGCCTATCGAGGAGAGGGCAGAATTTTCCCTCGTTCCTAGAGGTCCCCGTTGGCTATGCAGCAGGGATTCAGTTGGTGTACTCCTAGAGATACATTAGCGCTGATATACTATCTCCTACAGATTTTCAGGTCTCCGGTGGTCAGTTACGTATTGCTTCATTTAGTGGAGAGGAGGTGAAGTGCCTCTCAATACTGATTTTGACGATTGCACACCATACCAGTGACAAGAAATGCATTAGTTGCTCGCTTTTATTTTATGTTGATTCTTTATTGCAGGCGTCATGATTTGTGAGGTGGTGTGCGATTTTTTTGCGGAAGTTCTGTACATATTTAGATAAATGTCGTGCTTAGGCACAAGGGAGGGTGAACCTCCCTTTTGCTTTAGAGATATTTTGTTTATTTTTTGAGAGGTTTCCATAGACGAGGCCTAATTTTGTTCGTCAGCCTCGTAGGCCAATGCTGCATGTACAAATGCAGATGTGGGGATAGATGATGCCCAAGAGGGGCGAGTCAAAATTTTCCATGAGGATATCGCATGATGCACTGGAGTTGCTAGCCAATGTTGATGAGCATGAGCATGTCCGTATGCTGGTTTGGATTGGCGAGGGTGTGCCAACATCCTCTTCATAGATGATGAGCCACCGAATGATAGAGGTAATATTAGTGTTTTATTTAAATTTATTCTAACATGTTATTTAACTTGTTTTTATCAAACTGTTTAATGAAATTTTCTAATTATTGTTGTGTACTTATATATATTTTGTAGACATTGGGTCATTTTATGGCAATGAGATTCCACCGCCACCAAATGATCTAGGTGTAGATCTTGGTCCTCATGTTGTGCAGGTACCGGCTAGTGTTAGGTGTAGGCTTGACACTAGATTTAGGATGGAGTTGGGAGACCAACTCTGTGGACTTCTTGTGGAGGAGGGAGTCAAGCTGTCCACTATTAGAGAGATACAGGTCGATGATAGGTTGATAGCGATGTGGAAAGGCATGCCACGTGATATTTTGACCCTGATGCGGCATGTCATAGGAGCTGCCAGCTTAGTGGCATGGTTGAGGAGGGCCCTTCGACGTAGGTATGGTCGAGACACAATACGTCGACAGTCGAGCAGCGATGCATCATCTAATAATCACGATAAGGGGAGTGATCACCGTTCACCTTGCGTTACAGATGAGCAACCTGAAACATCGACCAACACTCATGATCATGAGTAGGCTGGACCATCCCCGTCGAGTCAGCCTTCTCAGCTTGCATCATCCAACAGTCATGATCATGAGCATCAACAGGCTGGACCATCCACGTCGATTCATCATGAACAACAGCCTGCAACATCCAACAATACTCATGATGATGAGCAGGTTGGACCATCCACGCCGAGTCATCGTGAGTAGGCAGTTGATCCTGATCAGCATGAGGCACCACTAGATCAACAGGCACATGATGATCGACATCTATCTAAGTTATCGAGGCTGCACCATTGACTGAGCAGGCCACGACTAGTGCTACTATTGATGATGTACCACCAGCTGATAATTGACATTTATATTACAATTGTATATTTTTGGCATTATATATATATATATATATATATATATATATATATATATATATATATATATATATATATATATATATATATATGGTCCATGTATTTTATGTTCATGTTGCAGTTGTACTTAATTTACATGTTGGTGATCATCATGATGTGTATATTGTTAGATCATGTTAGATATGTTCATTTAATGTGTAACTTGCAGATAGATGTGTATGTGATAGCAGTTATTTGACATGAGATGTATATTTGATGTTTGTGTTGTGATTATGTTATACAATGCTTGTGTTTTGTTAGATGACCATGCTCACAATGGTTAGATGATGTTAGCGAATTTGAATATGTTTTTTAGTCGAATATGATGTTTGTACAATGGTTATCATGATCGTGATGTTTATTTTTTAATATTAAATCATGATATTTATTAAATATTATGTCGTGATTATAATTGAATCTTAATTTTAATTGTATGTAAAATTGTAAAATTGTAATTGTAATTGTATGTAAAATATTTGTAAAATTTTAGCTGTAGTTGTAATATTTAATTTATTGTGAAATGATTGTAATTGTATATATGTAAAATTGTAAAATTGTAATTGTATGGTAAAAACCTAAAATTGTAATTTTAATTTTAATTGTAATTGTATGTGAAATTGTAAAATTGTAATTGTATGTAAAATATTTGTAAAATTTTAATTGTATTAATGTGAAATGATTGTAATTGTAAAATTGTAAGTGTATGTAAAATTCTAAAATTTTAATTGTAATTGTATGTGAAATTGTAAAATTGTAATTGTAATTGTAATTCTAAATGTAATTGTATGTAAAATATTTGTAAAATTTTAATTGTATTAATTATGTGAAATGATTGTAATTGTAATTTTAATTGTAATTGTAATTGTAAATTTTATGTGAAATTCTAAAATTGTAATTGTAACTGTATGTGAAATTATAAAATTGTAATTGTAATTGTAATTTTAATTGTATGTAAAATATTTGTGAAATTTTAATTGTATTAATGTGAAATGATTGTAATTGTATGTAAAATTATAAAATTGTAATTGTAATTGTAATTGGATGTAAAATATTTGTAAAATTTTAATTGTATTAATGTGAAATGATTTTATTAAAATTTTTTAAATTTGTAAATTTGTAAAATTGTAAATAATTGTAAAATAATAAATCTAGAATAATATGAATTTTTGTAACATAATAAAGTTTAGAAAATAATGCAAATAAATTCATGTACTTTAGAATTATCATTATTTTATTATGATCTTACATAAAAAAAAAAGAACTTTATACAGTACACCATTGTTTTCGAGATCAACATAATTGAAAATTATCATGTGAAATGATTTTAACATTAACACAATGCAAATTACCAATTAATTAAAAATACATATTATAATATTTCGAAAAAGAGAGTCTTAGTTATAAGGTAATTAAGTCCTCTTCTTTATAAAAACCCATCTTAAAAAGTATAAATGATGAAATAACACATGTACCATATCACTGTTGGTTCTCATGATCACCCTCAGTATCTTCTAGCTCGCTTGGCATGATAATGCTATTGTTCTCAAAAATATGTTTTGACCTATGGTCATATCTCAATACAAACCACCAATCCCTATCCAACACATTTGGGTAAAAAAACACTTGGTTGTAGTGTTTGGGGAAAACATAGGGCTTCTTAGCTTCATCCCACATCTTTCTAGAATTGATACATATTCACCTACTATCGTGTTCTTCCTTTACATTATTCCGATCAAAGGTGTCCCGCCACTTGCACCTAAAAATAACACATTAGAAAGAAGAGAAATTCACTTCAATGATATCTTGTATCTTTCCGACGTAACCTAACGTCTCTCGTACTAGGTTTTGATCACAATGGCTATATCGACTAGATTGATCGAACTCAACTTCCACTCCACAGTCTTGTGTCATGTGTCCATCATCGACATTTTCTGTGTGAAAATGGTGTCCATATGCCCAAATAGATGGGAACAAATGCACCTATAAAAAAGTTAAAAAATCATAGTGTCATGTGTCTTATAATAACCCGACAGTTAAAATATGAAATATAGATGTAATTACATTTGAAAGGTGCATTATTAAGTTTCAAATGTACATAATTAAATAGATTATTACCCAGTGGGTTCACCTAATCCCTATGTTTAGCGCATCCTCTTCAACACGCGAGTAACGACGAGTTGCACCGTGTTTCTCTCTGACTTGGTCAACGACCCAACTGTTGGGGCATATTTTTGGCATATTTTCTTTTAAATGATCATGATAAGGCACACTTCTACCATTAAACCGTCTGAATTCTTTCCTGTCACTATCCCATTTCATCCTCTTCTGTTTGTACAATGCGACCCATGGTTGTGTTACTTCAGAATTGTAAAGAACGATTTTATTGATTGCTTCAATTTCTGTATTCGCTGATAAAATTAAACCAACATATAGTACATATGAGATCAAAATATACATTATATCGAATTTCAACATGGGTAGTTACTTTGTGTAAATTTGAAAAATTATAAGTTGCTTACTCTTTATCAAGCGCCTTTTTCCATTCGTTTGGAGCAGCTCCCCTTCTTGTTTGTCTTCATCCCTTTCATTGTCCCAAATCACCACACCTGGTCTGTTGTCGATCTGCTTGATTTACTCACTGGCATATTTTGGATCAGCAAACATAGGCTCCC
This sequence comes from Pinus albicaulis, assembly GCA_034641835.2. Lineage (NCBI taxonomy): Eukaryota > Viridiplantae > Streptophyta > Pinopsida > Pinales > Pinaceae > Pinus > Pinus albicaulis. Next base: position 353,179,552 of record CM076579.1, read on the forward strand.
CATTTGAATCGAACATTTCTATGAATTCCTTCTCTTTCTCTCTCTCATATGCTCTAAGCCATTCAAGTGGTGTCGTTATTGGAGTCCTTTGAGTTCTCTCTCATTTACCATTGAAAGAATATGCTGATCTTATGTAAGGGTTTTATTCTGGGAGGAATACCCTAGAGCAGTCATACAGTAGGTTTTGTAGGTCGTTGGAACATCTAGATTTCAAAGAAGGTCCACAACATTTACATCCAAAATACCCTTTTGTTACAAGACCTGCAAGAATATTGTATACAATTTATATGCATGAAACGTTAAATAATATCATGAAGATCAAAACAATTACAACGAATTAAATAAATAATATGCGAAAAAATATTGTTACGTATATATAAAAATCAATAAAAATGTAAATTACCAGAGCAAACTCCTAAACCTGGATAATCATGTGTCGTATAAGCACATATGCCATACAATGTAAAAATCCTCTTTGCTGCGATGGGTCTTGATACATCGTATACATTTATCCCATCCCATAATTCCTTCAATTCATCTACCAGTGGTTGTAAGCAAACATCCATATTCTTCACTTGTCTTCTACCAGAGACTATGAGAGCCAACATAAGATGTTCATTCTTCACGGACAACCATGGGGGGATATTTTTATTGATCAATACTATAGGCCAAACATAATAGTTGGTGTTCTGGAGGAAATATGGGTTGACGCCATCCATGGCTATGCTGAGTCGCAGACTTCATTCTTCATCCTTGAATTTTTCGGGCCATGTATCCTCTATATGATTCATGGCTATTGAATCTGTTGGGATTTGCATAACTCCCAACTCACTTCCGTGTGAGGCATGCCATCCATGCAACATCGCTAATTCTTTGCAACGAAAGAGCCTTTGAATCCTTGGGATTATAGGCATTGTGACTCAATATCTTAAAAGGAGGAGCACATGATTTAACCTTATCTTTTGATTTATCATACCTATCATGCCCACATTTCAGACATATCTCTTTGTCTGCAAATTCTCCTCTATATAGAATACAATCATTTGGACATGCATGATATGATATGTGCTCAACACCCAAAATTTTCAACAATTTCTTTGCCTCTTCGTAGCTACCGGGAAAGACATTATCACTCGAAATAACCTTATATTTGAATAACTTGTAGTTGGTGCTCATGGAAAATATTAAATGTACATTACTGCAGATATAATTATTAACGTTTATAAAATTGGCCATTTGTAATGTTCATTTTGTGATTATATTTCTAAAACTATAAGAGAGGAATTTATGGTTATAACTTACCTCAAAATTTCCGAGAAACATGCATCCGACAAGCCAAAATTTGATTTCAAGTTGTACTGTAACATCGTTTTCCCCAACTGGGTATACTTTGACTGACCTCTAGGTCCAAAGAGAGGGGTGGTGGAAGCAAATTTAAGGCTTTCGAAAAAGGTGTCAGCAATATGAGCATCATCCTCTAGCAGATCATCGTTTTGGAATGCATATAACAACATTGTCTCCATGGCATTCGTATCTCTTAAGTAATCATCCATACCAACCTCTATTTGATTGCCTCCATTACCAGCTTGTGAAGAACTACTATTGTTGTAGTCATTCCTAATTGGTGAATCTGGACGTAGTGGGAATTGAATAGGTGGTTGATTCAACCATTCTTGGTATCGTTCCTCTGATTTTTTCTCTTAATTAAGCCTTATCTCGATTTGAAATTGTTTTCGGGTGCAACAGAAGGTGGTAGGTAGGTCGCTCATCATCAATAGAAACCTAATAATTTCAAAAAAATATATTTGAACATGATTAGTACAAATCTATGGTATCAATTAGTAAGAACGTTGATAATCCATGATTAATTGGTTTGACATTGAAATAATTACATTAATATACCAAAAAATTATTATTACCATCATTGCCCTAAGATTGTGGCTAGAAGATGCAATATTATTACAATTGGTAGGGTGAAGCAGCTGTCCATTTTCATCTACCAAATGCACCTTGTGGTATGCTGCTCATGATAAGAGCTTTCGAGTTTTGGAGCTATTTGAATATTTTGTGCATCTGAACTCGATTTTGAATTATCTGCATGAACCTGCAAATTTGTATACATTAATTATAAATTTTATTAAGTTGATTGACATGGATAAAAAACATAAATTCAGTTAGATAATTAAAATATAAATAAAATCTGAAGTGAATGTTACGTCTCGAGATGGATAGGGAGTACTCTGCAATGGACTTTGAGAAATATTATGGAATGAGCTGGATTTTTAAGAATTTTCCATTCAGTATAATTATGATATTTTCTCCCTGCATTTGAGCCAAATCAACAATAAATTTTGGTGTATACACCTAAAATTAATTTCGGTGCCTTAAAAATGGACTTATTGTTATCGGTGCTAATGTACAGATAACCGCACCGGTGCATTTTAGTTACTGCATACTAGTGCGATGTTATTAATTGATGCACCAGAGCAGAATAACCGCAAATAAAAAAAGCGCAACTATATTTTTTTAAAGTGAAAAAAAACGGCGAATTGAAAAATGGGCGGAAAAATGTTTTTGAAAATAAAATTTCGTAAAAAAATTCTTTAAATAGTAAACACTTTTCATTATTTAATTATTTTTGCAAAAAATTTCAATGAGATATTTGCACGAGACATACCTAGAGGAGCAAGAGAGCATGAGAGCACTGTGGAGCAGCGAAACACTTTCGAAGAGAACTATTCAGATAATCATAATTCTAAACCTCTGGTGATTCAAACCCTGTAGCATAGAATTTCAAACCAGGTGATTAAGTTTTATTGATTTTTTTTACATTTTCTATAGTATTTTTTACAGAGCAAGTAAAAAATATAAATTTACTGTTCATTTTCAGAAAAAAACCAAAAAAATCCATTTTACGCTAAATCCTTGATTCTTTTTGTTTCTGCCCTTGCTTCTTCCTGTTTATGTGATTTCAGAATTAGGGCTTTTATTTTTAGATTTATAGGGTTTTTATTGCTATATATATATGCCTATGAGATCAAACCCACGGGACAACTTGCATAGTCAGATCTCAATCCGTGTCGGCCATTGCGTAAATTTTTAAAAAACTGATTTTTAAAAAATCGGCGCACCTTGTGTAAACAAGCACACTGGTGCGCTGTTTTAACACAAAGCACTGTACACGTACTATTTGATAAAAAAAATTAAAAACGTATTTTTTTTAAATCCGTGCGCCATATGTAAAATAAGGCACCGATGCATTATTTCATTATAGCGCACCGCGCACATACTGTTTGAAAAAAATAATTTTTTATTTTATGTTGGTGTTAATTGGTGCATCGTTTAAAATATAACGAACCGGGTCTCCTTGTTGACAGAGATCACCATACGGTGGTCCCCTGTTTGCGCGGTGCGTTTATAAGAATATGCCGCACCACCCCCTCCACGACATCATATGCTACAAAAACTAACACTAGAGGATTTATTAATTTGTGTGTGTTAATTGCTACACTAGTTAAAATATAACGCACTGGTGCTCCTTGTTGACATAGAGCACCGTACGATGTTTCTACTGTTTTGGCGATGCATTTATAAGAACACGCCGCACCAACATTGGTGCGTACATCATTAAAGGCACACTGGTTTCTTGATATTTTTTTTCTTGAAAAGTTTATGATTTATTTATAAAATATATTAATGAATGGTATGGCACAGGTTTTATATTGATAAATAAATGGCTGACTAGAGATCAAGTAAAAAAAATACTAATAGCACATCAAGAAATGCAAAAAAGGATAGTTCTTTGTAAATTATTTACAAAAATTGTTATTTTTGAACTATATGTAAGTTTAAATCACAGGGGCGTCACTCAATTAACCTATGGCATAGCACGTGCGTTCGTGGCATACTAAACAATACCCTTAATTTGACTACATATTGGAAAATACCTCTAAAAATCACTTTATTTAACCCCCTACCAATACTAACCCATTGCATTTTCCCAATTTAAAAAACCCCTACTTTCACTAGATATTGTAGGTATCTGTTTTTTCATTAACATTTTTTACACCCCTTTATATTTATATCCTTAACATAATGACATGATGCCTCTCTTATGACCCCACATGCATTCTACAATTCACCTTTCTTCTTGTGATATACATAAGAGATGCATACTAGTATTCCCACAATGTGATTACTCAATCCACACTCAAGCACATCTCACTATGATTTGTGGCATTTAATGGTCTAAGGCATACAAAGATCAACCATGTTTTAGGAAGATTGATTATGTGCATGTCTATAAAATGACATATAAATTGATCTATATGATGATGAAAAATCCATTGATCAATCTTTATGAATATGTTTGCACCAAATAAGGTGTTCAATCACAATTCTAGACCCTCTTCCCTTTGAAAGCTTCTTCTTCAAAAATCCAACTACAACCTCATGTACTCAAACTAGTGTCTTATTAAGGTGGAATGACAAAAGTTACACTTTCAAAGAGTTATATAAAGAAGAAAAGGCAAGGTGAGGATGAGAGTTATGAGACCCTCCCTTTGCTTTAATGAAAAAAAAAAACATTGTTCTCTGTTGTTTTTAATTTAAGTGTTTTAATGAGAGCCCCATGGTATATTTTATTAAGACATCATTTGGAAACGACCCATGTAGATGGCATTCATGGTTTTTTAACCTTGGTAATATCGGATTTAAAGAGCTCTTACCACTATATTTCTTGTTTTTCAGGATTATCAAAAAGATTTTGTAAGCATTGTAGATAGTTTCCCCCAAGTTCAAACGGATGGTATTATGTGGCTATGTTTTATGAACCTTCCCAACATCAACATGCTAGGTAGGTATACCCCCAAGTTTTTCAATAAGCATCTTTCAAAGATGGGATTTCACATTTGGAGGTATCTATGGGGTCACAACACTATCTTGGTTGGATTGGAGAAGAATTAATAAGCCCAATATTCACTAGCTTAAGACAAGAATGTGTTTTCAAAATGATACCAGAAATTTCAAGGCCCATTTGGAAGCACTGGAGATGTAGTCATAATTACTGTAACAACTATACTCAACAACCTCAAGATGAATATTCAATCATAATTACTGTAACAACTATACTCAACAACCTCAAGATGAATCTTCAACAGTGTTCACAAAAGGGGATCATTGTCACCATGTCATAGAGAAGATTGCTGCTATACAGATGCCAAGGTTGTTGTGACAAAAACATGATCTGTCATGTTGTCATTAAACATTAGTATACAAATGTGAAATAGGGTCACTCACTGACACATATATAGGTCACAATTTATAGATTACTTCCCTTGACAGATTCATTATTATCTATCCACAATATTACTATAAATGTCATTTTCAAATCAAGGTTCTCTTATGTCACCAAAGGTGTCGAGACATCGTGACGATATTAAATGATCAATCACCATGCTCAACCATACTGCCTCAAGAATCAAATCTTGCAACAACCAACTGAAAATAAATTTGTTAATAAGCTTGAGAACAAGCTATCTATGATACACATATATACTCAAGACTTATTTGCATCTAGGTAGACAACTCAATACATCAAAATCCTAGTCAATTGTATACTTTAAGGCTTGTTCATTAACGTGGAGTAAGTCCTTCAAGTGAGATCGAAGTCTTTCTTATATATAGGTCTTTCTCTGGGTCGAATTGCTAGCTTTAGGCCGACTTATCCTCTCATAGAGGTCGACTTGTTCTTTGCACTATGACAAGGCCTTGGAGGGTCTTTGACTCTAGATTTGACTCAAATAAATTTTATTTACAATATGTAACATGCCCAAAAGAATCTTCCATACATGACAATGACTCAACTGACTTGTAGACCAAATGACAAGTCCTAGAAGCACTCAACGGGTGCTTGACCTAAAAATAAATTTCCCTTGAGCATGAAACCCATGCCTCAAGAATTTAATAATAATAAATTTATGTTTCTCTTTACATCAAATACATAAAATCATGATTACATATGTCATTATGAAGACCGAACCTAGTTACATATTTCAACATGGATTACCCCCCTCCCCTACGTATCATGCATCACATATATATATGAGAATTTAAACAACTTTATTACATTACCCATCATTATAACCATGCAATTGCATATTCATATACTTTAACAAAACATGATTAGGTATCCTCACATCAAATGTTGTTGAACCCCAACAAGATAATAAACAAATACAAACATTGGCATACATCATAATATAGGTCTACCCATCTAAGGCCTCAATGTGGAGCATTAAAATGAGTTGAACATTGTAAGGTTTATCCTAGGATGTTTTCGTTGACATTTTGGGATAATGCCTCCATAACATTTTGGGATATTTCCTCTATAAACATGTTGAAAGCTCCACACCTTGTCTACATCAACCCTTATAGGCAAAGGGAAATGCTTAACTTATATTCCTCTTTATGAGTGTCATGCACTTTAAAGGCTAATTTGATCTTTCTCATCCATGTATCCATTCCAACATCACCTTCAAAATCATATGGATTGCATTTTGTCTTTCTATCATTTTCTCGACCTGCCTTAGTCTTGCAAGTTGTCATGTGAAAAATGTCATTTAGAATCACCAAGTGATTATTTTTCGTGATTCTTTGTATTTATCAACATTCGAAGTTTGATTACTTTTTGCCAAAATCTCAACCTTGTAGCTCGTAAACCAATTTGTATGCATACAAAGCTGAACTACTATTGCAACTACAATAGTACAAAAAGAAATAAAACTAGCAATTGCACCAGGAGGTGCAAGGGAACGCCAAAAGGATGTGGCGTGAATTATGTTGTGCTATCAGTAAGAGAAAAATGGCTTGATAGTTTGTTGAGCAAACATTACTTGAGCTCGCATTAGTGAGGCTCATTGACCTATTTGAGTATACGGATACAGAAATGGTTGTCAATCCCTCTCAAACCTCTAGAAATAGAATTTATATTGGTTGCCACAAACTGAAGCTTGTGCTAATTAACGTCACTCAAGTTTGAGGCATCATAAACCAAGATACCCAATATTAGTGCTACAAATTCAAATCGGGGATTATAACATGACAATGCAAATAGCAACCAAAGCCTACAAATTTGACTCATCAGGTATATTGCCTTCAATAAACTCCTTTGTTAATTTGGACATTTGTTGCCTAACATCCCCAATTCCAACAAACCTCCCAATGATGTAAGGGGGAGAAAAACATGTAATAACTCAAAATTTCCTCGAATGATTTTATTGTTTGATTTTGATGATCACTGTAAGTGGGATATTTTCCAAGGAACACCTGCCCCCTAATAAACTTCAACACCATTGTAAAGCATTCATCACCATTGTAAAGCATTCATGACACAGAAAAGTAAGCTTGTATTACATAGGTCCTTGAGATTAGAATCTACTTTACATTATAATGATTACAACCCAATTAGCAAAGATCTTGCATGGGGTGCACAACGTGTATGTACCCATTTTACGCTCCTGCGGCAGGACCATTGGCCTGTTTCTTGACTTCCTCGTCAGCGCTCAATTCGAAATAATGACACATAATATAGAAAGAGTTCAACGAGAGACTCTAGAGGCCATCCTCCAAAATAACAGCGGAACTGAGTACTTGAAAAAGTGGGGCATATTCGAAGGAAGTAGAGATCCAGATCCTGTACAACACTTCAAATTATGTGTTCTTGTCGTATGTTATAGCGATCTGGCGCCATATACAGAGAATTGCATATGGGGATACTTCCCCCATTCTAACTGTTGATCCCATCACTATCTTTTCTCTAACGTAGGGATTAGAGATGGAAAATAGAAATTGGTGTCCTTTAATGACTTTGTAATCACATCCAAGTTGGAGTATTAACGGATAACACAAGCTTATACTTCTAGGTTGTTTCCTGCACCACAAACCAAGCCAAGATACCTGTAATTTATCTATGGGAGCAGACAATTCCGTACCATAGGAGGGATAAAGGCTAGCAATGCAAGTGGACTTGGATTAAGGAGTAAGGGATTTAAGATGTAAAATGAGAGCAACCAGTGGCTTGCTTGAAGTCTAGAGGTTGGTGGGGACCGCATGTTTTTGTTATTGTTTTTTGAGAAAATAATGTGTAAGTTCGTGAATAGGTGTTATAATTTACAAATTGTTGAGTGGTGTGCAAAATATTTATTCATTTTATAATGGAGAACCAATTATTGAATAGATTTGCACAATTTAAAATAGTGGTTTTTAATGTTCTTTGGTACAAAGAGAATAATATAGTTAATTTGATTATGTGAGTTTGTTTTATGTTGATGAGTATTGTTGTGGTTCGGTTTTCAAGAGCATCAGTTACAAGTTTTGTGATGAGATCCATGTGTGTGAAAAAGTTAAGTTGTTAGATCAACTTTTGAACATGTGAAGTATTCAGACTGTCTTCCTACCAACTGACGGATAGCCAAAAGCGAAACATCCAGATGGTGATTGGTCCATAGGATGGTTCATTACTTGACAACTCTTATTGTGGAAGTGATTGGTCCATAGGATGGTTCATTACATGACAACTCTTATTGTGGAAGCCCCGACAGGCCAAGATGTCAATATTTTTGATCTGACAAAGTTCATTCCAATTATGTCTTAAATGAGTTGAATGGGAAGCTCGAAAATTGTGGTGGTGAAAAGAGTGTTGTCCAAGAGACTTCAAAGTGGGGATAAGTGTCGAGGAAGACCAGTGAAGACATTTGTCATTTTTGTATTAATGTTTGTAATAATGTAATGTAAGCATTAAATTGGAATAATGCTTACATTAGTAAATATGTAGGATTGGACTGTTGGTTGTTGAGAGATTTTCTCAATAATCAATTCCTTGTTTGGAATGTGTTGGTTCTCATGAGCACTATTTATGTGCCTTGTAATTTGGTTTAGATATATAGAAAACTATTGATTTGTGAGTGAATTTGTGTACAATGATTGCTCCTCTATTTTTCTACAAATACTAGTATGTCTCACAAGAATTTTTATAATAATGGTAATGCTAATAATATAAATTTTATTTTATATTTAATTTTTTTAATGTTATTATTAATTAATTTTTAATAAATGTATAAAATATATTGATAATTGATTGTTTTTAAAGTTATAGATTTATTGATCTGTATTCTTTTTTTTAATATGAATAATAATGATATTTTTGTAAGCTTATAAGTATAGAAAGTCAATAGTTGCAACATTGATACCAGATTGGTAGATATTTTATTCTAGAGCTTAAATATATTATTATTGGTAGTAGATTAATAGTTACTCAATTCCAGAATTTAAACACGTCAACTAAAGAGACTTGAACCTATGTGAGGAGGATCAAAACGATTCTGTCCAAATATCCATACTAAATTTAATTGAAAACAAACAACAATGGTTACCTATACATTTAGTCATAATTCAATTCAATGTTATTTTAAATATTATATATATATTAACAGTTACACTTAATTACTATATAAATCAAATGGTTAGTAAATGCTTATAGGTATAAAAAATGATACATCTTACATTTCTAAGATTTAAAAATACAATAAAATTTAATTAAATTATATTGTTATTAATAATTATAAAAAGAGTTAGCATATGAGAATGATATAATAAGATTTTTAATCATGAAGATTTACCCACACTTTACTATAGAGATCTTTAACATGTAAATATATTTTGTTATAATATCATGAACCAATACAATGATTTATTAAGACCACGTATTTCAAAAACCTTAATTTATATTCATAGAGCACATGTTGATTATATGACATTTTTTTTAATTTGTCAATTTCATTAAAAGGACAGATAAAACATAAATCTAATCTTTAATATTTGACTACTATTCAGAATATTCTGATAGTTAAATCTCTACCATCCACTTAATAATTGCTAAATTAAATTTTTGAAAACCTTATTCTAAAATAAACACACCTATTGACATAATAACACTTAACTCTCACTATCACTAACATTTTAACAATATTAACATTTATAATAAGTTCAATTTCAAACAGACCCAACTTTTAATCATTTGCCAGCCCCTTGTTTTGCTCATGTTTATGTACACTTAAATAACTATTTATAACAAATAAACGGTAATCTTTAATTTCCATTGATGAGAAATGCAAACTTTCAACAACAGAGTTATTAAACATAATTCCAGATACTTCTTATTGCATGATATATAGCTAGCTTTATATTCAGAAGCTCAGTGAAATGAAAGACATGTTCACACAACTCACCACATTGGCGAATTCTGTGAAATTAAATTGATGTTTACAACGACACCTGTATTAGAAAAGAAAATTAAATTCAAACATTCACTTGACATCTTCATCATATAATATCCTTGAAAATATAACTGGGCAGTCCACTAAATATAAAACTAGGATGTCTCATCTTTTAAGCGTTGACTGTGGAGTACACGCAGCCCCCATAACCTGTACAGAAAAGTCCATCATATCATATTTATTACGCAAAGTTGAGATTCAAGAATAGAAACAATCCCAGTAAACTCGTTAATAACTAAAACAAATTCAAACATAATATGCCCAGATATGATTGTAAGAAATAAGTTAATGACAAAATTCTCCAAAGGTTTTGTTGTTAAGAGTTAATTGCTCATCACTGAAAGTAAAGCATGATATCGATTAGCCATAGAATTAAACAAATACTTGGCAACAAAGGCTTTAGTAACATACAAAACAGGGCAGTGAAATGGTAAGTTTAGCAAAAGGGAAAAAATGCTGTATTTGGTGAAATTGTTTGTGTCTAAAATAAAGAGAGTTCAGTCAAAACTATGTGATAAACACATGTTTCGGTTCAAATTATAAATTTAGCTAATTCAAAATCAGATAAGCTTTTGAATATTTCAAAAGTAGTTATTGGCTAGGCTAAATGACCCCTGAAATGGCCATTACCTCAGCTAAGTAAACCTCGCTGTACTACAAGACAGCAATATATTTTCAAATAATCATCCCTTTCTTCCTTGCTTGGAAAGGCCCTCCACTTCTCTATGGCTTAGGGTTTCTCCTTCCACCATGGAAAAGGGTTTTCCTTCTCATGGCTACTGTCTCATAGTGGTTTTGATACCATAAAGGTGTACCCAACAAAAAAAAGAAATTTTCAGAGAAGTGGAAGATCATTACAAAATGTTTGTAACATAATCCTTATGAAAGAGGACTGAAAGAATTCATTAACGGGTGGAATCTCTATACAAAATTTTGGTCTAGAGATAGCTTCCCAACAAAGAGTTTTCATCAGCTCTACTTGATTTCATATTGCATAGGACTTGAATTCCACTGAAATCCAAGAAGAAATCTTCAATGAGATATAAAGGATTATTAAGGAATGTATCAAAAGTATTAACCATAATAAGAAATCCATTGAATTATGTGCTCTGCTGCATGTACAAACAAGATGCTTAAGGGAGGATAATTGCACTGCAAGAAGTGCAGAGGGTGGGTGTTCTATCAACTCTTTGAATATTGGTGTGATTGTAATAAATCAGCGTTTGAATTCTATCAGCTCTGTATATGTATGTCATTGTGAATTATATGTTCTGTTATATATACAAACAAGATTCCCGAGGATAATTGCACTGCAAAAAGTGCCGAGGGTGGGTAATGTATCAACTCTTTGTATATGTGTTTGTCATTGTGAATTATGTGCTCTGTTATACATACAAACAAAATTCCCAGGGAGGATAATTGCACTGGGTATTTATCATCTTTGTATATTGATTCCATTGTAATACATCAAGGTGATAATTCTATCAACTCTTTGTATACGTGTGTGCCATTGTGAATTATGTGCTCTGCTACATACATACAAACAAGAATTTATCATATTTATATATTGATGCCATTGTAATACGTCAGTGTGGGAATTCTCTCAGCTCTTTGTATATGTGTGTCATTGTGAATTATGACCTCTACTATATACATACAAACAAGAAGCCCAAGGGAGGATAACTGCGTTGCATATCCACTTTGTGTGTCATTCTAGTTATGTACTATGCAGAGGGTGTGTATTTATCAACTCTTTGTATGTGCGTGTATTGTGTAATTGTAATGATGTACTAAATTTAGATGGTCAACTGGATTTGTTGAATATAAATGTTAACACAAACTCATTTAAATCACCATATGAATCTGAAATATTGAAACCTGGGATATGCAACTTCTAGGTGCATATGGTACTAAGGTCAGATAGATAGGTTCAGTTGTGTAGTAATGTTGAATGGGAGGTTTTATGTCTTTAAGGGGCTTAATGGTTTAAAACACGTTTTTTTTTTTTAAAGGCGCAAGTTCAAATGCAAAAGAGGCTAAACAGTATTTACTCCTCCATGGACTTTAAAATTTAACAATAAGGTAATTAAAAATTAAAAAATGATTCTAGGAAGATTTTCTAATCATGTTTCCCTAATGGATTTTTAGTATTTCAAGTAAAAACAGTTGTTGTATTAGTGAGAAATTTCTTTTTTTATATCCAAGTATCCTATGCAGAGAACTGGTAGACTAGTAAAATCGAGTTTTCAAAATAAGAATTAATGGCATGGAAAAGAGAATTTGAAATGCATAATGGAAAAGAGATTTTCATGACAATAATACTTGGATCTTTGGAAGTAAGAGTTCCAGTCTGAGAAAAATCACAGTTCAAATTGTTCCGGCCTGCAGATTGATAGTATGAATTCATGGCATAAGCAACATGAGATCCCATTGTATTTGGTAAATAGCAAGGACCCCCTTGTTGAATAGGCCTATAGTCAATGCCCTGCCCACAAGTGTAGTCCAAATTTTCTTTCAAATATTTTTCATCAACACCAGGCTTGGCAATGGACCAAACTTTCCCTATAGGAGCATTTGCCTAGCAAAGGACCGCCGGTCACGTGGATAACTATGTCGGAGTGTCTAGCCTTCAAAATAAACCACAATTAGGACCAACACAATAAGGCCTTTCTGTACAAACTCTGTGAAGGGTTGAACTTTCAGTGAATACCAACTGCACATATTATGAAAACAAAGAAGCAGAAAAAGCAGCAATTTCTTTACCTGAGATCGTAGCAAGCCCACATCATAAGCCATTGTCAAATCAGTTTTAAAGAGCCCAAAATATCTGAATGAATCTACACAGATATTTCTATACCCTTGGGAAATGCCCCCAAGTCCATAAAGCAGTCCTTTGTTTCATCATCAAGGACCTCAATACTTGTTTCCAGGCAATGGAGCAGATCCTCTCTGTGATGTTTTGATATAGATTCTGCTCTTGAAAGTTTTTTCTTAGACTTTTCCCAAACTGGCTGTGGCTCAATGCGCAAAGAGCTTCCAATCACCTTGAGGGCAAGTGGTAAACCTATACAGACTGCTTCAACCGACAAATATCTTAGCATTTAAAGATGTTAATCTTATGCAGAAATATAGAGCATTAAAAAAATTTCTGGAGTTGTTAACTCTCCTATTTTAGACCTATAAAACCATTTATATGTCAAAGGGACATAAAATCAATCTGAGTTTGAACACTGTATAATAGGATGCAAAGCATTCGAGCAGGATAGGGAAACAAGCAGTTAGGGGATGAGATTTTGAATAGTATGTCATATTCATGCCTATTTAACAACAACTTCGTCATTTCTTGTTGGAATCGAAGGCTGTCCAAAGGCCCAGAAACAGAAGTGGGACAGGGCATCAGCCTTTTGCAACATGGGCATGTTATACACGTGACTGTTGTTTGTATGTGGAATAGCGAGATCCTGCCTGGTTGTGATAACCGTTTTGCAACCCTCTGCTTCAAACAACAACTGTTCCACATCTGATTTTGACCAAACATCATCCAAAATCACCAACGTCTGTGGATTTCCTTTTAAATTGAGTTTCTTCTGCAGTTGGTTGTGCGCATCCTCGATGCTCTGAAAAACAGGCCTTCGACCTCCGATTATTTTATCCCACATAATCTCCAAAAGGCCCATTACATTTGGAGACCGTGCAACAGTTATGAAAACTATATTGTTTTGGAAGAAATCTGATAATCACAACGAGAATAAGCACTGAAAAAACCAAAAGGGGAGCAATAAAATGAAAGCTTGGTGTGACGATTAAAACAGGGGAGTTGTTCTTACCTTTGACTTCAGGATCGTTGCAAGGGGCTAATGAAATGGTAGTTTTGCCACTTCCACCCATCCCTTCAACCCCAACAATACTAACTGCCTTCTTGAATAGGATATGTTTGATATCACTGACAATATTATGAAGATTAACAGGTCCATTACACCTTCGGTTCTGTTGATTTGGAGTGGTGATATTATTGGCATCAAGTTAAAAACATATGAGGCTGCAAATAAAGTTTGCAGTGAAATTTAAACAATACTGAGAAAGGGATGGGGAGAAATACATGCATACCTTCCTATTCTGTTAGTAAAATCAGTACAAGTTTGTTCTTTTTGTAAGCAAATTACCAGCAGGACGCCTGACGAATATCTGACCTAAGACCCTGTGTCCATGCAAAGGGTTTTAATTTCGGCGATTCAAACTGGGAAGCATTCACAGTCATGTCCTGATACTAATTTAAATCTATTAATTAAGTGATTATTAAGTAACCCTGAACTATAAAATTGGGTAAAACTAAACCTTAATCATCGGAAATTTAGGCGAGGTCCGTTGATGGGTCATTAGGATAAGGATGCAAAAGCTCTTGGAGATATAAGGACCGCATACCGTGTTTCTTGTGGCTCCAAAGTTTGGCATACTCGGGACTTGGGAGCTGTCACTGCCGGTGAACTACTCAGACTGTTCAGACATTATGATATCATGCAACCCATCAATGGCGCTCTGAAATAGTTCATTTGTGCTCATTTGATGAAGCATGAACGAATTGGAGCTGGTATCGTTAGTCATCTTAACATTAACCCTTTCCATTATAAGCTGACCCATTTCTTCAATAAGTTCAGATTGTTCACTAAAACCCTTGAAATTCACATCTGGGTTGTGGACATCAAAGGTACGCAAGAAATTGTTGACATTATTTTCTATCTTTTGGATCTTCTTTCCATAGCGATACCTCCTGTATAAATTAAAGCTGCTCATACGCTCTAATTTTTTTTACTATGTGAAGGCCATCTTGCAGCTGCGTTTGAAAGTCTTTGAATGGGTGGCCTCTCAGGGCCTGACTGAGAAGATAGCTTGGCAATTTCATCAATGCTACGCTTGAGGAGGGCGCAGGAAGATTTGTTAGAAACAATACTATTGAGGATGGTTCTGGTTAATATGAAGAACTTGCCGATGATCGACTGAGAAACAGAATCCATAACTATATTGCAAAAATTGATACCAATCACTTAAATGAGAATGTCAAAGAATGCTTATGTTTCAAGTAGATAGACAAAAGAAATGGCACAATTTAATCAGATATTGTGATCAAGTAGTTATCTACGAGAATCGATACCGTTGAAAATCTATGCCTATCAAATTTTCAACAACAGTCCCAACAGCTTGCAGCGGTTCATATCTTCTGGTTCTCCTCACCCCTTCCTCACAGAATACTAGTTCAGTTTCATCCAGATCCCGCCTAAGCAATGCTATCCATAAAGAAAGGTCGTTCACCCAAGGTCATTCCCCCGCTCCCGGTCTGTCAATGGAGGGGTTTGTCTCTCCTTTCTCTCGGTGATTCCTCCTTCGGCATCTCTCATCTGGCCGATCAGTACCAGGTAGTTCAAATGCTCAAACAGGTTCAAATGCTCAGATCCGCAGAGGAAATGTTCAGTCGGCCAAACCTAACCCAGCTTGGTCCAATGGTGCTCGAATGCCATTGATGCCTCACACAATATCTCCGCGCTTTTTTTTCTTTTGCCCGAAAAACAAGCCCATTTGGTCCAAAAAATAAATAAAAAATACCTTAAAATATTTATATTCGATATGTAATAAAAAAAAACCCTCTAACCTTTAGTTATATATCCAATATAATGTTTTAGGTATTTCTGAAAAAATTTACCCCAATATGAACGCACGTGATATAATATTGCTTTGTCAGTGACGCCCCCGTGGTTTAAATAATATGTATGTTTACTGTGTATCATGCAGAGCCACAAAATGACGAAGCTCGATAAGATTATTTCTGATCTAGGACTAGAATAGCATAAAAACTTGTTGGAAAAATTACAAAAGGATGAATCAAGTGAATGAAAAAATACTATCGATCGAATATGGGTTTCTTTTTTTAATTTTCATTAATAATATACTTAAAATTATTAGATAACATGTTTTAAACAATTTATTAATTCACATATGTTTAATGTTTAAAAGGGACCAACAACTCAGAAAGGGAGTGTTGCTTTAAGGAAAGAAAAAAAATAGAACATGCAAATGAAAATGAATTTCTCCTTAGCTCATCTGGAGTGGTGCTAGAGGTTAATGAAATGGGGAAACACTTTTACAAAACTTTGAGGGATCTAGTGGAATGAATGTATAAACGGTCTTTCCACTTTCGATATAAAAATCAATCCAATGATTCGAAGAACCAAATTTTATCTAAACTATAGGAAGAGTTTCTAGAGAATTGGTCAATGAGACATGTAAGACTTTTAATAGCTAAAACATACAACAACAAAAAATAAGGAATGAAAAAGTAATATTCCTTTAAATGTTTTTCTAGAATTATATGTATATATTACTAGAAAGCAATCATATATAAATATCAGTTTTGTTATATTTAATTTTCATATATCAATATAAAATTTAAATAGTTTATTGTCATGTTACATTTTTAGGAAGATTATGAAAATCTCAAAAGATGAATGAGCTGATATCAGAAATATGCCAGTAGGAATGTCCAAAAAGGTGTACAAGGAGATGGTCAAAGAAATGGACATAATTGCATTGCATGAGGAGCCATCTCAACAACAACGTGCTTCAAATTTAATATGTAATCATTGATTTTTTCAATTAGGTACAATAAAAAAACAATTTAGTATTAAATATTAATTTTCAAGTATTTTCTTGCAGAAAAGAAAAGAAAATGGAACCCATTTAGCACATAAAACAGGACGATAAGGAAGAAAAGGGTTGATATCTAAGTTTGTGAGTTATTGTTACTTCCTTATAACAACTTAACTAGATTTCATTTTTGTATATTTTAAGTTGTTTTACAACAATGATCATTGAATGTCTTCAAACAGGTGCTAACATACAAAGAAGAACCATCAAACAAATTGATTGACATTGGGTTAAATATGAGTTGTCAGTATATGTTGGCATATCAGAAATTAATTGTGGAATTTGTAAGCATCTATCGATCTTGTTTTACTTAGCTCCGTCTATAATTAATAGAACAAAAATATATTTTATATTAAATATATGATTTGTTATGGGGTATAAAACTTGCAGGAAACAAAGTATGGAACTGCGCCAATTGATGAAATCTTGAAATATGGCATGAAATTTGGTTTTGAAATGTGTATAGTTCATGAGTCAATTGTTGCTATGGTACACCATTTCTTTTCGATTTACATTGATGTAGGTTATTTAATATTGCAATTTTCGTTATTCTCACCAATGTATATACACTCATTACAATTTGTTTTTATGTTTGTAGATGGAAGGTGAAGAAGAAGAAAACACTCATAACCATGAACAAAACATTCCTCCAAATAACCCAAGTCATGGAATTAGCTCGAGCAGTGACAACAATTCAAGCGAAGAATGATGATCATTATGTTTGGATATCAAAGTAAGAGGTTGTATTTTTTGAAATATTTGTCTGTGAAATCAGACATTTTATTTAATGTAATGGACATAGTGTCCCAATTGAAAGACAAAAGGATACCAATAACTGCCCCATTTTGTATAACAAAGAGTGTCTTATATATATAATAAAATATGTTTAATTTATTCTATTGCATTCTCCATTGTCACTGTGAAATGTAACACCACTGATTAAATATATGGATGATTAAATATCATAATGAAGAGATGTGAAATTTGATGATATGATATAACAAATTAATCCAAACATCACATTCAAATGCACTAATAAAAATTTAATTGATATGAATATTGTTATAAGATATGTGTCGTCTTTTGATGAATAATGAATTTAAAAAAATCACAATAATTATGATATGATATAACAAATTAATCCAAACATCACATTCAAATGTAGTAATAAAAATTTAATTGATATGAATACTATTATAAGATATGTGTCGACTTTTGATGAATAATGAATTTAAAAAAATCACAATAATTGCACTGTCACAGGTCGATGTTTCTAAAGAATATAAAATGAACACTGGTGCGTGTCATTTAATTTGCGCTAGTGATTTTTTATGTTAATGCACATCAGTGCGTTTATACGACCTATGGGCACTGCACAAATACCAATACTAATTACAACTCTCGGTGCATCTGTGCGATATTGCGCACCGGTGCGTTTATGTGAGATTGATCACCGGTGCATTTATATGACCTATGGGCACCGAAAAAATACCAATACCAATTAGATCGATCTATGTGTTTGTATAATACTCCGCACTGGTGCATTGATACGACCTATGGGTACCACACAAATCCCAATATCAATTAGAACGATCAGTGCTTTTGGGTGATACTGCGCGCCGATGCGTTTGTATAATACTACACACCCGTGCGTTGATACGACCTATGGGCACCACACAAATCCAAATACCAATTATAATGGCTCGGTGCGTTGCATCACCTACAGTGAGCCCGATGTAGTTGTAAACCTTAACGTCTCGGTGCATGCACCTTCAACCGCCCCGGGGCGACTGTCTGGTTGACACGCACCGAGACGTTGCTAAACGCCCCTGGAAGTCCTATATTTTTTTTCTGTCCTGGTGCTTGGTAGGTTTGCAGTACCAGTGCATTCACTCTAAAACGCACCAGTGCATTGACACTTGATTAGCACATCGATGATAAAAACATCCATAATAACCTCTTCCCGACCAGGTTTTTTTAGTTGTGTTGAAATTCTGTTAGAAGCTCTGCCAAAACCTTTGTTACCAAAAATGGATGTTGTAGAAAATGTTTTTATGAAAATTTTGGCCAATTTTATAACACTAAAAACCTCCTTTATAACCTTCGCTATAGGGTATTTTCCTTGTAGTGTGGGGAGTTGAATCACATCATAATGGCCTTTCGTCACATGTTTACCATGGTGGACTGGTTAGCTTGGGTAAATATAGGAGGAGGGTGTTACAGAGTGGTATTAGAGCATGGTTCACTCCTTGAACTGGATGGGCAGTGTGTTGTTCATGCATACTTGTTGATTTCATATGTGCTCGTTGTTCTTGTGGCCTATGTGCTTGTTGCATATACATGGCATGGTCGTAGTTGCAGTGGTGTCACAATGTGAAAGTTGATGGTGTTGTTATTGGATGTGGTCATCATGAGTTAATTTCGGTTGTGCATTTGTCGTGTATGTCAGTGTGTGTATATTGTTATGCATACATTGTATCTAGTTGGTGTTGTGGTTGTGGCATCATGCATGGTAACTAAATGAAGATTGAGATGATGTCTATAAAATGTTATGAGTATGATTATACATGTACTGTGCTAATATGCTTGATCTTGCACATGGGATATCCTCTCCAAATTATATTGAGGTATGTTGGTTTGTTTATGATTTGGTTTAGCTAATATAGTATGCCTTACAGGAAGAGAAGAACAAAGATGGCTAGCAGAGTGGTAGACTACAATTCACAAGATTATCCCTATGGATCGTATGAGAAGCATGGTGAGGAATACTCCCTTCACATAATAGAGACTGAGAGGTCTAAGGAAGAAATAAGGAGTTGTAAATAAGACAATGAAAATATCAGTCAATCACAAGAGATAATTGCTATGGCATAGGAGAAACAAGTAGAAGTCAATGCCACTATTCTTCAGAGTTTGTCAGACTTCCAGAGATAGGGAACGCCTAGAATCAATCATGGGTAGGAGAATAAGACTAATGGGGCATATGACAATGGGTATCACTGTGGGCACATGTTAGATAGAGATGAAACGATCAGATATTGCAGGCTCTTGGATACACCATACATGAGAGGTGATGGACATAGGTTCTATTCTAGTTCTAATTATGACAAGTATCATGATCATCGTCTCTATCATCCTTATAGGAGGAATGATAGGGGATATTTTCTCAATGAGTTTAAGAAACTAAAGGCACCTACCTTTGATGGAGAAATGAAGAAGTCATAGGATGCAGAAGCTTGGTTACTAGGGATGAATAAGTTATTTCGGTTGCATGATTACTCAAAGAACATGAAAGCCAAAATAGATAGATTCAGTCTTAAAGGTAAAGAAAATATTTGGTGGGAAAATGTAAAAAATGTTAGAGATATTCATGAAGATAAATTTACTTGGAGTGAGTTCGAGATATTATTCAAGAAGAAGTATCTATTGGAGAGATACTATGATGACAGGGTGAAGGAATTATATGAGCTAAAGACGAGATCTATGACCGATGAAGTGTACACTAGCAGATTCATGGATTTATTGAGGTATGTTACCTATTAGTGGGCTTCTGATTACATTAAAGGACAGGATTGAGTTCAATGAGCCTAGATCATTTGAAGAAGCCTTCAGGAAGCTAAAACATTGTTATGAGCAATCAAAGCACATATATGAGACTAAGCAAGATTGGAGAGGTAATGAAAAGAACAAAGGAAAATGGGATAAGAAGCGAACAATGCCTTAGGACAGAGGTAACAAAGGGAATGTAGCATCGACTAATTAGTTCAATGCATCTGACAAAGGACAGGAATTTCATTCTGAGGAGAAGAACACGAGTGTAGGTTGGAAGGATTTACATTGTTGGAATTGTGGCAAGGATCATCACAAGAGATATTGTCCACAACATCAGGGTGGTAGACCGCAAATTTACAGTGTTCAGGAGGCACAAATAGCGGGGGATGTTGGATAGAGTGTTCCTCAAATTTATGCATCATTGGATAACAAGAAGGAAGATCACTAGGTGTCTATTATTGAGATGAACGATAAGATTTATGATCAAGTTGTTTCTATTTTAATTTACCCTGGATCTAATTATATTTATGTTAATCCTGACCTAGAGGATAAGTGTGGTTTGAATAAAGAAGTGCATGCAGAATATTGGTTAGTGCAGTTGGCTACATGTACAAAGAAGAGAGTTCATCACTGGGTAAGATCTTGTGCATTTGAACTGAATGGTATGCCTACATCTGCACATTTGAATGTATTACCGTTGGGATCATTCAGTATTATTTTGGGTATGGATTGGTTATATCTTCATAGGACTAAGGTAGATTTCTATGGAAAGGAAATTGAGTGCTTGGATGACAATGGGGAACAAATAATCTTGCAGGGTAAGAAGAAAGCTACGTCAGTCAGAATGGTTACATCCATGCAGGAAAAGTGAAGTGGTAGGAAATGGAGTGTGTTATTTTCAATGAAAATTTCTAGTGATAAAGGTAAGGAGGATGAAGACACGAATGTATTGAACAGGTACCTAGTTCTACAACAGTTTCAAGATGTGTTTTCAGAAGAAATTTCAGAGTTACCGCCTCATAAAGAAGTGGACTTTTCTATTGAGTTGGTACATGGGAAGAACCAACATCAAAGACACCGTACATGATGAGTACACTAATTTTAGTTGAATTGAAGCTGCAGTTGAAGGAAATGATTGAAAAAAGATACATTAGGCCAAGTGTGTCATTGTGGGGTGCACCAATATTGTTTGTGAAGAAGAAGGATGGTACTATTAGGCTATGCATTGATTGCATGCAGTTGAACAAAGTGACAATTAAGAACATATATCCATTACTGAGGATTGATGACTTGTTTGATTAGTTGAAGGGAGCAACAATGTTCTGGAAGATTGATATGAGATCATGATACCATCAGGTACACATTAAATAAGATCAGGATATCTACAAGACAACTTTCAGGACTAGGTATGGAAATTATGAGTTTGTTGTTGTTCCATTTGGTTTGAATAATGCTACAAATAATTTTATGTGATTGATCAATAGCATGTTGTATATTTACCTAGACAAGTTTGTTACTGTATTCATTAATGATATATTGGTATATTATAAAAATGAGTAAGAGTATGATGAACACTTAAAAAACTATATTGATATTTCTAAGAGAGAATCAATTCTATGCTAATATTAGTAAATGAAATTTCTTTCAGACATAGGTTCATTACTTGGGACACATGGTTTCCAAGGAAGGAATAATAGTGGATCCAAAAAAGATAAGGGATATCATGGAGTGGGAAGCTCCTAGGAATGTGGATGAGGTAATGTATTTTATGTGAAAATTTTGAAACCTAGAATCCTACTGCAACAATTGATATAGTTTCTTCTATTTGTTAAATTAATAAAAATAAATTATTTACTGTTTGCTACGGTAAATATCAAAATTAATACGCAACCTTCACAAAACCAATACAAATGCACACACACATAAATACACAATTATTTTTGGACAAAGTCCCCGGAAAAACCCAACTCGGGAAAACCAAAGCAACGACTGAGGGTTTGCTTATTATGCAATAGTAAATCTGAGTACAAAACTATGGATGCTTAAATCTAGCAATCCATACAGATAAATGGCTGGTAGTAAATCTAGTGAGAAAAACCTCACTCCCATAAGAGATCCAACATCGACCTTAGCTCGATTTGAGCTTCTCCTTGTTGCCTCTACATAGTCACTGTGTTAGCCTACGCAGTACTGTGTCCCACAAACTCAGAACTACTTCTCCTCTCGCTATCTTTCCAGATACTTCCTGGGAAATGGATCCTCTTGGCCTCCAGACTCTCTCTCTGACTTACGGTACTAAATCAACTCTTCTCCCTAGCAAAATATGAAATCTCCTCTGAATCACTGCACTGCCTCTACGTGTCTCTACGCTGCATCTCTGTGGAACTCACTGCCTCTTTGCAATGCAGTCATTGGAACTGGGAAATATTCCTCTAACCTTACTATCCATGCCCCTCTCTCATTGCTTCGATCTCACTAACTCTAACTCCGGAAAATCAGTGTTGATACTCAGGAAATTGGTCTGCGTGTGAAATGGAATTCTCCAAGTGTGTTCTCCAAGCCCCATCGAGTTTCTTCTTATATTCTATCGTTGAGACTTCAATCACCATGATTAAATCTTAATCGAAGGCTATTATTAACTATAACTTGATCCAAGTGTTTTTCTAGAAGATTCTCACCATGAATTAATTAAATTTTTTTAATTAATCATATTACTAAAGTTTAAACTTAGGATATATTAAAAAATGACTAATTAATTTAATTAAGTCATCTCTAGGTGGAATTTCTAGAAATAATTTCTAGGTATTGGAAAATACATGTATTATAACCTCTCTACCAAAACTTGAGGCTAGAACACATCCGATGCTACAAAAATTAACACTCCCTCTTAACGAGGAAAGTGTTCTAGTACTGAAACTGCAACGACTGCTACAATATACTGCCTCTATATCATATCCTGACACACTTCTGATGTCTGTCTACTGCTTCCCACCAACAACTGCGCAACTCTAATATGCGCTACATATATGCTACTGCTGACCCTGTTGAACTACTGCCATCTACTGCATCTGTATTGCAACTTTGTTGTTGCTACTACTGCAAAATCTACGACTCCTTCTGATATGTTGCTACTGCAACTGCAACATCTGCAGATAAGAACTCTCCATCATAATGAACAATCTATGATCAGTATGATGCATCTATCACCCGAGTCCTGACTGCTGCTAGTATCTACGCTGTCACTGAAGCCTCCATGTTGCTGCCGACTCTGCAATGTGCTAACTTCACTAGTGCCAACTCTACACTGCACTTCCCAATATCTGACCACTATTAGCTACTGAATCTATCACTTTGGCACATATGACTGCATCAACTGCCACTAGTATATATTATTATTTCTGACTGTGCTCTCCCATAGAAAGGAATTGATTCAAGAGGTGGACCTCCTCAAAAATATTTCCCATCCTGTATCACTCTGGGGCTACAAAACCAAATCACCCCACCTTACTCCTGGAGGTATATCAGCGATCATGGAAAAATATTCCTCTAATATGGAGGACAACCTATCAATTTTCGCAGATGTAGACTACTGATCCTACTTCTCTTTGTCTTTATTTTTGACAGGACATTGAGTGTTGTAGTGGCCTAGCTCACCACACCTAAAGCATTTGACCTTGGAAAGGTCCTTCTTCCTCTTGCACTACTCCTGTTTCCCCTTTGATGTGAGGGCCACATTCTCCTCTTCCTTCACTTGCTTCGTCCCACTGCTGCTGCTACTGCCATTGATAGTGCTCTTCACCAAATATTGCTTCATCTCTTCTTGCTGCAAATCAACCCACATTCGGTCCCACTTTGGAAACTTGTCTCTTCCCAGAATACTCTGGACAAAGACCTGCCAGTATTCAGAAACACTGTTCAGAGCTAATCGAACCAATTTTGTAGGTTGGGGTGCTAAACCTACAACTTACAGCTGATCTCAGAAATCCTAAAGCCTAGTGAGGAAGGGCTCTATGCGCTCCCCCTTCTGCATACAAGCACATCTCATCTTATCCTCAAGATGCATCTTCTGCTGCTTGGAATATCCTTGGTATAACATAGCGAGAGAATCCCACTGCTGCTTGGTAGTATCTTTTCCAGCTATGGGTGACACCACATGATCTCGAACCCCATCGAGAATCGGTCTCTTCACCTTCACCATCTCCTTCTTGTAGGCATTCAACTGATTTGGATCCTTGGGTACAACCACCACGTTATCATTGTAGGCCTTGAGATCGTATTCATCTAGAAGACAAAAAATCCTCGCCTTCCAGATCACGTAGTTGGAGGCTCCGTCCAACTGATCTTGATCTCTCAATCCTGCTCATGCCATCTCTGCAAAAATTTCGAACTCCTCCTCTTATCCTCTGCGCAAATAATGCTAGGCTCTATGCACTCCCTACTGGAGTGGGAAAATATTCTCACAACTACTACTGCTTTGTAGTGAGAAATAGAACTTATGAACTAGAAGTTCCTTGAGGAAACAATTACCTCAGTGTGTGCTCTTCCTTCCTTCTAACATTATTTTTCTCTAGAAAACTATTGAAAAATAATTGTGTCCCAGTTGAAGATCTGCTCTGCAAGGAAAATACTGCTTCTCCCTCTACTTCTGGTAAACTTTGAAATGGAAAATCTAATTTCTCTGTCGACTATCTCAGAGAAGTAGACTTTTCCTAAAAAATTGACACTCCTGGCCAAATGGACTACACAACCTCCGGGGTTTCGAGAAGCTGCTTACGCAGTGCTATGAAGCTCCTTCTCCTCTTTGCAACTGAACTCTCTGTATTCTATCTGTGCTCTAATACCATGTGAAAATTCTGAAACCAAGAATCCTACTATAACAAATGATATAGTTTCTTCTATTTGCTAAATTAATCAAAAAAATTATTTACTGTCTTCTGTGGTAAATATCTAAACTAATACACTGCAACCTTCACAAAACAAATACTGCGGAAGAAAAATAAACGCTGGAAGAACAGATGCACACACAAAAAATACATAGTTATTTTTGGACTATGTCCCTAGAAAAACCCAACTCGGGAAAATCGAACTCGGGAAAACTGGTGCAACAACTGAGGGTTTGATTATTATGCAGTATTAAATTTGAGTACAAAACTATGGATTCTTAAATCTAGCAATCCATATAGAAAAATGACTGGTAGTAAATATAGTGAGAAAAATTTCACTCCCACAGGAAATCTGACACCGACCTTAGTTCGATTTGAGATGCTCCTTGCTACCTCTACGCAGTCACTGCGTTAGCCTATGTAGTACTGCGTCCTACAAACTCAGAACTCCTTCTCCTCTCTCTATCCTTCCAGCTTCTGTCTGGGAAATGGATCCTCCTGGATTCTAGACTCTCTCTCCGACTTTTGGCACTGAATAAACTCTTTTCCCCATCAAAATAAAGAATATCCTCTGAAGCACTACGCTGCCTTTGCGTGGCTCTACGCTGCCTCTTTGTGCCACTCATTTCCTCTCTATAATTCACTCACTGGAACTGGAAAATATTCTTCCGACCTTACTATCCCTACCCATCTCTTGCTGCTTCTATCTCACTAACTCTCTCTCCGGCAACTTAGTGCTGCTACTCAGGAAATCGATCTGCCAATGAAATCAAACTCTGCAAGTGTGTTTGGTGCGTGCATGTACAAAATCACACCAACTTAAGGGGTGTGGTTTACCCACTTAAGTTATTGGTCATAGGCAGAAAAATAAGTGGAGTCAAGAAAGTTAGTGGAACAAGATAGAATCATAAACATACTAGATAGAGAAATAACATGCATATATAAACTAAAACTAAAACAAATAAACAAAATCTCTGAATAGAGTCAAACAACTGCAATAATCCAAACGGTGGCTCTTTGGCCCCTCTTATTGAGTGCTTGTAGGAAATGAGGATGAAACTTTAAACCTCTTGCCAAAGGGCCCCTAGAACATGGGTTCTCAGTCCCGATTCAAGGATTTTTTTACTCCCAAGCTTGCCTCGGTGAAAAGTCTCCCTCTCTCTACTGTGGTGGATTGAACTTGTTGGATGGCCAACAATTGAGTCCCCTCTATCTTTAGCACCGGATCACACACTGTTGGTATTGCTTAGGAAATTCTGGCCAACATAACAATGTGTTCACAAGTTTCTTCATCTCATGGTGGTCTTATATAGGATAATTCAAATCCTCCTTCCCTCTCTTGGTACATTGTGGATGGTGACCCAAGAGAGGGGGATGATTCCTTTGTGTGCCACAAATATTCTATTGTGTCCTCCCTTGATGTCTAAGGAGGCTTTGGTGGTTGTCCTTAGGTGGCTTCAAGTGAGGAATCACTATCTTAGAGTGTGTTTTTTGTGGTCCCAGAAAGTGACTTTCACCACTCCCAAGATTTTCAGGTAAAAAAGCGTGCAAAGGCGCTCTTCACGAAGGATTATGCGTGCAAAATCATTTATGAATTTCTAAAATTTGATTTTTCCTCAGACCTTTGAGATTTTTAAATACTTTCCAGGTTCTCTAATGTCTTTCAACCCTATAAATCCTTCTTCCTGACATTAATTAATGTCATCTTCTGCTGTACGATTTTCCAGTGTTAACGATTTCCCCCTAATGTGTGAGGTCTACGAAGAACTGTATAGCCGAAATACATTATAGTTTCTTTTCTGTATATCATGCGTAGAGAGAGAGACCTGCCTGAAGCTCGAAATTGGAAACACCTTGCACCGGTTCGAAGAATGACCATGTCCTATGGGACCCCTGTAAGAAAATATAATACAATAAATATACAAATTTTCTATAAGGTGGGAATGTCCCATGCTCGTGATGCTATGGCTAGTTAAACAAATCTATTTGACAGATACATGTTTTGTCTGTGTCACCAATATGGTAGTGATCTGGTGGTTGCTGACGATGACTGCTGACGCCCTCCAGGGCATTTTTTCTTTGAAAATAGGTGGAATGTGGTACCCATATGCGTAATGTTGGTATGGAATATAGCTGCGCATTGTACACATAGGTGCTGGCTGGGACCTTCCTGTGTAAGCATTGTTGAAAGAGACACTTATTAAGGCATGGGTCTTCGACGAATTTGATCAAAGTGCAATGGTTGTAAGGTACGATACCATCGAGACATGAAAGGTTTTTTTGTCGTTGAATGTTAGGAGGATCGATGACATCTGTGGACAATGATGTTCCCACAGTGCCACCCGAGGAAGCCCCTTTTGTGGAGAGGGGTGATCCAAGGTACCACTTCCTTTTTGGAAAATAGGTGTTGAAGTCGACAAAAAGGAAGCCTCAACCGAAGGAGGGGTCGCTAACATGAGGGGTCAGGGGCCTGGATGTGATGGGTTTAACATAGGCATGTTGGTGAGGGGTGACTGAAAATTGATGGTGGGGATTCAGTGGCCCAAGGTCGGAGTATACTAAAAAGCTTGGTGACAGTCATAGTTATTTTTGATGGGGAAATCCCTGGAGTCGGTAGGACTTCCAAGATGGGTATAAACTGGATATGAATGTCATGGTGGCTTGTGCGCGAGGGTGTGATACTCCAACCAAAGGTGCTCTGGGACTGCTGCCATGAGAGAAAAGATGAATGAGATGGTGGGGGACGTAGTGCATCATTTGTGGTCTTTTTACACTTACCAAAATAATAAAATAATGGGGTTTGGTATGTACAAAACACAGAGATGGGTGCCCCAAAACATGAAAGTGTTCACTCACTGATGTTGTGAGGAAGGTGTTTTTCTGAGGGTAGGGGCCCCATTGGTTGGTCTCGTGTGTGGGGTTGATGAAGCGGATGAAGAAGTATCACAGATGGGATTATGCTGGTGGAGATATGGTGGGCCAAACACGAAGTGCGGTAGTGCGCTTTAGATCTGCTTATACAACCTGATCGTCTAGGAAGGGGGTTTTAGTTTGTATGATAAAACTTGACCTTTATGCATGGTGGATGGATGGGCATGAGGTGATTCCCATACTAGAGTGGTATGGCCATGGTGTCACTTTTGCTGTGATATATGGTCTACTGTGGGTGACGAGCGCGATGGGGGTGAGGCTCTACTGACCAATGAGGATGTTTATCATGTGCAGGGTGCGGTGATGATAAACACGGTCAGATATGTGGAACCTATGGTTGATTTATTATGGAGAAATGATGTCAGGATATGCAGAGTTTACTGGGACTCTATCATGCTGGGGGTAGAATGATACTTGGTTTGGATCTTTCAGTAGATGGAGTTGTGAATGGTTTGTGAGATTTTCCTGCAAAAACAACTACCTCAAGTGAAAGCATCTTCTTTATCAAATATTATTGAAATTCATGAGCTTTAAAAAGGAAGATGAGAGAGGGCATACCTGCCGGCGCTAAAAAAATATTTTTTCGGGAGTGCAAATGTGTGGCATTAACTCTATTCGTCACGGAGTGCTGATCATGGCACAACTTACGGTTTAGAGAACGGACCTTCTGATCTCTCATTATGGTCCTCCCAAGCTTTTGAAAAGGGCGATATATAGGTGAATATGGCCCTAATTCAATTCATTTGTACTAGTTGAGTTCTTGAGAGGTTAAAGGCTTATGCGTAGCAGTTCTGGCTGTTACGATCACCCTGAGCACCATAGATTAGTGATATCATGCCCAGGTAACCTCCATGACATCCTGCACTTTAATTTTTTTATTCTGATGGTGCCGGGGTCCGTACAGACTTGGTTTGTACGGATTCTGGGTGTTTTTTTCCCTAGATTGTGCGAGTGATTAGGGAAAAAGCGCGCTCTCTGTGCGCATTTTTCAGTGATAATCACACTTAAAGCACTCTGTTCCCCTTCTTTGGCGTGCCTTAAGTGTGCCTGTGGAAAATACAGGCGCGCCCTAAGCACGCTTGTCTAAGGGATAAGCACGTAAAGGGCCGAGGCAAATAATTTTTTGAGTTTTTCCTTTTTTTGTTTTTTTTTTCTGTTGCTGATGGGTACTTGGTTAGATAACAGGTTGTTGTGGAGGGAGTGGGATTGGCCCGAGCTTCGTACTACGTTTGCTGCTAATGCTAGGGTGCACCATTAGCTAGCGTAATGGGGGCTCCTAAAGTTCGTAGAGAATGAGCTTCTTCGGTCGCAGGACCGATTGCTATGTTACTTGATTCAGTATTGGCGTAGGAGGTGCAACATGTTCGTGTTGTGTGGGATGAACCTGGTCACCCGTCCTAAGAAAAATGTATATTTTATGACCAGGTTACTGCCTCATGGTGAGGCTCTGATGTATCCACTCCCTTCTGGGTGAGTGGATTTGGAGAGGTTCCGAAGACGTCATTGTGGTGGGGCGCCTCTTACGGAGGGGTGCATCAGCATTGCATTAGTGACAGATATGGCAGAGCAATGTGCTTTGGCAGTGATTGTGCGACTTGCAGGGTCATCGACTCTTCACCGGGCATCGAGCCCGTAGGTTGGAGTCTTACACCGGTTGAGGTCCGGGAACTTCTATGATTTTTCCCATTTGTACTATGACGGGATGGGTATGCCAACATTTTGTGTAGCATTATGTACTAGAGGGTAGTGCTGCTGAGACCAGTGGTGACAGTGCCTCCTGGGGGTCCACTGGAGCCTTGTATGAGGAGGTGGGAGGCGGTGATGCTGCGAGGTGGTGGGGGCATGGTGGGGCATTACTGGAACACCATGACATAGGCCTGGTTCATGGTGAACTCGTAGATGTTCCTGCCATTCCCATATGCAGGGATGGACTTCCGAGGGGATCCAGATATGGGTCTCCCTCCTAGTTATGCTTGGGGGCCAACATGTGCATTTTTATGTTTTCTGCATTTATTTGAATATATATGTGCTTATGTGTTTTGTTGGTGAAATTGACATAGTTTTGGTTGCTCTTGCAGATGTTGGCGAGGTAGGTTGCCCCATGGCTCGATTGGTCAGCCATGATCCTCTTCGGAGACTTAGGGGTGATCTCGAAGGGCAGGGAGGAGATGCTGCTAGGGGGCTTGGTGGTGGACCAGGTGGTGGTGCTGGCACTTCAGGAGAGGGAAGCAGCTCGGCCGCTGCCGAGGTTGCAGCCAAGCGAGCTCGTGCCAACGCAGCGATGTCACGTGTAGATACTATGGAGGCTCATATTGCAAAATTGAATGCTTGGGTGTCAGTTCTAGAGGATGCCCAGGGTCGAGTGGACCGCTTGACCCAGGGGATGCCTGCTCAGGGTTTTATGGATGATCTCATGGAGGTCTAGCTAGAGACTGTGATGGCCTGAGAGAGGGACTATCGGCCTGTTTTACATTGGGTGGAAGTCTCGATTGTGACGACAGCTCCAGTGGTGGTACCGGGAGCAATGGTGGGTCTAGGTGCCCCTCTTGAGGGGGCACCACCCTAGAGTATACTTGTACATGGGGAAAACACCCATTATGAGGATGCTTCCCATATTTTTGACGAATTTTGTTGTATCTTTGGGCTGGCCGTTGGGTCAGCGACACTATTTTTTTATTTCGACATATACATCTTTATATATATATGAGAGATATTTTTTGCGGCTCTACATGTTGTGTCACCTATTTCGGTTTATGAATGATGTTTTACGCTGATGGATATCTATATTTTTGGTTTTTTTTATATATGATGGTTTATTTGAAATGCATTCCAATTTAGAATGTTGTTATCTATGCGATCAACTGTTTGGTTTTGACTCCTTGGTACATGTGTAAATGTGATATAGTCAAATTGTTTGCTTAATATTTTTGCATGCAAATATTTTCTACATAGATGTGTATCTCTTGTCTCGAATGTTTGGTTTAACTATGGCACTACTAAATGGGAATCGAGGTAGACATGCATATGACGTATGCCTTGATGGAGGGCATCGCACATAAGTTTGATGACGACGTCATATTCTGCCTGATTTTTTGTTGCTGAACTGATGCACACATCATTTGTGCAGAGTGGCCATCGGTCAGGGTGGTAGATGACCCAAGAAACTACGGCTAAATTCTGAGACCATCTTGATGCTCCATCAACAAATCCGAAATAAGGTTCAGGTTGGTGATCCATGGCGGCACTTTGAGCATGTTTAATAAGTCTTTTGGTCAAAAATCTTTAGTGGTTTGGTTTATGTATGTTCAATTTAGGGGAGGGCCATCTTGACCCTTATGGGTAAAACTTCTTGAGGTAAAGGCCGTTGACGGGGTTGCTGAGGCATGTCCCTTTTGGTTCCGTCAAGATGTATGCCCCTTGTCAGAGGCAATGTTTTATGATATAGGGGCCTTTCCACAAGGTTTCTAACTTTCATGGCCCTAGGGCTTCTTTCACGACATCAAAGCGAAGGACTAGTTCCCCCTTGGTGAATGAGTGAGGGTTGATGTGGCGGTCGAATGATACTTTTACCCTTTTCTTATGGGCCTCATTGTGTTGCAATGACTGTCGTCGGCTTTCGTCAATGAGCTCTAGTTTTACTAGGCACTGTTCTAGAGGCTGGGTATCATTGAGTAGTTCGATAGCGGCATGCAAATTCAAGATCTCGCGTTCTATGGGAATCACGACCTCGACCCCGTATACCAGGTGGAAGGGAGTGAAACCAATGGATGTTTTGACAATCATGTGGTATGCCCTCAGGGTGGAAAAGAGCATGTGGTGCCATTTGGTTTTATGGTTATTCACCATGCGTTGTAACATAGTATTGAGTACTTTGTTTACAACTTCTACTTCTCCGTTGGATTGGGGGTAGTATGGTGAAGCAAATTCGTGGGTGAATCTAAGGTGGTGAGATAGATCCTCGAAGACTTCATTCTCGAAGTGTTTCCCATGTTTAGAGATTAACTCTTTGGGGACGCCGAACCGGGCAATCACGTGGTTAAATAGAAATTGGGTGGCGGTTTTTGTTGTGTTTTCGTATGTAGGCATGGCCTCAGCCCTCTTGGTGAAATAGTCGACAACCATGATGATGTATTTATGTTTGCTCGATGATGTGGGGTTGCAAGTCATGAAGTCAATCCCCCATTTACAAAAGGGGCCGACGATGATGACATGATGTAGAGGAGTGGGAGGTGCTCTTGCTTTGTGAGCGAAGCGTTGGCATCGTTCACATCTTTTGATTGCTGTAATGCAATCACGAAACAGGGAGGGACAAAAATATCCTGCCCGTAGGATTTTTTGGGCGGTGGCCGCTGCAAGCCCCTCCGTGGCAGTCATTAAGGGATTTTTCTTCTTGATCATGAGTGAGGCATCGACACAAAATGGTGTCGATGCCTCATCGGTACAAGACATCTCACATAAGGAGATATCAGGGGGCTTGCTGGCGTATGCGCCGAAGGTCGTCTTGAGTGAGATGAGGTCTGAAATTTTGGGTTCGTAGGAATAGGAGAATGTCTCCAGACCAAGGCTCATCAATTGCTACAAAGAAGAGATGTTCATCTGGTAATGAATCATTTACTGGTGATCCCTCGGTATCTCCTAGGAGATCCGAAATGAACTCTGCTAAGGTAAGCACCTTTTTTCTTTTAGGGGAGCGAAACTATAAGTCGTATTCTTGGAGAATGACTATCCAGCGGGTGTACTTATGGTTCATTAGGCGGTGTGTGAGTAGGTATTTGATGGGATTAATATCTGCGATGAACGCAGTGGTTTTTAAGATGATGTAGTGGTGAAGCTTTTGGACTGCATGGATTAATTCTAGGGTAGTATTTTCTTCAGGCTCATATCTTAATGCTGGGCCCGATAAGGTTTTTCTGACATAGTAGATTACGTGCTCCTTCCCATCTAGGCCTTCTTGGATCAAAAATCCAGCCAATGTGGACTCGGAAGCTGATAGATACAGGATATAATCTTTGTCATAGTCTGGGGGACTAATGAGTGGCGTCGAGGATAATGTTTCTTTGAGTGCATCAAATGCTTGCTGGGCATAATCATCCCATTTAAATGGGATGTCCTAGCGCAAGAGACGCAGGTACCCTTGAGCACAGGTGACATAATCTGGGATGAAGCGTCTCAGAAAATTGGCCTTCCCCTGTAGGCTTTGAAGTTTCCTGAGGGTTCGAGGTGGTGGTACCTATTTGATGGCTTGGACCTTAAGGGGGTCCACACAAATCCCTTGCTAGGACAGGATAAAACCTAAGAGTCTTCCTGTATTGACGCAAAAGCCACACTTGAGGGGGTTCAAACATAGGTTGTACTGATGGCATCATTGGAATACCACTCGCAGATCCTTGAGATGGTTTGAGCGCTTCTTGGAGCGGACGGTTAGGTCATCCAAGTAGGCGAGGATAAGGTGTGCTAAGTCATGAAATATATATTTCATGGACCTTTGGAAGGTGGATCCAGCATTTTTTAGGCCAAATGTCATTACCTTGTATGCGAATGTGCCCTAGGGAGTGGTGAACGCAGTTTTGGACCAGTCTGTATGGCGGGTTTGGATTTGATTTTACCTGGAGAAACCATCCAAGAAGGATAGGGCCTCATGTCCTGCGCAAGCATCGATGAATTGGTTGATGAATGGGGTGGGATAATTGTCTTTAGGAAAAGCTTTGTTCAAATCCCGAAAATCGGTGCAAACACATATAGTACCCTGTTTTTTCATGACAAGAACCGTGTTGGAAACCCAAGTTGTATAGGCAATAGGGTAGATAAACCCGACTTTGTGAAGCTTGTTGATTTCTTGTTTTATTGCTTCTGCCTTAGATGGGTGCAGTTGATGTTGTTTCTGGTGCACTGGAGGTACATCATGCCAAGTGTGAATATGGTGCTCTACGATAGTAGGACTAAGCCCAGACATTTCTGAGTAGTCCCATGTGAAGATATCTCGATACTCTTTTAACAATTGGGTATAAGAGGTTATTTCTTCCAGAGAGCATGCTGCCCCCAGTGAGATTTCTTCGACCTTTCCAGAATTTTGGGATATGCTCACCTTGATGGTAGGTGAGATGTTTGACATATTTCCTTCCTCAAACGCATCAGGCACTGGGATGGGGTTTTTGAACCAATCAAATTTCCCTGATGGGAAGAAATATTTTAATTAGATCACATAGATCTCTTGTTCTTTCGTCTTGTTGGGACTGAACGTGTGCTCGGGGAGAAAGAGCGAATGGTGATGCATTGCATCCCATGGATAATATGGTTCCATCATAGCCTCTAGGATGTCTTCATTTGAATGAAATAGGGACCCTAAGGGGGATTGTTCCTGCGCAAGGTTATGATGAATAGGGTTAATCCGCATGGAGCTAGTTGAGAGACACGAGAAGGATTCCATCGTCGATGTGGTGGAACTAGACGTGGTCGACAGAGTGCAGATATATTGGGTCTGCACTGTCATAGGTACATTTACTCTCATAGTTGCAGTTGAATCGACACATATGGTAGATGAGCAAACAACTTGAGTCATGGTTCCGATACAAGATGATATGAATCGTATATGGCGTATCGTGTCGTCGGCATTTGGTGGGGGCAGAATCTCCCTGATTGGTTGCCTCTCAGTTGAAAAGAATAGGATGGATTTGTCCATCACATCCTCTTGGGTTGTTGAGCTATTCATGGATTCTGATTTTGTGCCATATTCTCAGAAGAGGCAGACTATGGTTGATCACATACAGGCTAGTGCTGCGTGGAATCTCAGTATGTAGTGACAACGACGTACTGGGTGGTTGTCACCGCATATCTGACATGAATATGGGATGTCCATGTTGGCACGATAAACTATATGGACTGGATACCATCATTGGAACATTCTAAAAGCTGGGAAATAAATGATGAAATGATCAAGTTCGTTGCAAAGTATGCACCTTTCGATTGGGGGAGGGGGTTTGGCGGGGAGCCTTTCAGGTGATCGCTGTTCTTCCTTGAGGTACATGATGGTCTGAGGTTCATTTCTGGATGCCTGGGTGGAGGGATCCTCTTGATAGGATCGCTTGATGGAGTGTAAGGCATCCCTATATCACGAGATATTTGGGTAATGATGGGTATAGTGCCCATAGTTGCTGCTAAGAGCGCATGCGTGATTGGTATGCAATGATTTTCCTTTAACTTTGGTGGTAGGTTCCTTTTTATGGGAATGCGGCATCACGATGTCTGTCTTAGAGCCAAGGAGTGGTTTTAATTCATCCAGCTCTGTGTAGATATGGGTAGGGTGACCTATTATGTTGCATATGGAAAAGACTGGTGATTCCCATTTTACGATGAGAGTATCCATATTCTTTACTCTTTTATCGGTTTTCTTAGTCGTAACTACCGATTTTGTAATGGAGCTTTCCTTTGCAGGGGTGGTTTTGATCGTTTCTTGGACAGGTGGGGCTTACTCGGGACTGAGGGGCTTCAAACCTGTAGAAGTGATGTGTGTGGCTCCTGTCCCTGTAGGGGGGATGAGATACAAAACGGGAATAGAAAACGATATGTTTGGTAACACCACTGTTGCCAAAAACTGCTAGGAGACGAAACCAGCTGGGGGGTAGAGGAAAGGGGTTTGGGAAGCAGCGTAGGCTAGAGAGGCTGCTATGGATGGTGACTCGGTGTCATTACTTCCTTTGTTTGTGTCATGACTAGCTTCAGCGCTTGATGTGGACATCATGCACACCAGAGCCCCTGTGACATCAATTGATGACTTAGGGATAATGGGAGGATATCCTAGGAATGATCCTAGAACGGACGACGGTTTGAATTGGCCAGGGCCATATTCTTGGTACTGTGAAAGCGCATCCGAGGATGTATCTACGTTGGGTAGAATTACATCAGTGTTTGTTAGGGGTCGCTTCTCACTATGCATTAATTGGTCTACAGTAATGACGCGGTCCTCGTGGGGGACCATCATAATGCGGAAGACAGAGGAGGCTATGGATGACATGGCGTACATATAACTCCGCCCAAGGAGTATATTGTAGTCAAAGTGAGTGTCCAAGACTTCAATGTATATGTGGACTATCTTTCAGGCTAAGCAGACCAGGACGTTTTGGTAGATTCCGACGGGGGTTGAAGGACGACTGTCGTATGCTCTAAGCGTGATGATTGAGGGTTTTAGTTCAGGAGACCCTAACTTTTTCCAAATTTTTTTTGACACGATGCACATGGATGCACCCTCGTCAATGACACATTGGTGAATGGTGATATTCTGGACCGACATTGGTATTTGGAAGGCAACCATCGAAGGAAGCCTAGGGGTGGCTTTGTCTAGGTCAAAAGCCATTAGGCGCGTATTGGCAGGGTCGATAGCACCTAACGTGGAAAGTAAGGCTTTCCACTATATGGGGCATAAATGCAATACTTCCAAATTTTACATGGCAGCGGGAGATTGTGCTAAATCTTCCATGATACTATAATTATGGGCTGCTTTGGAGTAGTTTCCTACTCGCCTATTGGGTCCCTTCGTCATCTTTGGCAATGGTTCAATAGGCATCTTTGAAATGGTTAAAGGAGTAGTCGGTGCACTGGTACTTTCCTCTAACATGTTGGTGTCTGGTGGGGTGTCGTAATTGCAATTTCGTGTTTGGAAAAACATCTCTTCCCCAGTAATGTAGATTTCATGGCTACTTTTCTCGGAGTCGTCTGGATTTTGTTGTTGAGTGCTGACTGTCCCTTGATGGGGGAAAGGTTCCTGCATCACAACTATTTGCTGGGAAGATCCTCCTTGTCATCGGTTACTCAGTAGCTTCTTCAGCTCAGGGAGACCGAGACAGTGGTGAGTATAATGTCCGTACTCACCACATATCGAACAAGAATGGTTTTTTCAAAGAGGTGGAATTTTTCTCTGCCATTGGGCATTGCTCGACTCCTGGCTTTGATTCCAGTTGGAGTTGCCTCTAGCCTAGGATCGCGGCGGGCATTGCTGGTTGTTGCCCCTTGTCCAGGGTTCCCTTTGGGCTTGTTTTTTCTTTTTTCTTCACCATATTAGGAGGGTAGTTCTCCTGGTTGTATTGGTGTGGTTGGTTTTGGGAAGGTTGCACAAAGTTCACTTGTACATTGGTTTGCATAGGTGGGTGTTGTGCTGGGGACTGAGCATAACGTGGTCCTTGGTTTGCACCTGGCTGTTGGAGGGGAGCTCTTCCATCAGTGTTTCTCTCTACGTACTGGGTCCCTTGAGCCAGAGGATAGGGTCCTCCATGGTGGTACGCTTGTGCCCTATTGGTCAAATTTTGCTGAGGCATATGATGACTTTGAAAACAGGGTTGAGGTACATCCTGGGTAGAACTGTACATGTAACTGGGGTTTTGAATACTGCTGCCTAGGTAACCTAAGGTCAATGACCCAATTAGTCTTTCTTCAGAGTTCGACATGTCTGGAAATTCTTGATAAGTTTGCAAGCGCGGGGCGTTCGACAGGATATTGTAAATGTATCGTGATAGCGTATAAATCAGCTCAAGATGTTGGGCTTTGCTGATGGTGTCCTCTTCGGATGTGGGAATTTGTTACGCCACATCCTTTGAAATCTCTGCAGTGAGATTTTTCAGGAACAAATCTAAAAGAACCTGGTCGTCGAGTTTTGCTTTACATAAAATACGACACCGCCTCCATTCATGGAGATGGTTCGAGATATGGACAATGGGGGTTTGTCTAAAATGTGTCAGTAACTCCATTCTAGAATCATGGTGAATGGGTAACTAAAAATATGTAAGGAACGTGGTGGCAAGAGAGCCAAAGGTTCCATGTGAAGCAGAGGGTTGCTCCACGTACCACTTCCCTGCTACTACTGTCAGAGTGCATTGAAATGGTCTCAATCGAATAGTGTCGTCAATGATACTGTTCGATGAGCACCTCACGTGGAAGGTCATTACATGATTACTTGGGTCTTCCGCTTGCTTTCCTTCGAATTTTGGAATATCCAAAGGGAGATTCAGGGGCATGGGAGGCCATGTAGGGTTGTGTGTGATGGGGTCATTCGTCAGCTTGGTTAAATTGGGTAGATTCAACGAATCTAAGAAAGGTGACTGGGAGGTTGACGCCATTGCAACTTGCGAAAACACAAAGTTCTGGTTAGGAAGAGGGTTGGTCTACAATTTACCATGCTGTGTATTCTGCTGGATTCCCGAATGGGTCACACTCCTCTGCCCTCTACGGGTCGTGGGAGGAGTGGTGTGTGGTGTGGTGTTGGGAGACCAACCAGGGTTCCAAATTATGGCTACCCCAATAAAGGACGGAGCAATAATGGTGGTAGTGTTCCTTCTTTGACGCCTAAATGGAAAAAAACCTGGAACCACTCCCGGTAATGGGGGGAGGTCCAAAAGAAGCCTAGATCGATGAGGTCCCGTTGGGTCCATTCTGGTGTTGACTAGGTTGGGTTATGGAAAAATTTGGGGGGATAGAGTCTATGAATCAATGAAAAATTATGGTCACATACATAAAACAAAGCGAAAATAAAATAATTTTTCCCTTTAAATTAATTTTATGTGATCAAGCAATCAAAAAAGT
Source organism: Pinus albicaulis (assembly GCA_034641835.2). Taxonomy (NCBI): domain Eukaryota; kingdom Viridiplantae; phylum Streptophyta; class Pinopsida; order Pinales; family Pinaceae; genus Pinus; species Pinus albicaulis. Next base: position 353,218,517 of record CM076579.1, read on the forward strand.
GGTTTTTGTTTGTTTGCGCATGATACACAAAATCCTAGAAGACCTATTCGTCCTCACACACTCAAATGTAATTGGGCCTGGGGAATATATCTTACGAGTTCTGCCACAACGTCCTGTAAGAGTTGGCAACGCTCCCAGTCAGCTGAAGAAAATCCACCAAAGTAAGGGTAGAGGCTCTGGCGCTTTCCTGCACCGTCACCTATAGGGAAAGGATGCCCTAGATTTGGTCACTAAGTACCACCATCCCATGTGAGCGTTCAAGTCTTGGGATTCTTGGTAAGTCAACTAACAGTACCGAGTATCGGCCGAGTTAGGTAGCCCCAATTGATACTGCACACACTGCACCTAAGCCTAACCCCCTCTGAAACGGGTCTTTGTCGTGCTCGGGTTTTATTTTCCGTGGGCTGATAGGTGGATTTCAAGTTCCCTAAACAATAAAATTCTATGTTTCAAGATGAAGAATGATCAAGTTGGCTTATTGGATGCCTACCCCCTTGATCCTAACTTAAACTATAAATTCTTTTGTGGCCCCTGTGGGGAGAATTTAGTGAATTTGGTTAAGTTAGTTTTAGGTGTCTTTGCTTTCCTTAGTGGGTGAATCCGTGTGAGAAAAAAGTGGACAAGCACATAATTTGAATGCGTGGTTATGTGATGATCCTTTTCAATATCCCCTATTAAACTATGTTGTGTTTTTCCTTGCAAAAAAGAAAAACATGTGCAGATATGAGAAACTTTCTATTTTTCCTACTTAATCTATGTGATTAACTAAAGGGAGATGGCGATTTGTGAATAGACAGTGTTCATATGCTTACCTAGGATCATTGGAGGGTGTAAAGGTAGCAGAGATTACTTGCTCTTCTATCGACAATTCAGTCCTAGTCCCGAAATCCTAGTGCAAAAATTGAACTAAACTAATAACTTTTACACCAGAAAAAAGGGAAACTAGCTAAACATGCGTGGACTTGGGCCACTTACTTTGGCTAGTTATCTAGGTGTGTTGGTACCTAAATTTGCAAAACATAATTTTTTGTTTAATTTTTAATTTTATGTTATTTAATTTTATTTATTTATTTTTTCGGAATGCAAGTTAATTTCCCCCCCTATTTAAACTATGTGTGAAATTTGCAAAAATCAACTTGAAATGAAACTGAAACTAAGCCTACAAAAGTAGCTAAGAGTGAGCTTTAGCAAGTTGCGGGGTACCTCAACCAGTGCTGGAAGGTGTCATAGGGGCTGCCAAGCCCTTTACAAGTAGGAAAAAATAGAAATATGGGAGAATTTTCTCTTTCTGTCTTTTGTGCACAAAAGGCTAAAACAGGCGCGGTGTCTGCGCATGGGTCAGTCCTGAATGCGCGTCCTCGGCGCGCCTGTGGGAGGGAAACGCGCGCAAATTCCTGCAAGAGTAATTTTTTGGAGCTGTTCTGCTTTAGTCTATCACTTGGGATGAACTAGGGACTGCAAGAGAAAAAGGGGGAAATTCGGCTCCACTCCACATCACATACAAGGGTCTTTGCAAAAAGGCACAACCACATAAACTTGGTAATAAATGTTAGTTGAGTCACCAATCCTGTGTTAGTGTGTTTGGTGCACACATGTACGAAATCACACGAAATTAAGGGGTGTGGTTTACCCACTTAAGTTATTGGTCACAGGCAGAAAAAGAAGTGGAGTCAAGCAAGTTAGTGGAACAAGCTGGAATCATAAACATACTAGATAGAGAAATAGCTTGCATATATAAACTAAAAATAAACTAAAACTAAAACAAATAAACAAAATCTATGAATAGAGTCAAACAACTGCAATAATCCAAACGATGGCTCTTCGGCCCCTCTTATTGAGTGCTGGTAGGAAATGAGGATGAAACTTTAACCCTCTTGGGAAAGGGCCCCTAGAACATGGGTTCTAAGTCCCGATGCAAGGATGTTTTTACTCCCAAGCTTCCCTTGGTGCAAAGTCTCCCTCTCTCTACTGTGGTGGGCTGAAATTGTTGGATGGCCAACAATTGAGTCCCCTCTATCTTCAACTCCGGATCACACACTGCTGGTATTGCTTGGGCAATTCTGGCCAACATAACAATGTGTTCACAAGTTTCTTCATCTCATGGTGGCCTTATATAGGAGAATTCAAATCCTCCTTCCCTCTCTTGGTTCATTGTGGATGTTGAGCCATGAGAGGGGGATGATTCCTTTGTGTGCCACAAATATTCCATTGTGTGCTCTCTTGATTTCTAAGGAGGCTTTGGTGGCTGTCCTTAGGCGGCTTCAAGTGAGGAATCACTATCCTGAAGTGTGCTTTTTGTGGTCCCAGAAAGTGACTTTCGCCACTCCTAGGATTTCACACATTTTGGGTCAAAAAGCACGCAAAGGCACTCTTCATGAAGGATTATCCACACAAAAGCATTTATGACTTGCTCAAATTTTATTTTTCCTCAAACCTTTGAGATTTTTAAATAATTTCCAGATTCTCTAATGTCTTTCAGCCTTGTAAATCCTTCTTCTTGAAATTAATTAATGTCATCTTATGCTGTATGATTTTCCAGTGTTAATAGTGTTATCGAGGCCCCATCGAGTTTCTTCTTATAATATCTTGTTGAGACTCAAAAACCATGATTAAATCTTAATCAATGGCTAAGATTAACTAGAACTCAATCCAAGTATTTTTCTAGAAGATTCTCACCATGAATTAATTAATAATTTTTAATAAATCACATTTCCTAAGTTTAGACTTAGGAAATATTAAAAATTGACTAATTAATTTAATTAAGTCATCTCTAGGTGGAATTTATAGAAATGATTTCTGGGTATTGGAAAATACATGTATTCTAACCTCTATGCCAAATACCGAGGCTATAACACATCCGATGCTATGAAAACTAACAATTTATGGGGTTAGCAGGTTATTACATGAGGTTCATCAAGAACTTCTCAGAAATTGCTTATCCTATTACATCATTGCAAATGAAAGATTAGAAATTTGAATGGTTAGAGGAATGTGCACCAAATTTTAACAATTGAAACAATTGTTGACAAACACTCTAGTATTAAAGATTGCAGATCCAAACAAATATTTTGTGGTGTGTACAAATTCTTACAAGAGAGGGATTGATAGAGTCTTAATGCAGGATGGATAGGTAGTGTGGTATGAATTAAGGAAACTGAATGAGCATGAGAAGAATTACCCGACACATGATCTTGAGTTGGCAGCGATCATTCATGCATTGAAGATGTGGAGGTACTATCTTCTTGGTAGGAGGTTTTTACTGATGAGTTATCATAGTGGATTGAGGCATCTATTTGACCAACTGAATCTGAATTCTAGACAAGCTAGATGGTTGGCCATGATTAGTGAGTTTGAATTTGATATTAGGTACATTAAAGGTAAATAAAACAGGGTTATAAATTCTCTTAGCAGGATGATACAGGTGAATCACATTGAAACTATGAGTTCTTATGGGAAAAATTTATAGGATCAGATATTTCAGGTAGGTCAGCAGGATGATAGGTAGAGGGAGCTTATGCACAGGTCACAAGAGGGTGCAAGTGATCAAGATGTGGATTGTCTTCTCACAACATATTTCTTGGTCAGATTTAGGGACAATATCTATGTTCCAAATGATAGTGAGCTTAAGAAGCTTATATTGAGGGAATTTCATGCTGAACCATATTCAGGTCACCCAGGATATCATAAGACATTGAAAATAATGAAAAAATTCTACCATTGGCCAAATTTGAAGAAGGAAGTGGCTAAGTTTGTGGCTAGATGCTTGGATTGTCAACCGGTAAAGGTAGAATGCAAGCATCTAGGTGGACTACCAAATCCTATTCTGATTCTAGAGTGGAAGTGGGAGGTAATTTCTATGGGCTTTATCACAGGTTTGATGAGGACATCTAGACAACATGATTCTATCATGGTTGTGGTGTACAAGTTGACAAAGGTAGCATCCTTCATTTCGATGAAGTCTACGTATTCAACTAGTGATGTATCATAGGTATTCATTAGATATGCGGTGAGACTGCATGGTGCACCGAAGAAGATTGTATCAGACAAAGATGCCAAGTTCACTTCTAGGTTCAAGAAATAGTTATTTACAGGTTTGGGTACAAATTTGGTCTTTAACACAACTTATCATCCACAAACATATAAACAAACAAAGAGGGTTAACAATATATTGGAGGACATGTTTAGGGTGTATGCGATGCATCAACATAAGATATGGGAGGAGTACCTTCCATTAGTTGAATTTTATTACAAAAATGGGTTTCAATAGTCATCGAGGATGAGTCCGTTTGAGGCATTGTATGGGCAGAGTTGTAATACTCCTATCAGTAGGAGTGATCCATTTATCAACGTATTTATTGGACCAAACGTGTTGGTAGATATGGAACAAGAAATGTAGGTAACCAAGATGAATCTGAAGGTAACAGAACATATAGAAAAGTTATGCAGATCAAAACATGTTGTTTAAAGAGTTACAGGTTGGGGAACACGTGTACTTGCGCATCAAGGCCAAGAAGAGATCCTTGAGGATTATATCATGTGCCAAGCTAGCACCTCGATGATTTTGGACCTTTTGAGATCCTTGAAAGGATTACCAATAGCCTATCGACTTTCACTTCCTATAATAGTGAAATTCCATGATGTTTTCCATGTGTCATTGCTTAAGAAGTCTGTTAAATATGCTAATCATGTGATTGACTGGTTTGTATTGTAGGTGGAGCCAAAAGGATAATGCCATCCGGAACCTCAACGTATTTTGCATAGAAAGATGCTCATGCTCCAGAACTGAGAAATTGAGCAGGAAAAAGTGCAGTGGAAGCACTTTGGGCTCGATGAAGCTACATGGGAGATGGTAGATCAGATGCAGGCTATGTATCCTTCTCTATTCGTTGGTTGAGCGATTTTTTTTGGTATATGTTTTTGTATGATGTTTTGTTTTATGTACATATGTATATGGATGTAAATACCACCACGAGATGTGTTATAAAGCTCCAATAAGTGGTATGGGTATCATGTCGTTATGGTTGTTATGTGGTTATGTTGCCATGTTGGTTTTCTTATCAATAGGTTGATCATTGTAAATACTTCAGTAAGCTAAGTTATAAATCTCCACGGGTACTATGCTTTTATTTTAGAAGTATTGTTAGTCGTAGGTGTCATTGAACACCGAGGACAGTGTTCCCCCAAGGGGATGGGTTCTGTAACATCCCTGGTCAAAAAATCCATGTAATAAAGTTAATAAAGGTAAAATAATACCATGGTAAGGGGACACATATTCCAAGCTAAATGTTTGGAAAAAAACATAGTGATGGCGATCACTTGTGATTAATTAATGGCTATGGAAATTGGCAAAAAAAATGGCAAAGGATTTGGAAAGAAAAGTGGCATTTATTGGAATTTTATTTATGAAAATAATGGAAATAGGAGAAAAGGAAGGTGAAAGGTCACAGGTTTCATGTGAGGAGGTAAATGAAAGAAAATAATGGAAAAAAGAAAATAGAAGCCTCATTAATAAAAAGGCTTCTGAGGATCAGTTCAGGGCTTTTTGATCAGTTCAGTTTTGGAGCTCTCATTTCTCTCTCTCTCTCTCTCATACTCTTGGACACTTAAATTTTTCTTGGAGAACTCTTGTAGGTGTGTGGCATACTTGGGATTTGGAGCAATAAGGAAAAGGAAAATTAGGAAATCATAAGAGGACATTAGGATCAACAACTACAACAGGTTTTGCTTGCAGGTACCGAGTTGCATTTATGATTTTCTTGCTAGTTTTGGCATGCATGGCATATGCATGTGGCTTCCTGATTACGATCTATCATTGGCATGGAGGATTGCTTGGATTGACAGTGGTTTTTCCTAGCCTTTCCATTTCCTAGATAACCATGGTGTTGTGGGTTTTAATTTTATTTTATTTTCTGGTTGGTTCTCATGTTCCTTTGGCCGTGGGTTGAGTTATTAGTTCTTGGAAGCCTTGGTTGGAAAAACTCTCTGGAAGCCCTATAACAACTTTGGTTGAGTTACTAGTCCTAGAAGCCTTGGTTGGAAAAATGCTCTAGAAGCTTTTGGTTGGTTGAGTTACTAGTCCTAGAAGCCCTGGTTGGGCAAACAATTTTTAAGACCAACAACAACTATGGGTTGAGTTACTAGTCCTAAACGCCGTGGTTGGAACAAACACTCTAGAGACTTGGAAAAATTGGGTAGACACCAATTTGGTGATGGTTAGTGATTTCCGACCGTGAGGTGGAATCTATGGTTGAAGGTTGAGGTGGTTTGGCCTATGGATGCCCTGGTTGGTTTTGATTGATTTGTTTCATGAGATTCCACATTCATGCTTAGAATATGGCATGGGGGTGATTGAATGAAATAAATATTTGGTTAAACCCAATATAAGGTTGTGTGGTACATGGAAGTCCCAAACATGATTGCGTTTTGCATATGTTAATAAGAGCTTCTTTTCTCTTGTATTTGATGGGTATTTATGTACTTGTTATTATGTAGTTTGTATGGCTTTCATGTCCTTTATATTTGTGTTGTTTATATGCTAGTTATGAGTATGTTTTATAACAATGATGATGTATGACTCTCATCATGTTTTCATTAGTAAATGAATGAACAATGAATATATGACCTAATAGTGGATAATGCAACTATTGTGATAAGACATCAATGCTTCTTAACAATTATCAGTTAAGTATGAGACCCATATGCTCATATATGTTGTTGAGACCTGTAGATTACATATTTGTGACATGTTTGACGAAATGCCTGTCATGGCTAGTAGGGGTCCAGTCACATCGTTGATCAAATTTTTGCATTAGTACCTTTGTTTCAATGTTATTTATCAGTTATGGAAGTCTCATAGAGTTCTGGGCAGTGGCCTGGGTCTTGGCCTTGAAAAAGTGGCACGGAATCCGGACTCGCTCGCTCAAAACTCCCTGAAAAAGTCCACAGTCGCTTGGAGGCCTTGTTGTGGGAGTGAATGAAGGGTCTCAGTCGCATTGTTGCCTTGTCATGGGAGCGATTGAGGTGTTATGTCAGTGAAAAAACAAGTTTCCTTAGGGGTTAAGCACTTGGAAAGGTTGGTTGGCTCACGAAGGTTCTATAACATGTGTGGAAGGTCGGTTTGGTTTAATTCTTCCAGTTCCACATCCCTAACTGTACATGGGGAGTTGAATCACATCATAGTGGTCTCTCGTCACATGTTTACCCCGATGGACCAGTTAGCTTAGTTAAATGTGTGAGGAGGGTATTACATACATTTTATAGGTGCAAGGGCTAAGAGGTGAATATAGATGATGATTAAGATATATATATATATATATATATATTTCATTTTCGAATTCATAAGTGGATTCAACCCCTTGAAATTTCCATGAATACATGGAATAAAATAACTTAAACATGCAATTCCAACAAATATTTGCCCCATTCAAAATTAACCCTTAATAAAAAGGTCAAATGTACATTAACTATAGTGGAAACAATAAGAATTTAAATTTTCAATTACTTTATATAATATATAGACAATTTATAATAATAATAATAATTTTAAACCATATATAATATGTAAATTGTTGACATTGAAATAATATTTATGGATTACATTGTCCACATTAAAGGTTTTTTTTTAATATAATTTTAAATACATTTCAATATTACTTAATATTATGTATTGAAATATTTTATTTATTAATATTTTTTAAATGTGACGTATAATTTTACATGACGCTCTCATTACTATTATAATATAAGGAAGGAATTGAATCTTTTTAATTTCAATTATAAATTAGTTAACATGGATATCAAAATGGCTTATTTATGTATCTAATTGAAATATGGAAATGTAAATAATATCAATATATATTTTTTTAGTTTAAAAGAATTATGTTATTTCATATATATATATATATATATATATATATATATATATATATATATATATAAGTGAAAGTGAAAGTGAAATATTTTTATCATATCTCCTTTGTATTGTGTTTTAATATCAACAACTAATAAATAAAAAATACTCAAAATAACAAAATATGTATATTTTTTTATTTTATTTTGATTATAGGCAAGATTATTTTTTGAATTAAAGAATACTTTATTTTTATTTATTTTTTGATTTAAGGAATATTTTATTTTTATTTTGAAAGGGAAATATTTTATTTTTTATTATTTAATTACTTGTATACATTTGTATTAATTGTTTTAAAGAAGTTTTAGTTCATATGAGTCTTTACACACAAATTATAAAGTTAACAATATAATATTTTATTTTTATTTTGAAAGAGGCACATGTCAACTTTAGGTTGAGCACTGAAGAAATTACATGCCCTCACACTGAGTTGTATTGAGCTTTTCGGCTCAACATAATACAATTAAAATAAAATAAAATTAAAAAAATAAAATTAAGGTAAAATAGTCAATCTAACTTGGGCTCCAAGTTTTAACAACCCATGGTTCTTATGTAAGATATAGGAGCCGAGAGGGATCAAATCTCTTAAATTGCAAATCTATTTTAGAGTAAAAAAATAATTGATTCTTCTGGATCCTTAATATATCCATAGTAGATCCTCTATTTGATCCCTCTCCAAACTTATAGATCCATACTAGATCCTTGATAGACCAAGAGTTAAAATAGATTTATGATAGTATTTATATATATTCTAAAATAATTTTACGAGTAAAAACTAAATTACAATATACTTACTTATTATTTTTATTAATTTTTAGTTTTTTAATTAAGCTTACATTATACTTTATTATTATTATTATTATTTGATCTACTATTTTATTTTACAAATATTACAACATTTTTTTTATATTAAACCAACATTTAAATGTTTAACTCACTTACAAATATTATTACATTATGTCAAATCTAAATTATATGAAACCTTTTGAAATAATATAAATTTTCATAACATAATTTCAATAATATAAATTTTAAAACAAATATAAAAAAATTTCATAACAAATAGTTTATAACTCTCCTATCACTTAGACAACTTACATTGACACGATAAAAAAATAATTTGACGAATCTCGCTTAACTTCACAGATTCTAAAGAGTTAGTAAGCAAAAATACGTAAAATTGAATTATCTACAACTTAGACCATTCCAAAACCAAAAACCGAAGAATTTTTATTTTTATGAGGGCGGCTTTGATCTTTCCTTTAATTAAAAAAATATTTTATTATATTTGTCGTTATATTGTTTTTGATTTTGCTAAAAATAGCTTTGAAAATTTTAAAGAAAAAAACTATTTATTTATTTTAAAAAATGTAAATAAATTTTTTAATTGGTTCTTGATTTATTTTATTTAGTTTTAAATTGAATGGTAAAATAAAAAAATATATTATTATTATTATTTTGTTATTGTTATTGTAGTCTTGTAATATACATGGATAATTTCATATGGAAATGTAAAGAGTTAAATTTTTTATACAAATTACTCACCAGTAACTATCCAAATCACTATTAATTATTTTTTACTCATCATTACATAGTTATTTACGGATAACTATCCAAATCATTATTAATTATTCTTTACTCATCATTACATAAAATGTTCGCTCATTCAAAGTGAAATCTTAGTATACGAATAGTAAGTTGCTTAACCATTAACAACCTATATTAATGTACATTAACATAAAATTGTATGAAATACCTTGCATTCATTTCCTTATTCATGTAGTCATCACATACTTGACATTATGAACATCACAACAAGAAAGGAATCAACATCATCATTTTGACACAATAATCAATCACATCATTGAACACCAATATACCCTGGAAACCCCGTAGGGTGAAAACCAACAAACGTTTAATTTTATTATTAAACACTCGTGAGGGTGTTCAGTCCTCACTCAATGGCTTATAAGGGAGACCATCCCTTAACCATCGTTTATAAATCTTACAAGTAAATATACAAATATCTAGCCTAAAGCCATTATAATAAACATGATAGCATTTACGCAGTAATCTTCATATCTTCATATCTTGGTGGCATGGATGCCCTACAATGGACCATCGTACATTGGATCATCCTGCAACTTGCACTCATCTGTATGAACAATAATCATTTACCTGTCACTAGGTTAAGCATAATATTTCCTTTGTACATGTCACCATTATTCCGAGCTAATGATGCCTTCAACATACATTGATGTCAAGATTCATAAAGTATTAATCAACCATTTCATAAATCTATACTAGAGAGACTTCTCCATCTACTCTTGTATATTCATGACATGAAAGTAAGATACCTTGACATTCTCCCTTTAAAAACACATACTGCATATGTGCTAGTTATAAGTGATCACATTAACGATTGTTTCCCTCGCATAAGCACACATTCCTACATGACAATAGCTACATATCCCCAACATTTATTTAAAAGCACTGATATAATAGTTACGATATTCGTGCATGCGATTTACATAAATTTAATCAAAATAAATAACCCTTAAGCTATTACTTTTGTTGCACGAAAGGTAAGATAACATAACAAATGTTGTTCTCATGCATGCAAATGCATATAGATTCCAAAGGAGTCTTCCCAAAGGAATTCTTAACACAACAGAGCACATAGATTCCAAAAGAGTCTTCCCAAAGGAATGCTTAACACAAAAGAGCATGCAAACGCAAGTTTTCTTTCTGTAACACTAATGTAATAAAGCATACAAATACATGTCTTCTTTTTAAATATTATACTAACAATCCTTTCCAGTGTAGTCTAACACAACATGCTATCTTTTCCCACATACAAATATGTATATTCTTTCCAACGAAAGCCAATACAAATATTGTATACATTTGCTTGATCTTATTCCAAATGAAACTAACATAATAGTTATGATAACACAAAACACTCACAAATAATTCTTCCTAAAGAAACATTATAACTCAATAGTTCTTCTATCCATGCAAAGAATATATCCCTATAACACAATGGCTATTCTTTGCGCATGCCATAGCTTATCATAATAGCTCTTCTTTAATGTAACGTAACACAATCACTATTCTTTGTGCATGCAAGAGCTTATCATAACAACTCTTCTTTAATGTACATAGGACATAATCCCTTCTTGGAATTACACCATCATTAACTATTATTTTCCTGTAAACAAATACATAATTCCTCCTCAAAAGGAAGTCAATATAACCTAGATTCTTTGTCTTCTACATGTAGCTTCTCCCAAAGGAAAGCATGTAGTTTCTCCCAAGAAAAGCTAATATCAAAGTTGATTCCCTTATGCATACAAGTTATGTTTCTTTTCCAAAAAGTATCTCTTCCAAAAGAGGGCTATTTACCATAACAATTATTTTCCAAAAAGTAATTTTTTTTTTTTTATATTCTCAAGAGGTCATTATTTTCAAGTAAAAAAAACATATATAAAACAACATAATATTTTACCAAGAAGTAATTATTATGATTTTTCCCAAAGAAAGGATTATGCGAAACTATTATGGGTTCTTCATGACTTTTCTTCCAAGAAAATACATTAACTTATCTCCCAACCCATGAAATATATTCAGGATTTACCCTCTTTAATCTATATTTACTTTCAAGAAAATAATTTGGATTTCATTATCATTTCATACACATGTACGAAATCCCTTTCAAAATAAAACAAGCATCCTATATTTTTACATAAGATATATATATATATATATATATATATATATATATAGACAAGCTAACTTACTTATCTTTTACTATGCTTAAGCTATGCAATGAATTTAATATGCATCTTTTCAACACCATAATAATGTTTGTATGAAAACTATTCTTTCAAAAAAAAAAATGATAAGAATACTTATTTCTTGAAACACATAAGTCAAACCTAGATTAGAGATGCGTTGCCTTCCTTCACGGTATCCAACTTTCCTTCACGGTTTCCACACTCTATTGAGTTGGAGGTAATGATTACTTTCATATGAAGTTACTTGCTAATTTCCAGGAATTTACGACATGTATAAAACCTTATACAACAGGATTTCAAGTTGAAGGTTGCATACACTATCCTCCACATGCAGAGATGTCTCTATGAAACTTTCCTGATATCTTCGAATTCTTCTTGGAAGCCTCCAGTTGAACTCAACATTGGGAAGACAACACAGCTGAGTGCTCACGATTTACAATTACACAGTTTCTTCGCGATTTTGGCCATGCAGTTTCCTTTGTATGCTTCTGTCTTTGAAATCCTTCCCGTCAATACAATTTTTCTCCAGTTTTTAATGGTGGAGAGGACCAAGGGAAAGTTAGTGAGTGCCTCTGGTTTCTCGTGTAGCAGAAACCTCGCCACGCGCAAAAATCTACCCACCTTTGGCAGGGAATTATCATCATCTGTATCAAGCATCTCTTTAATTTGCAGAACCCACTCTTTCCGAAATACTGGAGACCTTGCCATGAGTTTCTCAATCACCCTCTTCAATACGCAACACATATTCATTTTCAACCGATTCAAGAATTCGTTTTTCAAACGATTCTTGATAAAACAGTTAAAAAGATAGTAACGTAATATTTATTTACCATGTGTAAATACATAGGGTTGAGTAGGTATGTTACATACTCCCCCTCTTAAGAGAACACTGTCCTCAGTGTGCTTCTTTCACTGAAATTTAAACTTATACTCATGATATAATAATATAAACAAACCAAAGTGGGTCCTTCCATTTCACAATGAAACATTTTATTTTCCTTAAAAGCCATTAATTGAAACAATAATGTTTTTATCCATATTTTTAAGCATGTATAGCTCAAAGAATATTCCATTTCCATTTTTAACTACTTATCCCTTATTCAATTCATAAAAATATAGAAAAATATATATACCAACTTACCATTTCTTACCAATTACTATTGGAAGTAATGATGGATTTTACACAAGCTCTCTGAGAATGGTTCAACAACCCATCAACACTCCATGGAAAGATCTTGTAATGTATGACTAACAAATTGAATCACATTAGTCACATAGTTTCAATCAAATAAAATACTTGCAATTATCAAACATTCATGCAATATCAAGCGATGTTTTAATCAAAGTACTTCCACAAGTACTCAGAGAGCACCAACCCTCTAATTAATGCATCATGTGCACACTGTCTTAGCTCCTGCTAAAGACATCCACACAGTACTTCAAAAAGTACTCAAAGAGCACCTAGCTCTTTAATCGTACCAATGGTAAATCAATGCACCATGGGCATATCCTAGCCTCTGCTAAGACATTCAAACAAATTAGTAATAAAATAAATGAACTTATACATTCAGTAATTCATTTTGCGAGCGCTAAGCTCCTTTCCTCTTAATATCTACATAATATATTTACACAATAAAATAAAAACTCATTTTAATATAACACATAACTTATTACTTAACTTGTTTCACTATGAGAACCACAATAGTAAACAAAATGCTCCTCCCAACCCATGGGAGTTGGTTTCCGCGACCAAATCGAGCCATTTTCACATCCAGATAGTTATTTGAAAAAATACCATTCTAGGTCCACTATGGATTCCTCTTGGAAACATCATGCCTATTCCTCTGACAACGTCTCGTCTACGAGGAATTTTGGACCTCCTCCAACAGGCTCCAAAATCAATAGAGTTGCCTCAGGTTTTCCCCTCTTCACGATCTTGGCCAACTCTTTTCCCGTAATGAGATCATATATCTCTAAGGAGAGGAAATCCAAGTAGGTAAGTGCCATCAGCCCCTTCAGACAAGCAACCACCGTCAACCCAAGGCCTTCTAGCCTTTCACAATTGTTGTCAACTGTCTGGCATGTTAAATTTCTCTTTTAGCATTGTTTCCCATAGTAAATTACATATGAACTATGTGTACATTATGCATAAATAAAAAGAAAATTTATGTATATCATACATCATACTTGGCCCTCCACATGGGTCTAATGATATCTAGATTAACAAGAAACATGAATAACATACATGTGTTATACATTATTGTTTCCCAAATAACATAATCATGCACATTATAACATGATACTTTATCAATTACTGTTGCAATTTTTCCATGGCACTATTTTACTTTCATAGGTTTTTCTTGTTGTCATTAAGCTAACCATGCTTAATCTCATCAACAATGCTAGTCATGAATATGCATTTTCTTAAATAAGTATTATATTCCACAATAATTTTAGTTTCATGCATATAATGTTGTCATGCATACAATTATATACAAATATTAATTAATGCGTATGTGTCAATAACGATTAGGGTATGCGTGAAAACGTTTCCATTTCCCACAATGTTCTATTACCAACAGATTGACACATGAAGTAATTACCATAATCACTTGTTCACAACTTTCAAATAGATTTTGTCAAAATCGATTCATGCATATAAATTTCATTAGTTAGTCATTCATAACTAATCAATGCTATTAATAATCTTAATGCATCCATGACACGAATGATTCAAAAACTAGTCATTCAATGCCACTAATAATCTTAATGCATCCATGACAACTCATTCAAAAACTAGTCAATCAACTAGTCATTATAATCAAGTCTCACTACTTGACCCATTAAGTATTTTTAACATCTGAAAGGCTTCATTCAATTTAATTTTAAAACACTCTATCATAAATTTATAAAAGGAATTTCATCATCTTTTGCATTCATGCATTAGTTTCACACACCATCACTATACACATTCATATTTTTCAAGTAGTGCAAGGTAACTTTAGTTATGTCCATTAAATATATTAGTAATCTTGCAAATGTTAATAGTCAACTCTCACTTTCCCTAGTGAGTACTCAGGTTGTTCATAAGTACAACAAAGGTTTTATTGTCTTCTCACTTTCACTAGTGAGTACTCAGGTTGTTCATAAGTACAACAAAGGTTTTATTGTATTTTATCCTCAATAGAATTCCAATGTTATGAAAACCATTTTGCAACAAAATTTATTACTTTTTTACTCTTCAATGTAGTTATAAACATGAATCACACATCTCATGTCAAGAGTAGACTACTGCATATATCATTCAATATGTATATTGTTAGAATCATATATCAATAAATATGTAGATTTATAGAATCATACCTTAACTGATGTCCATTAGTAGCATACCTCAATTTATTTTCTCTTAAAAAATCCCAAAGGCTCCAGTGCTTCAACCTTTAGCTCTGATACCACTTGTAACATACACCGATAACTTCACATGGAATTGCAAGGAGTTAAAATTTTTATTCAAGTTACCCATGGGTAACTATCCAAATCATTATTAATTATTCTTTACTCATCATTACATAGAATGTTCGCTCGTTCAAAGTGAAACCTTAGTATAAGAATAGTAAGTTTATTAACCATTAACAACCTCTATTATGGTACATTAACATAAAACTATATGAGATACCTTGCATTCATTTCCTTATTCATGTAGTCATCACATACTTGAAATTATGAACATCACAACAAGAAAGGAATCACCATCATCATCTTGAAAAAATAATCAATCACATCATTGAACACCAATATAGCTTGGAAATCCCGTAGGGTGAAAACCAACAAATGTTTAATTTTATTATTAAACGATCATGAGGGTGTTCAGCCCTCACTCAATGGATTATAAGAGAGACCATCCCTTAAAAAATGTTTATAAATCTTACAAGGAAATATACAAATATCTAGCCTAAAGCCATTACAATAAACATGATAGCATTTACCCACTAATATTCATATCTTCATATCTTGGTGGCATGGATGCCCTACAATGGACTATTGTACATTGGATCATCCTGAAGCTTTCACTCATTTGCATGAACCATAATAATTTACCTGCCACCAGGTTAAGCATAATATTTCCTTTGTACATGTCACCATTATTCCCAGGTAATGATGCCTTCAACATGCATTTATGTCAATATTCATAAAGTATTTATCAACCATTTCATAAATCTATACTAGAGAGGCTTCTCCATCTATTCTTGTATATTCGTGACATGAAAGTAAATACCTTGACATTCTCCCTTTAACAACACATCATATGTGCCAGTTATAAGTCATCACATTAATTAATGTTTCCCTCGCATAAGCACACATTCCTACAAGACAATAGCTACATATCCCCAACATTTCTTTAAAAGAACTGATATAACAGTTACGATATTCATGCATGTGATTTACATAAATTTAATCAAAATAAATAACCCTTAAGCTATTACTTTTGGTGCACAAAAGGAAAGATAACATAACAAATGTTGTTCCCATGCATGCAATTGCATACAGATTCCAAAGGAGTCTTCCTAAATCAATGCTTAACATAACAGAGCACATAGCTTCCAAAAGAGTCTTCCCAAAGAAATGCTTAACACAAAAGAGCATTCAAACACAAGTTTTCTTTCTGTAACACTAACGTAATAAAGCATACAAATACAGGTCTTCTTTTCAAAGATTATATTAACAATCCTTTCCAATGTAGTCTAACACAACATGCTATCTTTTCCCACATATAAATATGTATATTATTTCCAATGAAAGCTAATACAAATATTGTATACATTTGCGTGATCTTATTCCAAATGAAATTAACATAATAGTTATGATAGCACAAAGCACTCACAAATAATTTTTCCTAAAGAAACATTATAACCCAATATTTCTTCTATCCATGCAAAGAATATATCCCTATAACACAATGGATATTATTTGCGCACGCCATAGCTTATCATAATAGCTCTTCTTTTATGGAACGTAACACAATCACTATTCTTTGTGCATGCAAGAGCTTATCATAACAACTCTTCTTTAATGTACATAGGACATAATCCCTTCTTGGAATTACACCATCATTAACTATTATTTTCCTGTAAACAAATACATAATTCCTTCTCAAAAGGAAGTCAATATAACCTAGATTCTTTGTCTTCTACATGTAGCTTCTCCCAAAGGAAAGCATGTAGTTTCTCCCAAGAAAAGCTAATATCATAGTTGATTCCCTTATGCATACAAGTTATGTTTCTTTTCCAAAAAGTATCTCTTCCAAAAGAGGGATATTTACCATAAAAATTATTTTCCAAAAAACAATTATTATTTTTATATTCTCAAGAGGTCATTCTTTTCAAGTTAAAAAAACATATATAAAACAACATAATATTTTATCAAAAAGTAATTATTATGATTTTTTCCAAAGAAAGGATTATGCGAAACTATTATGGGTTCTTCATGACTTTTATTCCAAGAAAACTCATTAACTTATCTCCCAACCCATGAAATATATTCAGGATTTACCCTCTTTAATCTATATTTACTTTCAAGAAAATAAATTGGATTTCGTTATCATTTCATACACATGTACGAAATCCCTTTCAAAATAAAACAAGCATCCTATATTTTTACATAAGATATATATATATATATATATATATATATATATATATATATATATAGACAAGCTAACTTACTTATCTTTTACTATGCTTAAGCTATGCAATGAATTTAATATGCATCTTTTCAACACCATAATAATGTTTGTATGAAAACTATTCTTTCAAAAAAAAATGATAAGAATACTTATTTCTTGAAACACATAAGTCAAACCTGGATTAGAGATGCGTTGCCTTCCTTCATGATATCCAAATTTCCTTCACGGTTTCCATACTCTATTGAGTTGGAGGTAATGATCACTTCCATATGAAGTTACTTGCTAATTTCCAGGCATTTATGACGTGTATAAAACATTATACAACAGGATTTCAAGTTGAAGGTTGCATATGCTATCCTCCACACGCAGAGATGTCTCTTTGCAACTTTCTTGATATCTTCCAATTCTTCTTGGAAGCCTCCAGGCGAACTCAGCATTGGGAAGAAAACACATATGAGTGCTCGCGATTTACAATTACACAGTTTCTTCGCGAGTTTGGCCACACAGTTTCCTTTGTATGCTTCTATCTTTAACATCCTTCCTGTCAAGAAGAGGAGTTAATACAATTTTTCTCTAGTTTTCAATGGTGGAGAGGACTGAGGGAAAGTTAGCGAGTGCCTATGGTTTCTCATGTAACAGAAACCTCGCCACACGCAGAAACCTACCCACCTTTGGCAGGGAATTATCATCATCTGTATCAAGCGTCTCTTAAATTTGCAGAACCCAATCTTTCCGAAATACTGGAGACCCTGCCATGAGTCTCTCGATCACCCTCTTCAATACGCAACACATATTCGTTTTCAACCGATTCAAGAATTAATTTTTCAACCGATTCTTGATAAAATAGTTAAAAAGATAGTAACGTAATATTTATTTACCATGTGTAAATACATAGGGTTGAGTAGGTATGTTACATGTTTGTACAAATAATGCTATGTTGATAAGGTGTAGTTTAATTTATAGACGAAATAATCATTTTCACCGGAATTCACCAAAATGTGAAAGCCTTAGTCTAACTTATAGACAAATTAACCATTTTCACTAGAATTTTCTCACCCTGAAAAACCCTTCGGCACTCAAATTATGAATTAAACAATTTAAAGTCAAGTTTTTAAAAAGCTCCATAGCATTTTGATTAAAATTAACAAAAAATGTCATGAAAAATGCCATTTCATCTATAAGTTAGATTATGCCTATGGATAATGCCCACTACAATTTAAACAAGTAATTGTGCCATGTGGATAGTTATCCACCATAATTTAAGAAAGTAGTTGCATAAAAAATGAATAAAAACAAGATGCAAACAAGTGTAATGTGATATTCCATGTGAATAACTTCCCACCATAATTTAAACAAGTAATTGTGCTACGTGGATAGTTGATTTAAGTAAGTTGTTATGCAAAAAGTGGATAAAAACAATATATAAACCACTGCAATATGATGTTTAATAAGTTCTTATTATGTTTGAGAGTTGGCTTCTGTGATCCATAAATTGTAAATAAAAATATTTAGGGAATAATACATACTAACCAATTTGTAGACCCGAACCAACTATTGTGGTGGGTTTCGAACCAACTATTATGGTTGATCTTTAGGACATGATGAGAGCACAGATCAAGGCCTTCGATTTAAATAGATGTAGAGAGGATCATACTAGCCATTATAGTATAACTACTAGTTTGAATAAGTTAAGAGTTATATTAATTATTTTTAATTATTAATAAATTAAAAATAAACAAGGTAAATAAATTTAAGTTGATTTTGACTAAATTAAAATGTTTATCAATAGTTTAATTATCAATTCAATATTTTATAATATTTTTATTTTTTTATATATTATATATTATTTAATTAAGATTTAATTATTGGTATAAATATAATATTTACATTATTTTTTATTATTAGAAAAATTAATTTAATTACAAAGAAATAAGCCAAAAAAAACAAAAGTTTAGGATAATTTTATATATATATTACTTTATATATATATATATATATATATATATATATATATATATATATATATATATATATATATATATATATATATAATATTATTTAACATTATTAATTACTTTTTTGTAAAAATGCAGCGAATAAGCAACAATACTGCATATTACACTTGTTAGTATTTGGTAGCCATTACTTTGAGAGAGATGTTGTAATATACATTCTTGTAAACAATTTGACGTAGTCAAAATAAAATAAAATAAAAATAAAAATAATCATATATTTAAATAAAAAATTCTATGTTATTATTTTTTTAATCATTTTTTGCAAGATAGTTAAGGTACGTTCGAAATAAAATAAATATAACTTTTATGTTAAAATAAAAATTCTACATTATTTATTATTATTATTAATTTTTGTTAGATATTTAAGGTGAACTTGATTGAGTCAAGCTACTAGTAGTTTTTGAGCTCTAGATTCATGAGAACCCATGATATTACCCATAGTATTAATGTGAAATAAAACTTATTTAAAGTGAATTAAACCAACCTAGATCAAATCTCTTGAGATGAGATACAAATATTTTAAAATGCAAAGAAATTTGATCAAATTGATAGATCCAAAATTAACATGGATCTACTTGAATATTTCATTGAGTTTTATAAAAATATATGTAAATAGAAAGGATTTTACTTTTTAAGGTTTTTATTTTTTCTTAAATCATAAATAAAATTAAGCTTTTAATGTATATATATTCTAACAAATATTTTATAAAGATTAATTTTCTATCACTGATCCCTTAGTTACATATAATTAATTTAAAATTCAACTCTATTCTAAAATAAACATACTTTTCCGCACCTTTTTTTTTTTTTGGTCAGGAATCATGTAATGGGAAAAATTCTTCACGAAGCATGGGTTTCATTGGTCTCTTCATCCTTGAGGTACATCTATTAATTGGATGCTCCGAATAATGCTGTAAAAGTTTCACCGATAATTTTTTTTTGGAAAGAGTGGTTTGTTTTTACATCACGCCACACTGATCTCCGGCTATCGTGTTATCGGAATTTAGATTTGGGGGTTGGTGATAGCGAGGTCACAACTATAAATTCAATTGTTCAATATATGATTGAGCCTTCTAGTAACCTGAATGTATAATCGGGTTAACCCTGGTTGTCATGCCCCTATACCTTGGTAATATTTCAACCACGCTATAAACGGGTGCGACACTACCTTGTTTTTCTTTTTTCAATTACTTCACAAGTAGACTACGCCTTTAGCAACACTATCTTAATAAGTTAATCACAATTTTCTTTCAATATGCGAAAAACATAAACATAATCATCATATCCACATGTATGCCCATACATATAAGGGAGGGGAAACTCCCTCTTAATAAGACTGCCCGATAATATGTTTCATAAAGTATAAAAATACAATACAAAGTCCAATCCAGCAAAATCCCCTTTTGATCCTTGGCAAGTTTAGTTTACCTCTTGACCAAGTTCCAAACACTTGTCAATGCTTAAACCAGCCCAAAACATCCATTTACAACATTGAATTCAACTTCAGGAATTTATGCACAAATATTCCTAAGTGTCGTGTTGTTGGGTCACTTGGGTCACCCTGGGTCAACTGCTGCCCGTGACGTTCACGTGATTTCTGAGCTCACTGTGTGTCCAAATTGACCTCCCATACTTTGGTTATCTTTGGCCCACCAATACACACTTGCTACACTTCTTTGCACTCATTCCGCCCATCCGTCGCTTCTGAATGCAGTCTGAAATTGCGTTCAACCTGCCACACGTCCTGCCCGACTCGACCTACACTGTGGACACCCTGCAGTACTGTTCCGCACAAAGTTGTTAGTGTGAATTCTAATCGCAAGTGCATGAAAAAAGCTCACTTTAGCTGTGCATAAAAAACAACCCTAACATCAAAGATGGCTATCAATTTCCTTAGATTTGCAGTTAGTGATCAGAATAAATACTACAAAAATCCAGATCTATGCAGTTAAAGACATTAAACAACAAGTAATAAGCAAGAGTCGCTCCATGCATCCAATGAACGAGACACAAATTTTGAAAGAATTTTTTGTATTATGATACCTGGGAAGGGAACATAGAAAGATGTTATCAGTCCCCCTCAATGGGATGGGTTCTTGTATGTCTTCAATGCTTCAAATCTAAGATCTCTCTCTCTTGATGGTGCAGAAAACCCAGACAAAAATGGAACTCAAAGGGAGCTCACAAGCAAAAAGTAGAAAAATATGACAGTGATGGGAGGATCAAAGTTAGACCAAAAGTATAGATCAAGAGTGATCTCTAGGCAAAAAAAGGTAGTGAATGAATGGAAATTTTTTTCTATTTATAACAAAATATTGAGTTAGTCTAGATATTGATGCATAATTAAAATATTATTAACCAAATCTAGATTCAACTTTTATGGAATATTTTATTATTTTTGTTGGAGGGAAAGGAATTTGAATTTGGACAAATCCCTTTATTTATAAATAATAAATAAATAAATTATTTATTTATTATTTTAAGAATGTGGTTAAGGAATAATTAAATAAATAATGATTTATTAAATTATTTATAAATTATTTAGTCAAATTTAACAAGGAATATTATTAAATAATGTTTTAAATAATTATTCCTAGAAAATAATAAGATAAATAATGATTTATCTAATTAATTTTCCTGTTTTGGGTTAAATATGACCAAGAATATTAATTAAACAGTGGTTAAATTAATTCTCCCTTGAGGAAATCAAACAAATAAGGATTTATTTGATTATTCCTCATGGGGTTTCCTGTTTAGACCAGAAATAACTTAATAAACTATGGGTTATTAAATTATTTTTCATAGTGAGAGAAATTTTACTATGGTAAAATTAGTCTTACATGGTGTCCTTTAGTCCATATAATAGTAACAGGTTAGATAACCAAAAATTGGTATAATAGATTCCCCCCCCCAACGTGCGAGTGTCAGGAGATAATTGTATGACCGAAGTACGTTGTAAGAACACAATCACTAGACACCGAAGGGGAGTAAGAGAGAGAGGAATGTAAGGCAGACTGGAGTGGTAGAGGAAAATACCCTAAGGAGGTGAGACTTATAGGTGTGACAAGTCTCTTTTATGAGTGAGTACCTATTCTGCATGAGGCGGGGGAGGCATACCCATGCTCGCCGAGATAACAAAGTACAACGAATAATCATGCTTCCTAAAAACATGGGACTGAAATATATAGTACATGATGGTATAAACATGGGCCAGATAAAAAACATGATAATGGATCTGAAGAGGCCTTGTAAAACAAGAAAGGGATTTGAAAATATGACTAATACATGCAAACTAAAAAAGGTGTTGCAAGTGATTGAGGCTGGATCCATCAAATATATGGAGCTGCATCCAAGGCTATAGTAGAGAGGTCATCCAGGTGTGTGGGAGGCTACCTAAAGGGCCACCCCCTCATGAGGTCTAAAACATCTCACACACACCCAGGAATCACTAGTACAATCTGCTGCATCACTGGACCATCAAGTATACAGATCTCAATAATGCCATGAGGAGATGGAACTGAGAAACAATCAAGTCAAAGGACAATAAAGGGTCCCTTTTCCTAATCCAAGGCACCGAAAAAGAATGGAAGCTGGAACCAAGGTACACCGCCCTCTAGACTTGTCTTCTGGAATGAATAAGCTGATGTTGACAAAAGGAGGTCCGCCATAGGTGAGTCAATGAGGAATCCTCAACTAAGGCACGAGGGATAATAGTAGAGCGACTGATAGACTAACACCAGGGATGATGGTGGAATGGAGGGGACTGTGTAGCGAGCTGACGACTTCCCTTGTTAGAGCATAAAGGGCATGGATGACCTGACAGCTACTCACTCGACTCCAGAGGGGATAGGGGACAATATGAATGAGGGAAAAAATGTGCGACACAAGAGAGGTTCAAAGCAATGAATGCTGGAAGACTGTGACGGGGAACAAAGGGAACTCAGGACAGACTCTGTGGATGTGATGATGACTCGAATTAGATGCTCTAAACAGGGGCAACTCGATGATGCTACCACACAGAATAGGCCCGGTGGAGACAAAAAAGACATGAGCAAAATATGGTTACTCATGACGAAAATCAACACGAGCATGGACAAGTATGAAGGTGAAGTGGTGCCCCACGTACAAGTGTCTCAAGTGAAGAAATTCGATTTTGAGAAGCGGTGAAGTGACCATTCTTGGAAAAAATGCGTTCGATTGAATTATCAAATCAAAAAAAATGAAAGGATAACCATTTGACATCTCGGTGTGAGCTTTCCAATGGTGCTGACGGTTTGTAAAATCGAGCTACAGTTTGGTTGTAGTTGGTGAAAGAAAAATATAGGGTTCTCTTTTATTAAGGAATTTTCCCTCCAATTTGATTCATTTGCAAGTGTAGCTGTGGTGAATGTAGAGAGGATAAAAGGCCCTAAATCTTGTGGTGATAGTAGCGGACAAACCAACTGTTGGAATCGAGATCTGTTAGTTGTGTTAGTCATCAGTAATTTTTTCCTTTTTGATGACTAAATGATTATCCCAAGATTTCTAGAAAAAAAGTTCATAGACATTGTGAGTTCTAGAAATCTCATTGCCTTCATTATGCTTAAGATAATTTTTCACTATTTCATCATTTCATCCTGTCTAGCTTTGCCTACAAGTCTCAAAAGACCCATTAGGAGCCCATGTCACCCATTTTATCTATGTCTTGTCACCTTGAGCCAAATCCCCTGTTTTTTCTTTACCTAAAAACCCCACTGCTACCTAAGCTCACCAATAAAACAACTTGTTGTCCCCCAAACTACTCCTAAAAAACATTTATAGTCTCAAACTATCTCTGTAGACTCTTTAGATAAATCAAGTACATTGGATTTTGGATCTTCAATACATTAGTTTATCATTAACTCTATCTCACACTTGATAAATCCCAAGTTATAGGTTTCAGTCCAAAAGCCAAGTCCTAGAAAGCCTCCACTAGGTAACCTAGGGTTTCATGAGTCATAGGGTGGATTTGGTATCCTAAAAATCTCTGTTTTATATCTACAAGAAGACTGCATTCAAAGAAGAAAGGAACATGTGATCTTTTCCAAGCTAATCAAAAGGTTATTCAAGGAATAGTTTTGGCCTAAAGCATGAATCTTGCAAGGGGACAACTACCCTTTGCTCACATTTCCTCAAGAGGATCAAATGGTCATCAACCTGGCATAAGGTAAGGTAATGAGAAAATCATCACAAGAATATCACTCACAGCCAAGAAGAAAGCAGCAAGGTATGTGTTTGAAAAGAATCAGGATTTATCACTGTTTTGACCAAGCAATAAATCAATACTAGGGTTGCAAGAGTAAAGGTTACCTCAAGCTCCATCAATGCACCTTTGAAGGTCTTTAGACATGATTAACGAGTTTTAAGAAGTTTTTGAGAACTGAGAAGACAACAATATTTATTTTTTCTAAGTAGCCCTAAGCCTAGGAGTTTGAGAAAAAGGGACAAAAATGGTCAAATGATGACAAGGAACCTCCTTCATAACAACAAAGGGTTTCAAAGGTTTCAATTTGCCCTCTAGAGTTTGGCAAAGAGGCATTGACTCTACATCATCAAGGGTTGAAAGGGAAAAGAGTATTGGTACAAAAGGCATGAGGTTTCAAAAGGTAAGATCAAAGGTCTCAAAAAGATCAAAGGAGATAGAAAAATGGCACTATATACCACTTCACCAAAGGGAAAGGAATATCAGTGCAAAGGCCAGAAGATTCAAAGGCACATCCATAGGTCTTAATAAAGGGATAAAAGGAGGTAGACATAAACACCAATATTCAACTACACCAGAGGAAGAAAGATGATGAAGAGTATTAGCAAAAGGGTCAAAAACATCAGTTCAAGGGTCTGATTTCTCAAAGAAATAGTCAGAGGCATTTTCAAATTGTCAAATAGGGCAAGCATGAGTTAAAATTAGCCCAGGAGGCGATTATGGTAAGCATAATTTCACTGTTGATAAAAAGAGGTGTTAAACTCCAAAGGTACAGTGATCACAAAGACAAAAATTGTGTAGGCACCTACAAGAATAGAAGTGGCCAGCAAAAGCACAATTTTTTTTTAGAAAACTCACCCCCCTCACTGGACATACATCATCTGCAAACTGATCTAAGGAACAAACATGTAGCTGGTTTAAGAGCAGTAAATCCTCCAATTTTTTTTTCTCATCAAGAGCATATTCTTGAAGAGATAGATTAACCCTGAGTAACACTTCTGCAGGACTGTTATAAAGGGTTACCTACAGGAAAATTGGTAAGGATAAACATACCAAAAGTTTTCACAATGATGGCCCACATGAAGGATGAAAGGGTTGTTGATCCTAGGGTTTCCATGTTAAGAATTTTTTTCACTAAATCACAGTAAGACACATAACAGAGTGACAGTCAGAGGAAAATATGGCAACTAATCACAAATCTACTATTTGCAAGTGCTAAAAATCATAAAGAGTTTTCATTTTCAAAGTGGTTTGAGGGCACCTGCTTAAACTTGATGAAATTTTGGTGAGCACAAGGAGAACATCAAGACGCTTCCAAAAAAGAAAAGAACTATATTTTTGTCAAAACTACCACCAATAGGAGAAAGAACTTAAATGACAGTGAAAAAAAGCGTTTTCTAGGCAACTTTGGAAATTTTTTCAGGCACTGCGCATCGAGGCCGGTGCTACGCATCTAGCCATTGGCGTTGCACACAGGTGAGGTGGACACAATGTAAATTTACACTGCGCTGCACACTGGGAGGGTGGCGCTACGCACTTGGGCGAGTGCTGCGCACAGGTCCAGAATGGCCCGAATGATCACTTGCATGTTGGCATTGCACTCTAACAGACCCGACAGGCCCATCTCTGGCCCAAATCAACCAAGTGCTATGCACAGAATCCTGCCGGCCCGACCTGATCTGAACGTGCAGTCGGGCAGGCGCTACACACAGACAGAGCTTAAACAAAAGTTGCTAAAAGGGGCCCAAAACTTCAAATTTCTTGCCTTCGAAGCTACAACTTCAGTCAAACAAGGTTGGTAACTCTCTTTCTTATCTTCCAAGCAATATTTTTCATAAAAATGAAGGACATTAAAGGGCCTAATGTGACCAAACCCTAAGTTGCATAAAAAATCAAATTGTTGACCTCCTAGGGCAGGGTTTGTGAATTTAAGAGTTGTTATAAGGGTAAAGATACTCAATACCAACGAACCTCCTCCTAAAACTTTGCACCTCTCCTAGACCTACTTCGTTTTTCCTCTCCATTGCTTAAAAAGTTCTGCCCTCACCAGTCATCATTCTATTTTCCCTAGACTTAAATATTTTCATCAAAGTAAAAGACCATTTGTTCATGCAAAATATCAAGCCTCCATTTGCTAGAATTTGTTTTCCACCTCACACTCACTTACCTCCACTCCTCCATCTACTCCTCCTATGCCTTCTAAAAACACAAGGAAACTTACCTCCTACATCTTCTCCTAATGCATCTAGAAAAGATGATAACAGTGACATTGATGAATAAACAGATGACAGTGAAAGAGAAGAAAACAGAGAGGTAGAAACAGGGTTTAATGAGGAAAAAGAAAAGGACAACAGTGCTAAGGGAGAGGATGATGGCAGTAGCCATGAAGAACAGACAAATAAGCAGTAAGATAGATGAAAAATCTAATGAGGAAGACCAAAAAGATGATAATGACATGGAGGAGAGTGATGAAAATGGAAGTAAAAAAGAGGGAGACAATGAGCCATTAAAGCAAAAAAATGATAATAATGATATCACTAGATCAATCTAAAAGTGCAGAAAGGAGTATTGATGATGAACAGGGTGAGGACCAAGAGGATTATGAAGGAAACAATGAAGATGAAAACCAACAAGAGAGTACCCAGGGCAACCAAGGAAACAAGGTATATGATCATGACAGTGAGCACAATGATAAGTGAAAACAGTGACAAAATGACTAAAGGTGATAAAAGTAAAGGGACCAAGGAAGATGTTGAGGAGATGAAAGATCAAACACAATAAAAGGAAGATTATGAGGTTGAAGTAGAGTTAGAAGAAGAAGGCATTGATCAAATCCATAGCACAAATGACACAATCAATGATGAGCAAGGAACTAGCCATGAAAGTCATGACAACTTTCATGACTATCATGGCACTACTCAAACTTCTAAATATTCAACAAACTCAAAAGTGACAGTGCAAAAGACAACCAAGAAGAAGACCCAATGAAGGACAGAGCCAAAGTGAAGCAATCAAATAAGGTAAAGACCTAGAAAAACTTACAGACATGACTCAATATTTTCCATAGGCTTCTCAAAACCCTTGAAGGATTTGTCCACCAAGTTTCAGGAAAATTGGACAACTTTTTGTTTTTTCCAAATTTTGACCCCTTTGTGCACAACACCCTAGGTGATATGCACAAAATTGGTGCATCCTCAGATCTCAAATTTTTCATTTTTGGACTTCTCGCATAACCAACAGTATTCTCACCAATTTTTAGATCATTTGGAGCATTTTTACCCCCTCAAAAGGTTAAAAAACATAAAAAATTGGACCTTTCTGCCTCATTTTCAGACCAGACATTGTGCACAGAGAAATGTTGGGAGATTTAATTTTTGGAAAGGTAAATAGCATCCAACTCAAGAATTTCTGGTAATTAGACTCATCTGAATTTCCAATGAGCCATCACGGAGCCAAATTCGGTGTCGGGAAGGGGTCTAAAACTCAGGTGCAAGAGACCCTATTTTCTGCTGAAGTGGCGCTGCGCACAGAGGCTGCCTAGTGTGTTTTGGACCAAAATTCAACAAAACACACTCATTTATTGCAAATAGATATTTTTGAGTTTTTTGAGGCAAATTAAGCTATAATTAGGTGCAAATAGTTATTTTAGCATTTATTTCTTGGGATATTATGTGCCTTGGGCCTTGCATGACCTCTTGGCCATAAATGATATTTATGACTATATTTGACATTTTCCTACCACATTTAGGGTTTTAGTCCTCATTTGATCCATAAATAGAAAATGATGCCCCTATGTATTTTTTTGGCATTTGATGAGCTTGAAGAGCAATATGCATGGTTTCATGAGTTTGGAGAAGAAATTGGTTTTATGAAGTGGATGAATAGCTTGTTTAGCTTGATGATGGAGAAGTTTGTTTGCAGGATTCCATAGCTTGGTGAATGGTGATGTTTTATTAACTTGTTAATGTTTTCTTGTTCTCATTTTGTTTCATTCTTCTTGGCTGCTATTAAACAGAAAAGTATAGGTTGAGACATGTTCTTTGAGGCACCTCAATCCTCCTGTTTGTTATAGTTTTGATGTTTTCCTCTTTTGGCCATCTTAAGGAATTCTTACTTTCTCCTTAGGTCCCCCAAAAATTGTTTTAGTTTCATGAATGGTTAGTATGCTAGCTTACAAACCTGATTCATGGTATGCCCTGCTTATTTTAATTTTTCAAAACCCTATCTTGAAGCCTTTTTGTGGAATATTGATTGCTAGGTTAAGTCAAAGAGGTCTCGTTCAATCTTGCCCTTTTTCCATGCTTGTCAACTTGTTTCAAAGTTCCCAATAGCTTGAAATATGATGTTTAGGAGTTCCCTCTTCATAAATTGAGTTATTTGTTTATCTTATGTGTTTTCCCAAAATATGAAGGTGAATTTCTAAAGTTAAGAGTTCTAATGCTTCTATGTTTCACTGGAATGTTCATCTTACATGTTTATCAGTTTTAATATGGTTCATAGAGATTAATGGTTTGCCCTACCTCATAAGTTGCTGCTTCAAACTATATATGTGTAAGACATCTTAGTATTTTCCCAAATTTAATGTTCATTACACCTCATACATCACCTTAAGGATCCATTAACCTTGCTAAATTGGCCCTGTAATACACTTTGTTTCATCATTTAGACACTCTTGATTTCATTTGACTCCATAGCCCAATGGATTTGACATCCTCTCACTCCTCCTATTAAATTTGACCATCTTACCCATCCAAAACAATAAAAAACCCTACACTTAACAACTAGCCTAAAATCAAAACCCTAGAGCAAAAAGAACACATCCTTTGCACCCAATAGAGAGATCTCTCTGTAAGTCCAGGAAGGCTAGGTCCTAGGACTCCAAAGCTTGGTTCCATGTTACCTTGTCATTTGGTCTGCCAATTTTCCAAATCACGGGACCCTAATAAGTTTCAGGTAAGAGGTCTAACCATACTCTTTCAATTCAATGGATTAAAGTTTCAGTTTAGGCACCCATAGCTCAGGAACAGACCCCTGTTCCTCTTCACGGCTGGGTCACACATTTTGGGGCCTTTTCTTAGACCTGGGTAGCAGGTATTGGGAAGAAAAATATGACCTATCCCAGGAATGGCCTGAAAAGTGCGACCTATCAAAGAGAGGGGTTTTAGTGCTATTTTTTGGCTGAGAACTGGGATTTTATGATTATGATGTAGTCTTTCCTTTCTGTAAGCTGACAAACATGATGGTTTTGTGCAGGTATGGAAGAGTTGAGGATCAATTGGAGAGAGAGAGAGAGACCTGGAAACATTACGTTCTGAGATCCAAGAGGATCATGTAGTCCACGCTACATTGGCCAGGTTTGGGGTCCTGAAGTTTGTGGAGAACCCACTGATGAGGGCAGGAGAGCCATTGTTGGCCCAGATCGTCAGCTATTGGGACTCGGATCATGAGATTTTTATAGTGTAGGGGCACCAGATCAAGTTGAATGTCCAGGATATATATTTCCCAATCGATCTCCCACCACTGGGGATGGTGGGAAACACAATAACAGTGTTACTGTGAGGGCATAACATTATGGAGTTTGTAGAGTGCCACTGTCGACCGAGTCTCCATGTGAAAGGGACACAGATACCAATCGATGATCTAGAGCGCAGCGGAGCTGTAGATCTTGGGCAACCAGGTGCTCCACCACATCACTGGGGGTCAGATGATGCTTGTTGAGAGTGTATTGAGTGGGACCTACTATGGGTGGGCCTAGATGATGCTGTCGTCGTTGAAACGACAGTTGTCACTATGTAAGCGACAGGTGAACCATGAATGCGCATATGACATAGTGATTTGATCGCTCTTCTTTGAGAAGATCCTAACACTTTGGCCTCGTATAAAAATCCAGGATGGGGGCCAGCGAAAACCCAGGATGCGCCGCTGGGGGCGGCTACTGTGTAGAGGGGGAGGTTGGGCAGTTGGATAGGTGTTCTGACCCGATTTTTTTACGCATTGGGATCATATGCCAATGTACACAGATGACTATCCCTATAATGGGATGAGTTATCATGGGGACCTGGACTTGCCACTGCCACCAAGTCAAGCATGGGGACCAAATTGTAAGTGAAAAGTTGCTTGTCTTTTATGGTGCATTTTAAAGTTTCAGAACATTATACATAGTACTGATTCATTCACTTTTTGTATGCAGATATGCAATCAGTAAAACCGACCGGGTATATGGGACGACCCTCAGTGTCAGGAGTTGTAGGACCTAGTGGATCAAGGGGAACACAGAATGAGGATGTTGTGGCCCTCCTAGAGGACATTCGCCGTAGATATGAGAGGCTACTGACCATAGTTTCTGAGCGCGGCTGGTAGGACCTAGAAAAAAGTACATAGAGCCATGTATTGGTCTATCCTCAGAGTGGCGAGGAGTCATGCGACACATGGCGATGGCTGGACATGGGATGCACAATATACGGGTTGTAGGAGCCGAGCCATTGGCCCAAGACCCTCCAGATAGTGATTAGATGTAAGGGCATGAGGTGCCCTCAGTTTTTATTTTGTAACATGCTATGGGCATGTCATATGTATCAGAGTTAATGGACTCCAAAACATTGTATTTTGAACGACACATATTATGGATATGCATCGTTTTATGGTTTATGGTTATTTTCTTCTGTTAAATGCGTGTGATAAATGCCAATCTAGAATATTTTTTGCAATGTTATCTACATAGTTATTTTTGGCTCTAGCTACATGATTGAATGTAATGATTTCAAATTCACGCATTAAGAGCTTCACCCGTAAATATTTTCTAAAAAGGATAGGATTATGCACATGATAAACACCATTCAATTGCATGACAAGAAACAAATAATCTAAATGAACATGAAGGTGAAGGATGTGATGGTAAAGGGAATCAACAAATAAACCTATCACTGCATCATATTCGGCCTGGTTATTGGTGGCAGTACCAATGCATACGTCGTTAGAGAGGACAAGCGAATGCAAGGGGGCGTAGTGACTTGCACCATCGACATAGCCGATATATGGTGTGGACTGGGGATCCATCTGAATGGTACCACAAGACAAAAAATGAGAGGATGATGAAAAATACTGGAAACCTGAACGCAAAGAAGAAATCACACAAGCACTACTAGAGGGAATTCTATGGGTAGGATTTCTACCCCCCGCACACTAAAAAGAGGATGGTGTGGGGGAACTGCCTTGGGGGAAGTTTGTGCTCAGGTCGCGAAAGTCACCATAGACATGGATGGTGCCATTTTTCTTATGGGCTGGAGAGATGAAGTCAGGTGTGGAAAATACTTCCATGATGTCGTCATCACAGTAGAAAATGGGGTGACTGGTGGAAGGATAACCACATGATGTGGAAAATATACCTGACTCATCATCATGAGAAGAGAGGTTCACATGCGCATCATCACGGAGGGTGACCGAGAAACAAGTAGATGAAGGATCCACCAATTTTGAGCCTAGGGTGATCGCTGAAGGGAGGTCAGGTGAAACAGAAGGGAAAGCCCCTAAGGGGTCTTCCACCGTGGATCTCATAGATGATGACAGGTAGAGGATAGTGGACGAAGACTCCGTCATCTTGAAATCTGGAGGGGGAATGTCAATGGAAGTGGATGTGTCCTATGGCGTTGGCGAAGCATAATGTGCAAGTAAAGGAGAGGTGGATTTGCTGTGATCGGCCTCGTACTGGCGAACTACCTCCAAAGAGGTGCGGTAGTCTGCAAGGCGGGGACAGAGGTGGGTATAGTGGCCATGGAGATCACACAACACGCAGGGGTGGTTTGTGTGGACAATATTGAATTTCTTAGCTGTAGTCGGTAAATTAACAGGGACTTCTGGGACCTTAGACTTAGGAAACGCTACGTTGACCATGGGCTTGGTACGAGGTAATTCAAGACAATTATCGGTGGCATGACCGACAACCTCACACATAGCACACGGGGGTGCACGCTTTGGAGGAGTAGGGGTTATCTGGGAAAACTTGTCCTTAGGTGCCCTCTTATGGGCTTTGACCCCCTCACATGAGGCTTTCACAACAAGAGTAGGTTCCTATTGAGGTGGCTGAGGCACATAAGCAAGGGGAGGGGTCATGGTGACCGATTGGACGAGAGTCAAAGCACTGTAAGTTTTGGGTTGACTAAGTGGGGTATTGGCTGGGGGATAAATGTACCAGACTAGGATCCTGAGGGTCATGTTGGGAAGGGACAAGGTGGCCATAACAGGTATCGAAAATAATCCAGCAGGGGGAGAAATAAACGATATCTGATCGAAGGGGTAATGGCCAGGTGGGAAAACTCCGAGATGGTTAAGGCCACGGGGAACCATTCCAAGAGGATATACAAGATCATAGACACCGACTATAGATGAGGAGCCTTGAGGAGGATGTTCTGAAGGCTGAGTAAAAGTAATAGGAGCAGGTTTTAGAGGGTGGGGTAGCTGACTAGTCAAACCAGACCGTTTGAGGTCAGATCGAGACGATTGTATCATGCAAAAATTTGATGAGCTAGGGTCAGAGATAGGAGGAGGAAGACTAGGGAATGAACCAAGCAAGGAGGAATATTTATAGACTTCGGGTGAGACACTGGTCAGAGGGTTGATTTATTGTTTATTGGCCACCAAAGAAATAATGGACTCTGGAGAGGTCTGAGACTTCGGTTCGTAATATGTCAACTATTCAATGGTGATGATATTTCTATTGTGAGGAAATCATATCTTACGGTGAACTGTAGATGGGATGGTAGAAATCACATAAGTGTAGCTATGACCCAATATAATGTTTTATTCTAAGGGGGCATCAATGACTTCAACGTCAACACAAACAGTCTTTCCCACAATAGTAATAGGACAATTACGGAACATGCCAAGGGAATGGAAAGAGTGGCCATCCCACGTGTTGTACCTTAAGAGACAATCCCTTAGCTATGATAAGGAATCAATGCTTAAGAAATTTATAAAATTATGTCACAGAAATATAGGTCTCTGTTTAATTACCTTAAAATGTTTATCATTAAACCCTCAAAGATCAAATATAATGAATGTCCCACAATGCTATTATCTGTTGATATAGAATGGAATGATTAGAAGAAAATGAAATAAAGAAGCCCAAACTGATATGCTGTTGTACAGAATATATCACCTCAAACTCCAGAAGAATTATAGGAAAAAGAACAGTTAAATGAAGGAGCGCCTATTAATGGTTTTAACTCTTATTCACACAAGTAAAAAGAGAGCTGCAGCTTCATCACTTCATTTTATTCAGAGATAGAAAACACACAATGTAAACTGGAAGACATATCAACATCAACAAATTCCAGAAACTTTCTTTTCATTCATTAATCATTTGAAATCTGAGTACAAAAATTACAGTCTGAAGGTCCAAAACTTGGAACCCTTTTCTTTCTTGTCTATCTCATTAAATACAATAGAAAGAAATTTGTAACTGCTGTAACTGATCCTAACTAATTCAACTACTTATTACTTCGTCAACTATCTATTACATGTCCTCAAAATGTCTTATTACAATTACATTCTCTTTAAAAGAGTAAAATAACATGAAATTAAAATCCTAATCTACATGCTGAATGTGAATTGATGACGATGCTGCTACATTTCCTTGACTAGCTAGTTTGTCCTTCTTTGAAGTCAAGGGCTCCTTTGGTAAATCTGCCATCTAGGATCTGCATTTCTTCCATATCTCGATGTTTGTCTTGGGTGAATGTACCAGCTTGTGATATTCCAATATGAAAGCAGTGATTCTGTTGAAAGATGGCCTTTTTGCAAATAAAGTTTTCACTAACCACAACAACTGAAAATGTCATTGAAGGAAATTGATCACTGTTGCTCCTTTAAGAACCTGAGTCTTTTCATGAGTATTATCTACCTTACTTTTTTCCAGCACCAATAAGGGTTCATAAGAATCCCATGACAAAATACTACCTCCAAGACCCCAACATGATGGCAAACCTGCTCTTGATATTTTGTCAAATAACTTATCAAACTGGCTCAGTGCTTCCTTAAGCTCAATTAATTTATTTTCTGTGGACTTCCTATAATCATTCTTGACAATCATCTTATTGATTTCCACTACATAGAAAATCCTGTCTTTAATTTCATTTTCTTCCAACTCTTGATCTGTTTTGGAATCAATAAAATCAATGAACATTCTTACCCAGATGGCCCTATTAATTTTCTTTTTCTTATCTAACATAACCTGTTCTTCAAAATCCCTAATAATACTTCTTTCCTTTGCAACCATAGTCAGAAAACCCCAAATTTCTTTCATTTCTGCAATGATATCATTCCAGATGATATCCTTAGCCTGTATTAAAGATATATTTCCCTTCAATTTTTCTTTGAGATTTTTAATCTCAGCATCAACACTTTGGCAGTCTATTTTGTATTTACTGACTTCACCCTCTATGACTTGAATGATATTTGTTGCAGTTTCTAAATCAGCTTGTGCCTTTTTCTGATCTCTCTCTGCCATCTTCAATTCAGTGGTTAATTGAGAAATTTGTGCTAATGGATCTTCATTAGTTGATGGAAAAACAAAATTGCAAGTATGAGATTCAATATGGTTCTGCAATGATAGTGCAGTTTGCTTTAATTTAGTGATTCTTCTTCCTTTTGCGAGAGTTTCTCTTTCTCATTTTCCACCTCTGCAACCTCTGCTGCCATGGGGTGTTCTCGAAGCTTCTATACAATAGACCTGTCATTGGGATCTACTCCAATCTTCACTATGATATTTTTGAGTTCTTTGTTCTAAATTTTCAAAGCCCTGGAATTGGCTTTCTCTAACTTCAACTGCTTGATCACTTTTCCAAGCATATTTTCAGCCTTCAGTGCCATTGCATTAGTTTTAGTTAGGTCATTCACAATTAGTTGACTTGTTTGCATGTGTAGATTCACTTTGTGAAGAAATTTAATTTTCTTCACATCTACAGTCAAATTCACAGTATTAAAATTATTAGATGAACCGATAGACATATCAAAAGGATGTGAAAGGTCAATCTTGAATTGATCCTTTTCCAGATCCATTGCAGTTAGAAGTCTCATTTTATATGGGGTATCTGGTACTCAGCTTGAGCCTCCATGCTTGCCTTCATCTTCTATTTTCTCTCTAAAAGCTGGAAAAACATTTGTTTAATTAGGGGCACTTGTTCCTGAGTGCTTTCATGTCTCTTGGGTGAAGCAGGGACATTTTTCTCATCTCCCAATTGTAATGAGAAACCAGGTTGAGCATCTACAAAATCTTCATTGAACTTTGTTCTCTTTTCAATCCTCTATTCTTCATCCTCAGAATCGATTACTGCCTCTTTGCCTCTCTTATTTGACTTCTCTAATATGACAGGAGTCTGAACATTTGAGCTTACTTAACCTACAACACCTTTACTTGCCACTTTTTCTAGATCCGTTTTTCTCTCATGAATGAATGCTGAATATCCATTTTCAATTTACATATTAGAAATGACATTGTGAGGGTCATAAACCCACTTCTCTCCTAAAATTAGGTGCATTTCATCTAATATCTTAGTGGCTTCATCAATTTCTTGTCTCATATTAACTATAAAGGGACCCACAGTCACTGGAAATTTGAACATACAACCTTTCTTTATAGGCACAAAGTGTATTTGGTAAACGTTTAAACTTTGCCTAATGAAATCCAAAGCGAATAATATCATAGGCACAAATAAAGGAAGCCTATAAGGTTCTACACTAGCTCCATAAAGTCTAATTTCAGAATAATCTTCAAAGACAAACTAATCACTAAACTTACAATTTGTCCCCAGATGCAAGAACTCTTGAGCTTTGGGCAGAAAGCAGGGGGGAGAAATTCCATTCAAAACTTTATATGCAGTAGACATAAAATGACCAACAAAATCAAACAAACCACCCTCATTCTATTCT
The DNA here is from genome assembly GCA_034641835.2 of Pinus albicaulis. Lineage (NCBI taxonomy): Eukaryota > Viridiplantae > Streptophyta > Pinopsida > Pinales > Pinaceae > Pinus > Pinus albicaulis. Next base: position 353,255,067 of record CM076579.1, read on the forward strand.
TTTATCACTATGTCTATCCAAAATACTATTGATTGTCTTTTCTTATTCACATCCATAATGTTTAACCCTAGATGCATGAATTCTTCTACATTTTGATATAAAAATAGGTAAAAAATAAGAGAGGGAAACCTGAATGAACCCATCAATGATAAACTCATGAGCTGAGAGTTAACAACTACTTGCCAATAAGATGGAATATCCAGAACCACTCTTGGCTTCATCATCATGGCGAACATTCCCAGAACTGACTTGTCCACTGTACTGTCATCTCCTTTCCCAAAATCTTTGCAATGCAGCTCAACACTGGTATGACTTCTATATCAAAAACCTCCATGGGGAATTCTTTACTGCTAGGTGCGCACTGTTGTGTATTTGGATTCAAAAAATGAATGAAGTAGTTAAACTCCTGACCTGCAAGACTGTCATAATGCGTTATCAAGGTATCATCAGTGAATTGAACATACAACTCTGACTCAGGGTAAAATAGAGCTTAACGAATTAATTGGGATGAGACTTGCAGAACATTTTCCCCTTGACAAGTCATTACGAAATATTTCCCAGGGTACATAATAGACACTATACAATACAAAAATTCGGGAAAATGGTGAGGTCTTGGGATACATGTAGACAACACACCAGTTTAAGCCACGACGGTGTAAATTGGAGAAGTTTTATCGTTTAGGAGGACCTGCCGATAAAAGGAAAGGTGGTCAAGGGAGCAATCTGTGTCCTGGCTATCCCTCTCAGTGTCCATGAGAGGGATGTGACTGGAATAACCTGATAGGGATGAGATTTTAGCCATAATTCAACTTAGGATAGTCGACAATTGACAAGGTGAAAAATAATTGAGAAGATGACAGATAACTGAGAAAGACACAACCCAGACAAACTTCAAACAAAAACTAGCAATAATAACTTCAGAAAAATGAGAATCCTCCTTAAATAGGTGGCACGGGCTTTAAAATTAAATGCTAATAAGATACGCTAAAAGACTGTTAAGAAAAACCGACGTGGACTAGAATTGTCACCAACTTGGCCACATACGTCACTACGGGAGGCCTCGAGGTACAGAGAACTCATTTGGCTTATGCCCCCACAGTGAATCTCGACCATTCATCTGAATTACCCCCGCAGTTAATAGGGTCAACTATGGAGGCACCCTCTGTGTTAACCCACGTGTTGAAAGTGCCTGCGGGTTGAGAATTTTACTCACTATTTGATAAATTGTCGAATCCCGCTCCATAAAATGCTCGATATTTAGTCTTTAAACTGGGACCTGCTTCTGTAAATAATTTAAAGTATTTAAACTTTAAACTTTAATATAATGAGCAGATCCATTTTTATGCTAAAGTATATGAAACTTGATACTTTAACATATCTTTTGATAATTTTCTATTTTTTTTGTATTTTTGAAAATTAAAAATAAAGGATATTGCAAATGAGCCACAACATCTGGCTCCACCTGGGGATAGTGTTTTTTTCCACGAAACACTAATAACTGTAGATTAGTGCCTTCACTTCGGGTATGGAGTCAAATACTATTTGATGAAAAATGTACAATGAAGGAAACTAAATATATAAAATGGTGAACCATCAAATTTCAATGCTGGAAATAGTGTTTTAGATACTGCCCATTCACATGCAGCTCTACTATTTCTCCATCAATATTCTCCAGCATAAAAGTGTTATTTGATTTGGCTTCAATAATCTTGTATGGGCCATACCAGAGAGGGTCAAACTTACCATTCTTTCCTTTTTCTTCTCTTCTGGTATCCCATCTTAATACCAAATCTCCAGTTTTGAAAAGAATCTCCTTTGCCTTCCTATAAAAAATGGACTTCATCTTTTCTTGACAGGTGACTAAGTTTTCCCTGACTTTATTTCTGCTCTCAATAAATTCTACCACCTTATTCTATCTTCTTATCAATGCAATAGGTTCTTCTTGTGCTTCTTGAAGAAAAGAAATTACTAGTCTAGCTAGCTGAGTGGGAAACAAAGCCTGAGTACCATATACTAATTCAGAAGGGGACTTACCAGTAGATCTTCTAGTAGTCATTCTTACTGTCCAGAGTGCAAATATCAAATTTGAATCCTAGTTCTTCTGTTTCTCATTAATTTTTTTCTTCAGAGTCGTAACCAAATTCTTGTTAGAAGATTCAGCTATCCCATTCCCTTGAGGATGATATGTTGTAGAATGAGACAAAATAACATTATATGTTTGACAAAAATTAATGAATATGTCTGATTTGAATACCTGAGCATTGTCTGTTACAATCTTCACTGGACATCCAAACCTGCTAAAGATGTTCTCTTCCAGAAACTTCATTACTACCGGATCATTTGCTTTTCTGGTAGGTATTGCCTCCACCCACTTTGTAAAATAATCAGTGGCCGTCAGAATCCACTTGAACTGCCCACTTGATGGTGGATTGATTTCTCCAATGAAATCCAATCCCCATTGCCTAAAGGGTTCTTCAACAAATACAAGGAGAAGAGGTAGAGGAGCTAACCTTTTCTTTTCTACAAACAATTGACATTTATCGCAACTTCTAACCACTCTGTATACATCATCAAATCAGGAAGGCCAGTAAAAACCTGATTTGAGGATTTTATGAGCAGTAACTTTCCAGCTATAATGGCCCCCACAAAGACATTCATGGTACTCTTTGATAACTTCCATTGACTCTCCTTCTGTCAAACACAACAGCAAAACCTTCCAATATAATTTAGCATCAATTATAACATAAGGTTGATCTTTTAGTTTAAGAGATCTGTACTTTTTTCTGTTTATTGAAGGAGGACATGAGAAAAAGCACAAATAGTGAATAATATCCTTATACCAATAAGAGGAGATAAATTTGTACTTGATTGATGATTTTGTGATACTTTGGCTTGTTTCATCAACAACTTCATCCAAGGGTATAAGCAAATTAATTCCCAGAGCTTGAAAATTAGACTCTGTCAGCAATTTGTCCAAGCCCTGTCCTTTTAACAACTTAGTAGGCTTAGTATCTAAATCATATTCTTGGATTTTAGCAATCCATTTTCCTCTTTTTCCCTCCACATCACTTTGAACTAGCACATATTTTATAGCTGAGTTAGGTACATATGCTACTATTTGAGAATGAAGTACATAAGTCCTGGAAGCTTTCAATGATTCTACTAAAGAATATACCTGTTTCTCCAAGATATTGTATTCGATTTCTGTATCTCTGAGAACTTTACTAAAAAATGCTACAGGTTTCTCTTTTCCCTCTTCGTTCTTCTACAACATTACAACAACTATGGTAGAAGGTGATGCAAATGAAAAGATTTGGAAAGGCTTTTGCTAATCTAGGCTAATCAAAACTAGAGCTTCTTGAAGAACCTCTTTAATCCTGGCAAAGGATTATCTTGCATATTTATCCCATTTCACTTCAACATTTGTCTTCAGCATATCTGTTATGTTTCTGACAATTTCAGCATAATTTGGGACAAATCTTCTCAGAAAATTAATTTTCCCTAGAAATATTTGGATATATTTCTTACTTTTAGGTAATGGGATTGTTTGTATAGCTTCAAATCTTGCTGGATCAATTTTCACCCCCTGATTTGAAATTATATTTCCCAGCAACTTACCTTCCTCCAAAACAAACAAATATTTCTTAGGATTCAATGATAACCCAAACTTCCTGCATTTCAGGAAAGCCTTCTGCAGATGCTCCAAGTGCTCATCATGAGAACCTGAAAAAATAGTCACATCATCCGAATATATGACTACAAATTTTTCACCCACAAATTCTATATCCATTGCCCTTTGAAAAATAGCCCCCGCGTTCATGAGACCGAATGGCATCCTGGCATACATGAACGTTCCCCAAGGTGTGGTAAAAGTTGTTTTCTTCTGATCTTCCTTTTCAACAGCTACTTGGTTGTACCCAGAGAAACCATCAACCATGGATAACCTATGAGCTCCAGTCACTCTCTGTAGAACATAATCCATCTTTGGAAAAGGATAATTTTACTTTAGGGAAGCTCTGTTCAAGTTCCTGAAATCAACACATAACCTTATCTCTCCATTCTTCTTCCTAAAAGGAACTAGATTAGAAACCCAGTCTGAGTATCTAAGTGGGACTATGATTTTTTCTTGCAACAATTTCTTCACTTATTTTTCAATTGGGGCAAGTAATAGTGGATTGATCTTCCTGAGCTTCTACCTGTGAGGCTTAACTCCATATTTTAATGGTATTTTATGTTGAATAATATCTAAATCATATGTCTTTAAATCTTCAGATGACCATACAAACACATCCATATACTTCTTGAAAAGATCAACATATCTTTCTTTATAATCCTCAGGAACTCCTTTGAACAACTTAACCATCTTGGGCTCCTACTGAGTTCCTAATTACAGTCTTCCATTTTTCCCTCCTGAGATACTTTCTTCTGGTTCACTGCTACATCATTTGCATCAAACATTCTTTCAAGAGGAACCAGACCATTGGGCAATGTATTATCCTTCAACTGAATTATATTCTGATCACCTATTGACTGCTTCAGGTTTTTCAGGACATCATTCTGATCAGTTTGTTCACTTTCTTGATCTATTTCATTGTCTTCAAAATTTCCAATCATTGTTAGGAAATGATTGATCTGCTCATCATCATAAAAAACCTGCCAATGCTTTACATTATCAGGAATCGAAGGCCTATGCCTCAACTCAATCTCATATCTCAGTCTTGGATTAATGGGTGGCTTAAATGTACTGGTTGCAACTGTCAATGAATCTGCCATTCTATTTTCTTATCTTGGAATAAATTGAAGACTCAAGGCTTCAAAATAATTTTCAATCAGGTCCCACACTTCATTTCTATAAGACCTCAATCCAGGATGCTTTGTTTGACAAAAATTCTTAATCTGTCTTATAATTAACTCAAAATCACCAAAAATGGAAATACATTGAATTCCCATTTGTTTAGTAGTTTAAAGACTCAAAATAAATGCTTCATACTCAGTTACTTATTGGTTGATTCAAATTCAAGATTAAAATAAAAAGGTAAAATATTACCTTCTGGAGGTATGAATAAAAACCTAGCTCCTGTGCCATCCTTTGAGTAGGCACCATCAAAATAACACTTACAAATTTTATTTGAATCCAGCTCCTTATGTACAATTGCTGAAGAGAGATGCTTCTGTGAGTCTTCAACAAATTCTGCATCTTCATGCATCATAAAACAAGAGAGATCCTCCTTCTCTTGGCCATAGATAGGGGAATTTCTTGCATCCTTCTTTGTGGTAGTCTTAACAAATCTAGTTTCTCTGTATAACCTTCTTTCTTCCCCATTGAACACAGGAATGATTGCATATGTAAAGTCCAATTTTAAGACACCTCCAAGCTTTTCTCCCCAAGATCTGGACAACAACATACCAAATTTGGCTGGAATATCTGCAACTACTACATCCATCATGATACTCTTGGCTGGAATTTGAGCCAGGGAAACCACCATGTCTTTGATAAGCCCAACATACTTCACCCTTTTTAAATCAAATGAATAAAGGTCTCTATAGGGCTTAGTGATTTGTAAAATTAGTTCTTTCATCACAGATAATTGCATAATATTATGTGATGCACTAGAATCTAACATACAATTATGCAGAATGAAATCATGTAGAAGCACTGATATATAAAAAGGAGGAACATAAGAATCTACCTCTTCAACATGTGGACCAAAGGTGACCACTAGTTTTTCTACTTTCAAATTCACAATATCACCAACATCATTAGACTGAGAAAGATTAATAAATTTTTCAATTTCCTTCTTGTAGCCAGGTGTCTTAGCTAACTTGAGCAAGGGTACCTGAATTTTAACCTTTTCTAACTCTTTGGACAAACTGAAAGTTTGATTTTTTTTAATAATCTTCTCAGGTTCTTCTTGATTTCTGTTAGGATTAACATGCTGCTCAGGTACAGTAACAATCTTCTCCAAAATATTAGAATCAATAGACTTACTTTGGGAAGCCTCAGCCTATTTCTTTTCATTTTCTTTCACTGAATTCATGGGCTGTTTTCCCTTGTTTGATTGTTTTACTGAGTTCTTTGGTTGTGGAGTCGTCATTGGAGAAGGAATTGACTCTGGTTATTTTTCCTCATCATCCTGAGTTCTTAATCTCTTTTTTGATCTTAATTCATACTTCTTATGCAGTTCTGCTTCTATAAAATCAATGAATTGTTTACAATAATCATCCATTTCTTCTTGGTCAGATGATACATCAACCTCTGTACATTATTCTTCACATTTCTCTTCCTCTTCATCATATTCCATATAAACAACAGAGATTTGATCTTCAACCTCTTTCTGATCATCATCAGCAGACTGTGAAGGTGCTGCTTCTATATATAAGGGTGCTTGACCCTGATCTCTCCTTTCCCTCTGCAAAAACTGCAAGGGCTGCTTTCTGAATTGTGGAATGAAAACCCCTCTGTTTTTCTGTGCAAATTTCTTATTATCCAATTCCATATTTACTAATTTGTTTGACAAGTTCTTGATGACCTTAGTCATGTCATCAATCCTTTGATCCTGTGATGACTCTTCTTTGGCCTTACCTTTATCTTGACCTGACTACTTTTCTTGTGTTTTTCCAGCAGAAGTCATATTTGCTTCAATCTCCAAAGCATCAGTTTGGAATTTTTCAAGAGTGGGAGATCTTCTCTCTCTCAAAGTGAAACTAAAATCTGATACAAATGCCCCAGCAAAAAAAACTCTTGCTCCAATAGGAGGGGGTTTCATTTCTACGGGAAAACTATTAGACAATTTGTTAAATATTTTAATGAAATCATTCATGTTCTCATCAGACTTTTTCTTAATAGCATTAAACTTTGTCAATGAATAGCCATGATCTCTCTTTTCACCCCATATTTGGATGAATTGTCTTTCTAATTCGTCCCAATTATTAATTGAGACATTTGGTAATCCTTTAAACCATTTTCTTGCCTCTCCGTTTAGAGATTGTACAAAAAGTCTCATTACTACATCAAGATGTTCAACATTTAAATTTTCAGCAAAAGTGCAAAACAAAGGCAAGTGTTGTTCTATAGTTATTTCATCTTCACCAGTAAATATAGGAAGCAACTTAAGGTATTCCTGAGGCATTGCATTCATTGGTTGCAGAAGATTTAATGGTGCATATCTATTCATCAAGAAAGCAAGGACATGGGCTACCATGTTTATGCCTTGATTAACTGCTCCTTGAGTAGGTGGGGTTTGTATACCAGTTGTAGATGTGGATGGATGAGGTGAAACAAATGATATGGGAAGAGGTTGATGAAAAATAGTGGAAGAACTGGCAACTGTATTAGGTTGAGTTTTTGTAAATGTGAATGAAACAAACTCCAAATATTGTTCTTCTAATCTTGTTTCTTGGAAATGAATAGGTGGGGACAAGGATTCTTGTTCCGAGAAAATGAGTTTTTGGGAAATATCATTGGATGAAAGGGTATGGGAACTGCTGCCTGGTGCAGGAAGTGTAGCATTAGGTGTAGAAAGTGTTCTTGATTTCTGGCCCTTTTTAGAAACCAAATTTTCAGGATTTGAGAGAATAGGAGCTTTCTGCTGAGAGGTATCTGACCTTGTATGTGGCATTTTATAAGACAGAATTATGAAATGAAGACACAAATTGATATTTCCTCCTCTCTAAACAACTAGAGGAAATATAAGATAAAACCAGGGAAAAAAATTCGCTTCTTCATCCCCGAGAACGGCGCCAAAAAATGTTGTACCTTATGAAAAAATCCCTTAGCTGTGATAAGGAATCAATGCTTAAGACATTTATAAAATTATGTCACAAAAATATTGGTCTTTGTTTAATTACCTTCAAATATTTATCATTAAACCCTCAAAGATCAAATATAATGAATGTCCCACAATGCTATTATTTGTTGATATAGAATGGAATGATCAGAAGAACATGAAATAAAGAAGCCCAAACTAATATGTTGTTTTACATAATATATCACCTCAAACTCCAGAAGAATTATAGGAAAAAAAATAGTTAAAATGAAGGAGCACCTATTAAGGGTTTTAAATCTTATTCACACAAGTAAAAAGAGGCTTGCAACTTCATTACTTCATTTTATTCAGAGATAGAAAACACACAATGTAAACTGGAAGACATATCAACATCAAAAAATGCCAGAAACTTTATTTTTCATTCAATAATAATTTGAAATTTGAGTACAAAAATTGCAGTATAAAGGTCCAAAACTCGAAACCCTTTTCTTTCTTGTCTATCTCATTAAATACAACAGAAAACAGTTTGTAACTACTATAACTGATCCTAATTACTTCAACTACTTCTGACTTCGTCAAATATCTATTACATGTCCTCAAAATTTCTTATTACAATTACATTCTCTTTATAATAGTAAAATAACATGAAATTAAAATCCTAATCTATATGCTGAATGTGAATTGATGACGATGCTGCTACATTTCCTTGACTTGATGGTTTATCCTTATTTGAAGTCAAGGGGTCCTTTAATAAATCTGCCATCCAGGCTCTGAATTTCTTCCATATCTTGATGTTTGTCTTGGGTGAATGTACCAACTTGTGATATTCCAATCTGAAAGTAGTGATTCTGTTGAAAGATGGCCTTTCTACAAATAAAGTTTTCACTAACCACAACAGCTGAAAAATGTCTTTGAAGGAAATTGATCACTGTTGCTCCTTTAAGAACTTGAGTCTTTTCATGAGTATTATCTACCTTACTTTTCGCCAGCACCAATAAGGTTTCATAAGAATCCCATGACAAAAGACTACCTCCAAGACCCCAACATGATGGAAAACCTGCTCTTGCTATTTTGTCAAATAACTTATCAAACTAGCTCACAGCTTCCTTAAGCTCAATCAAATTATTTTATGTGGACTTCTTGTAATGATTCTTGACAATCATCTTATTTATTTATGCTACATATAAAATCCTGTCTTTAATTTAATTTTCTTCCAACTCTTGATCTATTTTGGAATCAATGAAATCAATGAATTTTCTTGCCTAGATGGCTATATTAATTGTCTTTTGATTATCTAACATGACCTGTTCTTCAAAATCCCTGATAATACTTCTTTCCTTTGCAAGCACAGTCAGAAAACCCCAAATTTCATTCATTTCTGCAATGATATCATTCCAGATGATATCCTTAGCCCGTATAAAAGATATATTTCCCTTCAAATTTTCTTTGAGATTTTTAATCTCAGTATCAGCATTCTGGCAGTCTATTTTGTATTCACTGACTTCACCCTCTGTGCCTTGAATAATCTTTGTTGCAGTTTCTAAATCAGTTTGTGACTTTTTCCAATCTCTCTCTGCCATCTGCAATTCAGTGGTTAATTGAGAAATTTGTGCTAATGGATCTTCATTACCTGATGGAAAAACAAAAGTGAAAGTATGAGATTCAATATCATTCTGCAATGACAGTGCAGTTTTCTTTAATTTAGTGATTTATTCTTCCTTTTGCAAGAGTTGCTGAAGAAGTTTCTCTTTCTCATTTTCCACCTTTGCAACCTCTGCTGCCATGGTGTGCTCTCCTGTAGGCAATCTCAATTTTTTCCTTAATACATATATTTCTGATTCAACACTTTGCAGAAGCTTCTGTACAACAGACCTATCATTTGGATCTACTCCAATCTTCACTATGATATTTTTGAGTTCTTCATTCTAAATTGTCAAAGCCTTGGAGTTGGCTTTCTCTAACTTCAACTGCTTGATCACTTTTCCAAGCATATTTTTAGCCTTCAGTGCCATTGCATTAGTTTTAGTTAGGTCATTCACAATCAGTTGACCTGTTGCATGTGTAGATTCACTTTGTCAAGCAATGGAATTTTCTTCACATCTATAGTCAAATTCACAGTATCAAAATTATAAGATGAACCAATAGACATATCAGAAGGATGTGAAAGGGAAATCTTGAATTGATCCTATTCAAGATCCATTGCAGTTAGAAGTCTCGTTTGATCTGGGACTATCTGGTACTCAGCTTGAGCCTCCATGCTTGCCTTCATCTTCTGTTTTCTCTCTGCAATCTGGGCAAACATTTTTTTAATTAGGGGCACTTGTTCCTGAGTGTTTTCATGTCTCTTGGGTGAAACAATGACATTTTTCTCATCTTCCAATTGTAATGAGAAACCAGGGGGGGAGAAATTCCATTCAAAACTTTATATGAAGTAGAAATAAAATGACTAGCAAAATCAAACAAAGCACCCTCATTCTGTTCTTTTCTCACTATGTCTGTCCAAAATACTACTGATTGTCTTTTCTTATTCACATCCATAATATTTAATCCCAGATGCATGAATTCTTATACATTTTGATATAAAAATAGGTAAACAATAAGAGAGGGAAACCAGAATGAACGCGTCAATGATAAACTCATGAGATGAGAGTTAAAATCTTCTTTCCAATAAGATGGAATATCCAGCACCACTCCTGGCTTCATCATCATGGCGAACATTCCCAGAACAAACTTGTCCACTATACTTTCATCATCGTTTCCAAAAATCTTTGCAATGCAGCTCAACACTGGTCTGACTTCTATATCAAAAACCTCCATGGGGAATTCTTTACCGTTAGGTGCAAACTATTGTGTATTTGGCTTCACAAAATGAATGAACTAGTTAAACTCCTGACCTACAAGACTGTCATAATTCCCTATCAAGGAATCATCAATGAATTGAACATACGACTCTGAATCAGGGTAACACAGAGCTTGACGAATTAATTGGGCTGATACTTGCAGAACATTTTCCCCTTGAAAATTCATTTCGAAACATTTCCCAGGGTACATAACAGACACTAGCCAATACACAAATTTGGGAAAAAGGTGAGTTCTTGGGATACATGCAGAAAACACACCAGTTTTAGCTATGGTGGTGTAAATTGGAGAAGTTTTATCATTTAGGAGGACCTGCTGATAAAAAGAAAGGTGGTCAAGGGAACAATTTGTGTCCTGGATATCCCTCTCAGTGTCCATGAGAGGGATGTGACTGGAAGAACCTAACAGGGATGAGAGTTTAGCCATAATTCAACTTAGGATAGCAAAAAATTGACAAGGTGACAAATAATTGACAGGATGTCAGGTAACTGAGAAAGACACAGTGCAGACAAACTTCAAACAAAAACTAACAATAATAACTTCAGAAAAATGAGAATCCTCCTTAAATAGGTGGCACATACTTTAAAATTAAATGCTGATAAGACACACCAAGAGACCGTTAAGAAAACCCGACGTGGACTACAACTGTCACCAACTTGGCCACATACATCACTGTGGGAGGCCTCGAGGTACAAAGAACTCATTTGGCTTATGCCCCAACAATGAATCTCGACCGTTCATCTGAATTACCCCCGCAGTCAACAGGGTCAACTGTGGAGGCACCCTCCGTGTTAACCCATGCGCTGAAAGTGCCCACGGGTTGAGCCTTTTACTCACCGTTTGATAAATCATCGAATCCCACTCCATAAAATGCTCGATATTTAGTCTTTGAACTGGGACCCACTTCTATAAAGACTTTAAAGTATTTAAAATTTAAACTTTAATATAATGAGCAGATCCATTTTTATGCTAAAGTATATGAAACTTGATACTTTAACATATCTTTTGATAATTTTATATTTTTTTGTATTTTTTAAAATTAAAATAAACGATATTGCAAATGAGCCACAACACCACGCATGAAGGGTGATAGTGGAAGGGGCTAACTCAGGGGATCTAAGTTGTTACAAAATAGAAGAGGACATAACACAAGTGAATACCCCCTCCTCAATGATACAATGGGAGACATTGGCATTCTAGATCTTGATAGGGAATTGGAAGGTGACGGATGAAGGAAGGGGGGGATGCTCTAACTTTTCAACATCGAAGACAATAAAATGATCATCTGAAGGATCCACATCTCCCATAGCAGTTAGTAGAGATTTTCGTTGTGAAGGGCGTGACTGAAGGACTTCCAGCGTTGACATTGCAACAGGGGATTGCGCTAAGTCATCTACTATACTATAGGAGTGGACAGCTTTACCGGAAGAAACGTTTCAATGTAATAGTCCCTTTGGGGATCTTGGTATGAACCTCTGCCTTAAGCTGAGGAATATGTAAAGGACCATTGGGTGTCGAAAGAGGCTCTGTGGGACCTGAAGATGGGGGCTCGGTGGTAGACGTAGCGGGGGGCTTGTTGTATTGAAGGGATTGACTCTGAAGGTTGAGGTCAACGATATTGGGTTGGTCAGAGTTCATCATGAGCATCTGGTAATCAGAGGTACCAGATGGAGGAGGTTGAGTGGCTGCCTGACATTTAGGGGGTTGGGAAACCATATATCCTTGCTAGGGGAAAGGATTGGTAAACACAGCTGGTTGGATGGACGCAACATTAGGAGGAACTAAAGGGGAGGCTTGCTGTCCTCGGGATGATGCTTGAGCTTCCCACATTTGGCACATTTGAAGTAAAATAGGACAATCATGGGTATAGTGACCATAGACACTGCAACAAGAACAAGGATTACTTGTGCGAATAGGCCTGTCCTGCTTGGGTTGAGCGCTCTATTGCTGGGTTGTAGTGTTAGATGTATTCCCTTGGGGATTGTTTCCGAGATTACCTGGAGCAGCTTGATTTTGGTTGCATTTCCTCTTATTTTTGGAAGCAGGAGGATTAGTCGCACTTTGTTAGTATGAATCTTGATTCGAGGCGTACGAAAAAAGACCACTTTAGCTACGCATAACAAACAACCCTAACAACAGAAATGTCTGCTAATATCTTCAGATCTACAGTTAGATGATCAAGACAAATGCTGAAAAAATATAGATCTATGCATTAGAAGACATTAAACAGTAGAAAAATAAGATTTAATCCATAGAGCCAATAGACAAGACAAGAATATATCCAATGAAATTTTATTAATGGGCACCTGGGAGGAAAACACAAGAGGGTGCTCCCTATTCTCCTCAATGGGATGGGTTCTTGTAAGTCCTCAACACTTTAGATTTAGAATTCCTCTCTCTTGATGGTGTAGAAAACCTAGACAAAAATGGAAAAATATGGCTATGATAATGGATCAATAGCTAGACCAAGAGTTGAGATCTAGAGTGATCTTTAGGCAACAAAAGGTGACAAATGAATGGGAAAACCCTTCTATTTATAACAAAATATTGAGTTAGTCTAGAGATTGGTGCATAATTAAAATATTATTAACCAAATCTAGATCCAACTTTTATGGAATATTTTATTATATTTGTTGAAGGGAAAAGGAGTTTGACTTGGTTCAAATCCCCTCATTTGTAAATAATAAATAAATAAATTATTTATTTATCATTTTAAGGATGTGATTAAGCAATAATAACTAAATAAATGATTTATTTATTATTTTAAGGATATGGTTGAGTAATAATCAAATAAATAATGATTTGTTTAATTATTTAAGGGTGAATTAGTCATATTTAACAAAGAATATTATTTAAATAAGATTTAAACAATTATTCTTAGAAAATAATAAGATAAATAATGATTTATCTAATTAATTTCTTTGTTTTGGGTTAAATATAACCAGAAATATTAATTAAACTACTGTTTAACTAATTATTTCTTGAGGAAAATCAAACAAATATATATTTATTTAATATTTCCTTATGGGGTTTCCTGTTTAGACCACAAACAACTTAATAAAGGTGATTTACTAAGTTATTTTCATAGTGAAAGCAATTTTACTTGGAGTAAAATTGGTCTTACATGATGTACTTGGGTCCATCTAATGATAATAGGTTAGATGACCAAAAAATGGTGTAACAGATTGCCCCCTAGTGTGCGAGCATTAGGAGCTAATCGTATGACCGAAGTATGTTGTAAGAACTCAATCACTAGACATCGAAGGGGACGTCAAAAAGAAAGAAGTATAAGGTAAACCGAAGTGCTGAAAGAACTAGACCCTAAGGAAGTGACTTGCAGGTGTGACAAGTCTTTTTGATGAGTGAGTACCTGCTATAGGCGGCAGGGGAGGCATACCTATGCCCGCTGAGGCAATAGTACAAACAATAAGGCGCCCGGAAAACCACGGAACACAATAATAAAACATATGCTGGCCTAAACATGAGCCAAATAAATAACAAGATAATGAATCCCACATACATATTGTGCCTGGGATAACAACCAGGACTTGTACAATGATATATGAGTACATGAGATATAAATGCAAGCCAGATGCCCATGAAAATAAGAAAGGGCTCTAAAAATCTGACTGATACATGCAAACAGAAAGGCGCTGCAAGCGGCTGAGGCCAACATCATCAAATGTATGGAGATGCATCAAAGGCTGTAATTAAGAGGTCATCCGAGTGTATCGAGGGCTACCTATAGGGCCACCCCCTCATGAGGGCTGAGACATCTCACACACACCCGAGAATCATCGGTGTTAGCTGCTGCATCACTGAACCATCAAGTATACGTATCTCGATCATGATGAAAGGAGCTGGAGCTGAGAATAAATCAAGTCAAAGGGAAATAAAGAGACCCTTTTCTTGATCCAAGGCATCGAACAAAAGTGGAAGCTGGAACCAAGGTACACTTGTCCTCTAGACTTGTTTTCTGGAATGAATGAGCTGATGTCAACAGAAAGGAGGTCTGCCATAGGTGAGGTAATAAGGGATCCTCAACTAAGTCACGAGAGAAAATAGTAGAGTGACTGAAAAACTAACACTGATGATGATGATGAAATGGGGGGGACTGAGTAGCGAACATATGACTTCCCTTGTTAGAGCATAAATGGCAAGGATGACCTGGCAGCGCCTGACACAATATCATGAGGGATAGGGGACAGTGGAACTGAAGGCCATAATGTGCGACACGAGAGAGGGAACAAGCAATGAAGGATGGAGAACTATGGAGGGATGCAAAGGGGCTTGGGACAAAATCCATGAAAACAATGATGACTCAACTTGGATGCTCTAAGCAAGGGTGACCTAATGGCACTACCACACAGAAAAAAGGATCCAATGGGGACCGTCAAAGCATGAGTACAAGATGGTAACTCACGACGAAATTTGACCTGAGCGTGGACAAGTATGGGGGCAACATGGTGCCCCCAGTATGAGTGTTGCAAGTGAATAAATTCGATTTTGAGGAAGGGTAAAGTGGCACTTATTGGAAAAAATGTGTCCTGGTGAAGTATCAAATCACTAAAAAGCATGGGCTAGCTATCTAAAGAAAATAAAACATGCATTACCGGAAGGAAATGTTAAGGGTAATATTTCTTTAGATAGAGGGCATTGCGAGGATTGGGAAGGGGATGGCCTTCGAAGTCCTCTAATAGATATGCTCCCTTACCTAAATCCTTACAGATAATGTAAGGTCTTAGTCATAATGAGTCAAACTTCCCATGACCAAGGACATCATGGGCCTGGTCATACACTAGAACAAGATCACCTTCGTGAAAAGTACAAGGTTGGAATTTTCAGTCATATTGAGCTTTGGTGCGTTTCTTATTTTCCTCAATGGTTTGCAATGCAACACGATGGTCTTCAGAAGCACGTTCAAACATGATAAGTCTCTATTCTAAAGGTTGGGTTTCAGGGAGAAGTTCGACGGCGAGATGAAGGGAAGGTATTTCACACTCGATCGATAAAACTGCCTCCTCTCCAAAAGCGAGGTGGAAAGGAGTAAACCTGGTGGCAGTTTTAACAGAAGTTATATAGGCCCAGAAAGCAGGGAAGAGCATAAGATGCCAGTTGGTTTTGTGCTTATCCACCGTCTGTTGAAGTATGGTTTTAAGAATTTTATTGACTGCTTCAACTTGGCCATTACCTTGGGGGTAACAGGAGGAGGAATATTGGTGCTCAAAGCCCAATAGTGAGGATAGCTCTCGCCATATCTCATCTTCAAAATGTTGGCCATGATCGGAGACCAAGTGTTTCGGAACTCCAAATCGAGTGATCACATGGTTAAAGAAAAAGAGGGCTATGGTCACTGCTATGTTGTTAAACATTGGCATAGCCTCAACCCATTTAATGAAATATTCAACTGCCACAATGATATACTTATGGTTACCAGCTGATGACGGTCGACACTCCATAAAGTATATGGCCCACTTGCAGAAGGGGCCAGTGGAGATGACAGGATGGAGGGGAGCTGGTGAGGCTCGTGCCTTGGGGGAAAAATGTTGGCAATTGGGGTAGTGTTTGACTACCTCAATGCAGTCACCAAAGGAAGAAGGCAAAAAATACCTAGCATGCATAATTTTCTAGGTAGTGGCTAGACCAGAGAGGTGGCGACCACAAACACCACTATGACAGGAATTGAAGACTTGTTCTCCTTTAGCGTGTGTGAGACAATGATGAAGGACATAATCTACATCGTGACGATAGAGTTCATCACCGATAAGAAGGTAGCGGGGGGCCTGGTTTCAGATACGTCATCGAGCATCACGGTCAAGATGGAGGGCGAAATTTTGAGTTCACAAATAAGTGAGGATGTCCCCATACTAGGGGTCATCAGTGGTAATGGAAAATAAGTGTTCATCGGGGAAACTATCATTAATTGGAGGATCCTGCATACCTGTAGGTAGTTCGAAAATGAGTTCAGCAAGGGATAAACCCTTCTTACTTTTTGGTGTGACAAATTCAAGATCGAATTCCTGGAGGATCACGATCCAACGGGCGTACTTCCCACTGATTATTCGATGACTCAATAAGAATTCCATGGGGTTGGAATTAGTCACGACCTTGGTGGAACACATGAGGATGTAATGACAAAGTTTTTGGACCGAGAACACGATAGCCAGTGCTAATTTCTCTTTGTGTGAGTAGGATGCAGGAGGTCCTATCAGGTTCTTACTGACATAATAGATAATGTGCTCAATTCCATTGTCATCTTCCTGAATAAGGACTCCGACGACCGAGTGGGTGGAAGCGGAGATATACAGGATAAAATCCCTATCAAAGTTAGGGGGATGGATCAAGGGAGCGGATGTGACAGCATGCTTCATGAAATCAAAATAATTTTGAGCATAGGCATCTCATTCAAAAGGGATATTGGAGCGGAGAAGTCTAAGGAACCCATGTGCGGTGGTGGCATAGTCAGGTATGAACCAGTGAAGGAAATTAACTTTACCTTGGAGGCTTTGTACCTGGCATAAAGTACGTGGGATAGGAAGCTCAAGGATGGCTTTAAATTTTAATGGGTCAAGAGTGATACCATATTTAGACATGATGAAGCCTAAAAGATGGCCAGCGGGCATACAAAAGACACACTTCAGTGGGTTAAGGCGGATGTTATACTTGCGACATCGGAGGAAGATGGTCGTAAGATCGTGAAGGTGTTGCGCCCATTGTTTAGAACGTGCGGTAAGGTTGTCTAAATAAGCAAGGATAATATGAGCTAGGTCATGGAAAAAGTAAGACATAGCCCGCTGAAAAGTGGCTCCTGCATTTTTAAGGCTAAATGGCATGACTCGATAGGCAAAGGTTCCCCACGAACTAAAGAACGCGGTTTTGAGTTGATCAGCACGACGGATAACAATTTAGTTGTATCCAGAGAAACCATCCATAAAAGATAGAAATTCGTGCCCCACACACTCATCAATGATTTGGTAAATGAATGGTGTGGGGAAGTTGTCTTTAGGACAAGAAACTACTACATTTGGCGGAAATTCTGACACTTGGTTCTGACGCTTTTGACCAAATGTCAGAAATTTCCCCAAATTTTTTCCATCCCGCCCGAAACCATTGCTATACCGACGTTTATAGAAAAGTGTCGCAATACCTACACTTAGAAAAGTGTCACAATTGTGACGTTTGGAGGAAGACGTCACAATTGCGACACTATGGCCCAACGCGTCGCTATTGCGACGACTGCCTCTAAACGTCGCAAGTGCGACACAATGTCTAAGTGTCATAATTGCGACGTTTGGAGGCCTTCGTCGCAATAGCGACGCCTTTTCCGCCGTCAGTATAACGACACTTATATGCGTGCAAAGTACAAATACGAAACTTTATGCGCGCTACATAAAAATGATTTTATTGTTTCGTATTCGTCGCAATAGCTACATTAACATCTGATATCACGCGCGCATTCGCCCTCCACTCTTTCAGAACAACATTCGCCCTCAGCTCTTGCAGAACATCATTTTCCCTCAGCATTCGCCCTCAGCATTCGCCCTCAGCTCTTGCAGAACAACATTCGCCCTCAGCTCTTGCAAAATGGTAAGTTCTTACTGCAGGCCCTTCCTCCTATAGTAGGGTTGACTCTATTTGGGTTTTTTGGGTCAATTCCATTAGATTGTGTTAGGCTATAGGGTTCTCTCTAGATTTCAAGAATAAAGATTCAATACCCTCTATTATCTTCATCACCCAATACAAGATTTAAATTTTTCCCAAAGAAATGCTTATTAATTTGGCAGCCATTATTTCTCCCTGCTTTAAAAACCCTACATTTAAATGAAAACAAACATTGCATTTCAACTACAAAAATCTATTAGTGTTCAAATGTACATGTGTGCTACATTAACGTCTGATATCACGTGCGCATTCGCCCTCCGCTCTTGCAGAACAACATTCGCCCTCAGCATTCGCCCTCAGCTCTTGCAGAATAGCATTCGCCCTCAACATTCGCCTTGAGCTCTTGCAGAACAGCATTCGCCCTCAGCATTCGCCCTGAGCTCTTGCAGAACAGCATTCGCCTTGCATTCGCCCTCAGCTCTTGCAGAACAGCATTCGCCCTGCATTCGCCCTCAGCTCTTGCAAAACAGCATTCCCCCTCAGCTCTTGCAAAATGGTAAGTTCTTACTGCAAGCCCTTCCTCCTATAGTAGGGTTGAATCTATTTGGGTTTTTTTGGTCAATTCCATTGGATTGTGTTAGGCTGTAGGGTTCTCTCTAGATGTCAAGAATCAAGATTCAATACCCTTTATTATCTTCATCACCCAATACAAGATTTAAATTTTTCCCAAAGAAACGCTTATTAATTTGGCAGCCATTATTTCTCCCTGCTTTAAAAACCCTACATTTAAATGAAAACAAGCATTGCATTTCAACTACAAAAATCTATTAGTGTTCAAAATGTACATGTGTGCATCACTTGTGTAGGGTATTCCTTTTCCACTTTCACATTATCCAAGAATGTGTGCAGTATAGTTCATATTTTTTGTGATTTAGATTATCTTGAAAAAGGAAAGGTAAATTATTTCCCATGGAAAAAGAAGGTTTTCCCTTTTTACTACCGGAAATGGTACAACAAAGTTCCATTTCTACCCGAAACTCCTATGAAACAGGAACCAAATAAAGGCCATGTCCTCAATGGACATCATTTGGCTTTGAAAATGGCCATTGCACCGTGCTGTTTCTTATATTACATCACGATAGTTTATTAGGTCATTTCTTGTTTCTTGAGATGAAAAACAACCAAAGAAATTGTGAAGATCCTTTCAAGAAATAAATGACCATTTCTCAATCATATCTCAACTATTTTTTTATTTTATTCAGTGTTTGCTTACTTTGAGAGAAATTTGACACTTTTATAAGGAATATAACATAAAAACACAAAATGGGAAGGAATTGATGAGGTATATGACCTTTAGTTGTTGTCAATTAAGAATTGATAATACACGATGCATGTTCTGTACTACAAACTAGATTCCTTCCTGGAGTTAGGACACAGAGTATTGAATCAAAGCTGTAGTTTCTAACTTCTTGTATTGGTTCATCAATCTTGAAATTCAGACATTGCATGTCTTCATTGCTTCATGTTTGAATAATTTGCATCATATCGTACAATAGAAAATTAGGAATTATGATTATTATTACTTTATGGATCTGTTAAGTTACTTTTAAGTTTGCATGGTTTAGTGTGAAATTATTCTAGTCCCCAAACACATATAATCAAGGAATTATAACATGATTTCAAACATTAAATATCAACAAAATCGTTTAAAGGATATTGAAAGGAAACAGGTAATGGAAGATAGAAAGTGACTTACTTAAATGCTCTAAGGATTTTTCAATAGTTGCTCCAAAAGCTTCACAGCTTCAAGGCCCTTCAAGATCGTCTTCAACAATGCTACACCATCAGCTTCAACAATGTTGCTCCAAAAATGTCCTCAAGGTCTTCACAACAAGTTTACTAGAAGTTGCTCCAACAATATATTCAATAAGGTCTTCATTGTCAACTCGTCTCTTGTTTGGGTGCCTTAATGTGCAATGACATGTTTTCAGGACTGAATTCAATGCAAGGCATATTTGAAACTCTAACTCTGTCTTCCGGTGTCTTATTAGAAATTATTTCAGTTTTCATTTTGTGTTTCAAGTTAGATATTGTTTTCAAGTTTTTACATTTATAATTTTATTGCAATGTGGCAGACTGATCAGAGCAGTGCAGGGACAACCCTGAGACAGGATGATCGCGGAAAGAGGCCAGCGGAAGAACATGTAAAGTGCCAGCATTGCTCTATCTTTAGGTATTTTAGTTATTTACATAATTGAAATAATATTAATTTTGTTCAAATATGCAGACACCTAGCCATGGTACGCCCGATGATTCCCTCTTTGAGGAAGAGCTTTCTTCATCCCTATCTCCAGTGTTCTTGTTGCGAAAAAAGGCACGAGATGCAAGGTCGAAATTTAATACTTTGATAGACGCGCCTCAAACACCTGAAACATAAGAGAGGATAAAAAAACTTATGAGCCAGCTAGAAACATATCAGGTAATAATAAAAAGTCAAAAGGATATTTTTTTGTTCTGCATGAGATGAATTGTGATAGTTTGATTTTTAATTTTTACATTGACTAAACTAACAAAAAGTTCTTTTGTATGTAGCGTTTTCTAGCACTTGCTGAATCCGGTGTTGGTGGTAGTGGGACACAAGGGCAAGAGATTGCCCAACAAGCCTCTCGTACACCTTCTACTCCTTTAGGTGCCAGCCAAGAAACACACCCTGCCCAAGCAGACACCCAACCAACCGCTGAACGTGTTGGCAATGATGAGGCTGATATGGCCAACTACTTTATTGCATTTCCTGGAGCTACACGTGTTAGCTCCACAGGGACCATTAATGGCACGTTGTTGGTGAACGATGAAGGTGTCCCTATAAAGCATGTACAACTCCCAGGTAAATTTTAATATTTTAACTATTTCATGTACTTTATCTAAAACATATTTATCATGATTTTTATTTTTAAATTAATGATAATATCTTCTTCTTTTTTATGTGTAGGAAACAATGAGTTCTACAGGTATCTGGAGAGCCATTCGTTGGTAATTTTTGGCCCAACCATACGCACAGGGTGGAATTCCCCGAGTTCCAACCTGAAAAAAGAACTTCTAGATTATCTAGAAGCCCTTTTTGGGGTCGGCACATTTGACAGAATAGCGGTGGCTCGGGTAGCCGACAAATATTTGAAATATACCAGGGACACCTATATGACGCAATTGCAATTTGACCCTAGATATGAGCGTCCTCTCACAGTTCCAGAGAGTGAGTGGAGAGCACTCATCCATGATGGAAAAGAGAAAAGAGCAAAGAAAGAAGGAAAAATACCAACTAGACCCGCAAGGTAAATTACAACTTTAATTCAATAGCTTGACTTTTCTCTATGTATAAAATAAAAGTGTGCTACGTCATATCTGACTTTAATATTTTGATGCTAGGTTTCCTGACACCTCAAAGGCAACCAAAGCTAGGATTGAAAAAAATGGTCATCACAAGCTAGGCCAGGGCGGCTACTTGAAATTGGCCGCAAGAATTGTAATTAAGTAGCTAAACATCTTATAATTAATTGTATCGCCTTCCAACTTTTTTGTAATCCTATCAAATATGATTAAAAATACACAATCATATGTAATGTAGGGTGATGACTTCGGAACAGAAACTACAGAGGAAGATAAAAATATCGCTTTCCGTTTTGGCTATCAAGCTGTAGTTGAACGTCGCAGAAGCTTGGGGCAGGTCCTAAGATCTAGAATGCCTGATAAGGTAAAACATTAACCTTTCAATATTTTTGTTTTCGTCCATAAATTTAATGTCTAACAACTTTGTTTAAATCAGGGGAGCAACACTACCGACGAGGAAAATAACCCAGTTTTAGAGCCAGATGTAGATGATCCTCTCATGCAACCTGATCATTGTAGTGGGGACCAGGCCGACAATGCTGCTATTAGTGAGGGCCGTGACGGTAATTAATTTCCACTTATAATTTTTTCTAATTATACCTTGATGGTTGTCCTTATAACGTTTTTTGTTTAAATGACAGAGAATGTTTCCCTCGAGGATCTTACCACCAGAGAGGAAGACAGGGCAACAGTCCCAACGGCGACAACTGGTGCACCAGGTAAATAATCTCATTGCAATTTTTTTTATTAATATTACCTAACTAGTTCAATGATATTTAAAAACTGACAATTAAAATTTAATATTATTTGTTTTTGTAGGCGATGCCCCGTCACTGGATGAGACCAGACATCGTGACTACGCAACTAGGTTAGCGGCGACAACTGGTGCACCAGGTAAATGATCTCATTGCAATTTTTTTTATTAATATTACCGAACTAGTTCAATGATATTTAAAAACTGACAATTAAAATTTAATATTATCTGTTTTTGTAGGCGATGCCCCGTCACTGGAAGAGACCAGACATCGTGACTACGCAACTAGGTCAGCGCCGACAACTGGTGCACCAGGTAAATAATCTCATTGCAATTTTTTTTATTAATATTACCGAACTAGTTCAATGATATTTAAAACTGACAATTAAAATTTAATATTATCTGTTTTTGTAGGCGATGCCCCGTCACTGGATGAGACCAGACATCGTGACTATGCAACTAGGTCAGCAGTGCGGGTCGAAAGGCACGAAACAAGAGCAGAGCATGATGATATTGATGATGTAATTAGGAGCTTTAGAAATAGGAAGAAGAAAAAGAAAATTTGATAATGTAAAATATTGTATTATTATAAGACAAACGTTACCATACTTGGAACGTTTTTTGCGTTATATAAAAAACTCATTTATCATACTATTTTTTATGTCAAGCATTAATTGCAATGTTTCCTTGCGTACTTTTTGTTGAATTGTTTTTTTATTAGTTATTGAATATTTTTTTTTATGCTCATGAAAGTAAAAAATGAAATATAGATTGGGTATTGGGGAATTTAGAGTGATGTGAGGGGGGGGGGAGGGGCCATAAGAGCTTCCACCTTCACGTGGTTGGCCCTGTTTAGTAGAGAATAATTTATTGGAGCGATTTAATCTTGGAGCAAACCTCCCTCGATCCAGCGTAGCAACAAAAAAGTCACTGCTGACTTAGTTGCTACTCTTTCAGATCGTGGGAGGCTTGTTCCAAGTTCATGCGACTCCAATAAATTGTTCTTGAAATGAAGAGGAGCTTATTCAGGTATGTTTTGACATTTTCAACATATGTTCTAACATTATCATAAGAATGCATCTTAGAGTAAAAAAATACTACATCAATTACTTGTATTTATTGTATAGATAATGATGGATTTTGATTGACTTGGCAGTGCAGGTACAAATCCTCTTGCATCATGAGCAATACAACTTGTCAACCAGGGTCATTTCCAAGATATTTTTGCTTGTGCGCTTGACCAGGTTCGTAATGTCACATTTTGTAAGTTCCTTTATAGTTCATAATTCAATATTAAGCTTGTTCATGATTATTATCTAGGTTTTTTGTGTGTTTTTTCATCTATTTGATTGTAAGCAACTCTGCATGTTTCCTGTTGTTCACTATGATTTCTCCCATTACCACTCCCAGGATGAATCCGACTTTATTGTTACTATGATTTCTCCATTTACGATTTCATAGGTTACATCATGTAAAGTTGTCAATCTCAAGTTGGTGATGAGCTTTAGTTCTCCAGATTTGGGGCTTTTCTGATATTTTCTCCCTCATGTCATTCCTGCATCACCTCGTTGTTTGAGCATGCCAATTGTCTACCACTTTTACCAATTGGCACATGTCAATCTCTGAGTGGTGCCACATTTCACCTATTTTCAGTGAGAGTTTAGGGTTTCTCTAACATAGCTTCAGAAATCCGATTCAGTGCCTGATTGAATATTGTCACATAATACTCATGGTTTGGATTGATGAGCATGTTCTGAATGGTTGGTTGATTCATAAGAACCACCCATATAGTCATCTTGAGATATTTCAGAAGGTTTCTCTGGTTTCCTTTTTCACCGTTTCTAGTGGGTGGGATGGTGTGGGGTGATCCATCAATACTGGTGCTCTTGTAGTAGGGAATTTGTTTTTGGGGATATAAAGGAGCATTTGATGTAGATATCCCATTGGATGCATTCATAGATGGGCACGAGAGGTCAAGAATTTAAATAAAAAATATGCAACCTCTAGCATGGCAACCTTAAGGCTGCGAGAGACACTGGTTAAAGATTGTTTTGTGCTGGCCTTAATATAGTCGTGATTTCTTTCTATTATCTTAATGCAAATATATAGTCCGGTCTCATTAAAATGAGGATTGTGGTTGTAATTCTCTTTGGTTGTTTCTCTCTTAATGCTCCAGAAGTTGCCAAAAGTTGCGATAGTTGTTTAGTTTGCCTGTTACAACTTAAAAGTGGTTTTTAGCAATGGGAGTCATGTTTTTTAAGGTTAATACTAATATGAAGATCTTGTAATTCTATATTCAGGATAAGAGAAGATGGCCTCTACTTTGGGCAGTATGAAAACAATTGCCACATCTACCTCATTGGGTAATAATGGAAAGGGGAAGAAGTTGGGTGCAATGTTTGATAATTATGGCAGACAATTGTCTTCTCTTTCAGTTTTTTCACCCATTTCCTTTAATCACTCAAGCAGAAGAGGGACTCTGAGATTACGCGACAGAGAGAAGGTAGTTAATACAATAGCTATGGAAAAGGAGTTGTACTTCAACAAGGATGGCTCAGTGAAAAAAAAATTGCAGGTCAGAGAAAAAATTATGTTTAAAGGAAGGTCACCTACACGTGAAACTTCACTGCGGTGGATCTTTCCTTGTCCACTTATATTCGATTTTAATGTGTTATTTTAATTTTTCATGGAGGGTTGTTTTGGCATATGGTCTGGCATTCAATTGCACACTTACTGAAAGCATTGCCAATTTGTCTTGCAGGCAGTGTGAACAAACTTGCTGATCTTGTTGGAGTCACCCTTGGGGCGAAGGGCAAAATGTTGTCTTGGAGAGCAAGCATGGTTCTCCGAAAATAGTTAATGATGGTGTGAAAGTAGCTAAGGAGGTAGTTTGTAGATGTGTGCTCTGGTTTTCTTTTTAACGTTGTATTAGTTCCCTCTTAAATGTCTTAGATTTGGTAGGCATAATTTGAAAACTCAAAGGTGAAAGGAAACATATTTGTTACCCAGTGGTCTACTTGGCCTATGGACTAGCCACATTAGAGTAATGCATAAAGCTTTTCACAAAAATAAAAGGAAAGGGTTATGGATGAGTCAAATTTTATTGTTATTGACAGTGTAATGAAATGTATCTCAATGCTATGGTTTTGGCCTTTTTATTGGCTGAATTAGAGGACCCAGTTGAAAATATTGGGGCGAAGTTGGTAAGGCAAGCTGCGGCAAAGACAAATGATTTAGCTGGGGATGGAACCACAACATCTGTTGTTCTTGCACATGTTGGAATATTGAAAAATTCCAGAACAATGAATGGAGAATAAATCTCCTTTCCTCTAACACAGAGAAAATAAAAATTTCTTTGACAGGAGACAGAGTTTCAATACTTTGAAAAAAAACTTCTATTCCCTTCAATAACTCAAAAAAAAACTATTTCACTTCTTCCTCACTGAGAGGGATTACAAAATTATGACTGCTACAAAACGCAGCGCATAAAACCAACTCATTGTCTATTCAAAACAAACATACTCTGTCTCTAAAACACTCTGTTGTGTTTTTCACTTTCGCACTGCTGTGCATACACACTTAAAAAGTTACACTCAGTCTTTCACTTTTTACACACTACTGTGTAATAAAAAATTTACATACTGTCTATAAAAAAAACTACCAAGATTTTTCGACCTTTTTATTTTTATATGTCGTAACATATAAAACATATTATAATAAACCCTCTTTTAAAAAAAATAAAATTAAAACTAAATTCTATGGCCCACCTTTCATTTCGCATATGATATATATATAACATATGTTTCAAACATATGTATATATTAAAATATCAAAACATTAAAGAACCCTTTCCTTCGGACTTCAAAAGTCTGAATAGATTGAATTTCAAACCAAATTCGCGTTCCAAAATGGGATGCTGACGTCTGTCTAATTTTAACTCGAATTCTCAATCCAATGTGCCCTATAAAAAATTCGGGTCCGGTTTTCAGGTTTTCAGATTCCCTTCAATTTCATGCGATCCAATATTAATGCTCCATGTGTCCTCCTTTTGAATTTACAAAACTGTCGGGTAAATTTCTGTTTGTTTAATTTATGGTTGGTGAATTGCGTTAATGCTGGTTGTTGTGTTTAAATACAATCCTGTACAGAAATATGGCTGCGGCCGTCTACAAAAAAAACTTGCAAGAATTTTAAATGCTGAATTAAATTTCTGGATGGCATGCAAGCAACCTCCAAAAAAAAATGTTGCTGCTGCATCCGTCCTTCTGCTGCAGCAGTTGAAGTTAAAATTCAACAACACATGGTTTAATAAGTGAGGGTGTAAAGGTAACTTTTTGTCGATAGTACTGGATTAAGATCATCTATTCATTTTTGTAGGGTCTTATGGTGTTTGGTTTTTTAGTTTGGGTTGGGCTTATTGAGTCTAAGATAGTTTTTGAGTGAAAAAATTGCTATCAGGTATTAAAAAATTTTGGTTCTTTTGTCAAAATTTATGAGCTTGTTAGGAAATACAAAACTGACAATGGTTGTATCTTAAATTTGTGGAAATAATTTGAAATGAAACCTTTTTGTTTAGGTTGTTGCAGCAGGTGCAAACCCCATTCAAATTACTAGGGGCATTGACAAGACAATAAAGGCCCTTGTTTCGAACTCAAAATTTTGTCAAAGGAGGTAAACGCTTGCCTTTTGAGTAGGCTGGTTTTCCTTTTTGCTGATGGTTTGGTGTATCTAATTGAATTAGTTGCCTAAGGTATTTTTGGTTGCAAACTCCTTTTCATTTTTCATACAGTATTGGCCTTGTGGAAAACATTTGATTGTGTGGTCTTGTTAGATCTACAATATTTTTAGTTGTTTAGTCTTATGGCCGAGGTGCACTTTTATTATGGAAATAGTTGATGCAATATTGTCATTTAATCCTTACTGCAGGGTAGCATGTTGAGAAGTTTCTTGTGAAACATTTGGTATTCAAAATGACACTTGATCCTATACAACATCATGCACTTGACTTCAAAATTCATATTCAAAGTGTGCCAGACAATTCTTGCGAAATTTCAAATATTTATGTTGTTTTAAACCATTATCTTTTTCATGTATTGGATGCTGAAAATGTGAAAAAGACTTTGGTATGAAACCAACTGGTGAATAATTTCCAGCAAAACAACCACTTCCAAGACATGATTTAGAAGTAGAACAATGTGCTTATGAAGCATAGAAAGATATCCTTGATGCATTGTCAATGTTTGGCTAGGGTTATTTTTGGAGAAAATAACTCCTTATTCCTAGAATAGTGATCTTCAATACAAGTAAATGCCAAAGAAGAGAGATCATCGTGTGACGCAACAAAACTGAAATTGGACCTCCAAGGAGAGCTAGTGTGTCTACAATCGCTCTGTCAGCATTTTCCCTTGGTTTACCCCGCTCTTTTCCTCCAGCCTGAGTCTTAATTGACTTCTTCTTTCTTCGGGTTTATTTATCAAATTCGTAGAATTTGATAAATAAATACTATCCACAATGGTTGGACTTTAATTTATATTCCCGACTTATATTATCTCCAATCCTTATAACCAATGTTTAACTTTCAACACTTTGTATTTATACTCCACGTTTCTTTTTAAATAAATAACTTGTAATGAACTTTCGGCTCTATATTTCACCACCCAGCCTTACAACAATCACGCTCCAGACTTATGCTAATTATCCGCCAATCGTTTAATTAAAAAATTTCATTATAATCCGGCCCCACCTATATATATCAATAACCAATCAAACACCCGTATTGTACCTGGCTATCCTCCGCACACCTTAGTTAACCTCCGGGCAAGTTCAACGTGCGACCACTTCGGGTGGGGTGAGTTCACAGGGTTATCCAACAATTTACGGGAATTCAAAGACAGAAGAATGGAATTATCAGTACCAAATCGCCTCATAGTTAAACGATTCTTCACAATTAGCAGTTCGAGATAATTCAATGGCAACTAAGCTTGGAAATCATTTAACTAGAAACAATTGTTCACACACAAAGGTTTATTGCAGAAATCCCCTCTCTACTCTCCTCTTCCCTCTCTACTTTTATTCATCCGAGGAATTACAATTTATATACATAACATATGGCTCTTCGGTTCCTCTGAGAGGACCGTTGTAGAAATCAAAAGGTCTAATTATAATAATTCAACTAATTGAAACTGTTTGACTCCTACAACTCTAACTAGTCTAAGTAATACAGTCAGCTAAGGTATTGACACCTAGCTGTTACAACTCAAATGTTTTCGAACCCTCCTAGCCACAACATGTGGAAAAATCTCCTACATTGCTGGCTAGTGCCTAATGCCCCTGCATCATCGCGTGACATAAACCTATTAACAAAAGTGAATTCCTTGAATTTCACCAAATATTTTCTTTGAATTCCTTGCTTTTAAAAGCCAATGATATCCCTTATTGTGTTAATTTTATGTAAATTCCTTGTCCTAGTGCCTCACACTCTACTATGAATGTTTTACCAAAAGTAGGTGCAACCGATGTTGGTGTAGAAGACATGGCATCCATTGAAAGAGAGAATGCCAAAGTAGCCTCATCATTCCATATAAATGATATTTTCTTGAAGAGATATGTGAGTGGACTTGAAATGCATGCATAATTCTTAACAAATGATCAATAATATCATGTAAGTCTAAAAAATCTTCTAAGAACCTTGATTTTCTTAGGAATAGGTCATTTTGTAATAGCTTGCATATTTTGAGGCTCCAACTTCACTCCTTCCTTTAAAACAATATGAACAAAATACTCGAATTCTTATTTCCCAAAAGCACATTTGGATATTTTTACATAAAAATGATTGTTCTCAATAATTATTTATATAACTTTTCCACATGTTTAGTGTGGTATTCCCATGATTTATTATAAATATGTGTATTATCAAAGAAAACCAACAAAAAATTTATAAGATGGGATCAAACAAAATTGTTCTTAAGTTGAGCCCGCCGGACTTCAAATGGCGATAAACCATAATTCAAACCAAATTCGCGTTCCAAAATAGCCTGCTGACGTCGGCCAATTTTGTGACGCGAAAACCAAATGAATTCCGCCCTAATATTTTTCGGGTCCGAAGTTGGGCTGGCGTATGGAGGGAGAGTTGTGACGCGAATTTCTTATCAAATTTGCCCTAATATTTTTCGGGTCCGGATTTCCGCTGTGCGAGCGGCCCAAACAAAGATCCGCTCCAATCAATTTCTGCCACGTGTCCTCAATAAAAACTTGCCCTGCTCCTGGATGCGAGTGCATTCGATGGCGTTTAAGGCGATGGGACATGGATATGGCGATTTCACATCAATCGCATTAACATTTAACGCTGTTCAATTAAGTTTTCACATCAAATCCACATTAATTAATTTTTAACACTGTTCAAGATCGGACCTCCACTCCTCTTAGCGATTCCGCATGCTCCAATATGATCTGGCCTTCGGATCTCATTATTAATGATCAAAGATTAATTATGACGGGCGTCCTTTGATTGCATTGCAGTCGGGTCGACAAAATAGCGTTTAGCTATGGTTTTTCAGACGAGCCGGTTGTTGGATTACACTGCCTTCTAACTGTGACGATAAGGAGAAGTGGCCAGCTGAATTGCTGCCTAGACCTTGCAGCATATCTACATTTCTCTCGGTTCTGTCTCTGTCTGTCTTCCTCTGTTAATTGGAATTCTGCTTCTCTGTCTCCTCTTGTGCCCACTGCGCCTGAGACTGCACCCATGCCTCGCATGCGTCATAGGATGCGTTGCTGTAGGGGGAGCACTAGAGGTCAACCCTTGCGCGCTCCCTCCAGCCCCTCAACAGAGTCGACTTCCAGCCAGTCCAGTGATTATTACGTAGGTCGATATCCAAATACTAGGAGTGGGCGGGGTCGGGTTGTAGGATTTGGCCACCGTATGGATTCCCCTACTCCTCGCTTCCCCACCGCTAGTTCACCTTCTCCCACGACGCGCACTGCGCAATTTTCCTATAATTGCTCTCTCAACCGCCCGCGAATCACGGCTTTAGTCACTGTGGTCTTCCGCGAGGAGGCCCAAATGGAGGAAGAATGCACCTGTTCGGCGGGTCTGAGCTCGGAAAAAGCCGGCCAACATTCGGGCCTTCAGGAGGGGAGCCGTGGCATGCATGTGGAGGTAGCACCTAGCGATCCTGGACCTTCCGAAGGATGGTGCCAAATCGTGGAGGAACCACCGGAGGAGTAGTTTGGTTAATTTGTTTTTATTTCTTAGCAGGCCCACTTAATTGGGCTGCTTTTAGATTATTTTACTGTGCTGGACCTTTGTAATAATTTTGAGTTCTGTAAATTAAACGTTCAAGACTGGTTTCCCCATATGAGGGCAGTCTTCTTAATTTTTTTATTTTTTGATGAAAAATTTGCCATGAGTCTGGCCAGGCAATGTTTTTGACTTCGGTGTAATTTTATTCGCAATGTTAATAGATTAACTTTGCTTAGAATTCTCACATGATTAGCGTTTTTCTTGATCTGTTCAAGGATTTTGGGTACTTTAATTTGTATTTGGAACAATGGACGTCGGTACTCTATCTGTTGCTTTACTGTTCTACATACTGCTATTTCACTTTCTTATAGATACCTCGGGCATATTTGAATGCTTTCTCAGATTGTCGATAATCTCCATGTGGACCGTTACTGGATTTTATATCATGTCCCTGTATGTGACATGGGGTATTTTTATATCATTGTCTGGGGTGGGACTTCCACTTTTCTGGATGGATATTTGGGTTCCAATCTTCGGATGTGAAAATGTAATAACTTCATGGACTATTTTACTTCATATAATATATTCAAAACAGCATTTTTTCTCTTGTGAAAAAAAAATGATTAATGTTTATCACTCTGCCTTCAAAACTAGCGATGCTGGTCTATGTTGCTGGTTTATTGATATGGTCTGATGGTCTTTTTATATTTGGACATATCACACTCCTCACATGATTAGTGTTTTTCTCTGTTCAAGGATTTTGGGTACTTTAATTTATATTTGGAATAATGGATGTCGGTACTCTATCTATTGTTTTACTATTCTACATACTGCTATTTCACTTTCTTATAGATGCCTTGGGCATATTTGGATGCTTTCTCAGATTTGTCGATAATCTCCATGTGGACCGTTATTGGGTTTTATATCAAGTCCCTGTATGTGACATGGGGTATTTTTCTATCACTGTCTGGGGTGGGACTTCCACTTTTCTGGATGGATATTTGGGTTCCAATCTTCAAATGTGAAAATGTAATCATGGACTGTTTTA
Organism: Pinus albicaulis; assembly: GCA_034641835.2. NCBI lineage: Eukaryota > Viridiplantae > Streptophyta > Pinopsida > Pinales > Pinaceae > Pinus > Pinus albicaulis. The sequence goes on from CM076579.1 coordinate 353,286,722, forward strand.
CTTCATATAATATATTCAAAACAACGTTTTTTCTCTTGTGAAAAAAAAATTGATTAATGTTTATCACTCTGCCTTCAAAACTAGCGATGCTGGTCTATGTTGCTGGTTTATTGATATGGTCTGATGGTATTTTTATATTTTGGACATATCACACTCCTCACATGATTAGCGTTTTCTCTGTTCAAGGATTTTGGGTACTTTAATTTGTATTTGGAACAATGGACGTCGGTACTCTATCTGTTGCTTTACTATTCTACATACTGCTATTTCACTTTCTTATAGATGCCTCGGACATATTTGGATGCTTTCTCAGATTGTCGATAATCTCCATGTGGACCGTTACTGGGTTTTATATCAAGTCCCTGTATGTGACATGGGGTATTTTTCTATCACTATCTGGGGTGGGACTTCCATTTTTCTGGATGGATATTTGGGTTCCAATCTTCAGATGTGAAAATGTAATGATTTCATGGACTGTTTTACTTCATATAATATATTCAAAACAACGTTTTTTCTCTTGTGAAAAAAAAAATGATTAATGTTTATCACTCTGCCTTCAAAACTTGCGATGCTGGTCTATGTTGTTGGTTTATTGATATGGTCTGATGGTGTTTTTATATTTTGGACATATCACACTCCTCACATGATTATGATTAGCGTTTTTCTCTGTTGCGGGGTTTTGGGTACTTTAATTTGTATTTGGAACAATGGACGTCGGTACTCTATCTGTTGCTTTACTATTCTACATACTGCTATTTCACTTTCTTATAGATGCCTCGGGCATATTTGGATGCTTTCTCAAATTTGTAGATAATCTCCATGTGGACCGTTACTGGGTTTTATATCATGTCCCTGTATGTGACATGGGGTATTTTCCTATCATTGTATGGGGTGGGACTTCCACTTTTCTGGATGGATATTTGGGTTCCAATCTTCAGATGTGAAAATGTAATGATTTCATGGACTGTTTTACTTCATATAATATATTCAAAACAACGTTTCTCGTCTTTTAAAGTTTCATTTTTTTTTTTTTAAATTGAACCCGCCGTCGGTATACCGACGCCTTGTAGACGTCGGAATTGCGACAACTCAGTGTAGAAAATAGCTGAATAAATCACTTATTCACTGAAGATTAACCTGGTCATATATCAATTTCGAATTGCATACATAACACATAACCTTCTTCTACAATTAATTGTCACATGCGGAAATAACAGAAGCAATCTCACATCAATTCAATCACACATTAACTCAGTATGTATGGGGAAAGCCTATAGCTGAAAACCCCGCAGCTATTGTGTATATTATAATGGAGAAATCAAGTAACCAAACAAGTACAATACTCCTCACAAGTACTCGGTACTCTCTCATGAAGTTACTCACAATCTGACTCAGTTTTGAACAAGTCTGAGGTTCAAAACTCCCCGCCAATTGCCTTGCCTCTATTGCGCAATCATGGCCTGTATATGAAGAGGTTCAAGGTTCGAATCCCTTTGCCTTGATTGCGTAATTGTCATGGACAATTCCTCCAAGTGTAATGCAAATCTCATGCAAAACCAATCTACCAACTGATAGCTTTACTCACCCTTTCATCTACCTCTTCCACTGGTCTCCACTGAACTGATCATGCACTCTAGTGAACTGAAGTGTTCTTGAGTTTACTAATGAGTTAATATTTAGTAAATTAAATATTATTTAATTTACTCCACTCATATCTAGTTGATTAGTTAGTTAACTAATCCCAACTAGTTCAACTAAAACAAACAGAACACAACTCCACTATCTGTCCCGTTAACTCCTCCAAAACTTCTGCCACTGAAGTCTAACTGAAGCCAACCATGCAAAATGCCATCAAACCCTAGGAACCACGTGATTCCTTGTGTCAGTTGCATGAGTCACCTCCATGACTCAAACTGAAGTGCGCCAAGAGAGTAAACTGTTGTTTATAGTCAAAATATTATTAAGGGTAAATAATATTTGACTTCCATATTTTTAGGAGATCGGTCTAAAAATAGCCTGGGTCCTAAAAATAAGGGTCTCATCTATTTTTACCGACATGTCGCATACTTTAAGAATCTCCAAGTAGAATTCCCAAATTATGCTCCGTATGTCTAAAATAGACATAGTCTAAAAATAGACTTTGCGCCAGAATTTGCCTGCGGGCCCACTTAGTGAAGGCGACTTCATTTCACTAAGCTCCATCATCTTGCTGCATTCTCAACACTCAGAAACGTCGAAAGAGTGACAGTATAAAATGTCGGACCACATTTCGTCGGAATTGCGACAGCTTACAAACGTCGGAAGAGCGACGTTCAAAACGTCGGACCACATTTCGTCGGAATTGCGACATCTTACAAACGTTGGAAGAGCGACGTCCAAAACGTCGGACCACATTGCGTCGGAATTGCGACCGTTTACAAACGTTGGACGAGCGATATTCAAAACGTCGGACCACATTTCTTCGGAAGTGCGACCGTTTACAAACGTCGGAAGTGTGACGGTTCGTGAGACGTCGGAAGAGTGACGCTTGTTCAGAAGCGACAGAAGAAGTGTCGATAGTGCGACACTTTTTAGGTGCGTCGGAACTGCAACGGCATGACAAACCACGTTTTGTCCGCCCTCGAACTGTCTCTCTTGCGATGACTATGTGTCAGAATAGTGACGAATTGGCCGTCGGAATTTCCGCCAAATTTTCTAGTGTGTTTTGTGCCATGCGGGGAACCAGTGCCTTGTGCATCCAGACCCTCAGTCTTCATGTCTTGCTGCGATTCCTACTCCACGCCTTGCGCTGCATCTGGGGGAACCTCCATCTTGGCGAAGCCTTCTGGGCCACGAAATTTTGAGTTCTTGGTGGTATCAGGTGGGGTGGTGGTATTCTAAACTGCACTTGTACTAGTAGTGTCAGTTGTTGTCGATTTGAATCCCAATTTCCATTGTTGCGGCTAAGTGGCAATGAGCCGATCGATTTCCTCGTCGGCGACCATGTAAGGCAGCGACCTCCAAGTGGGATCCTCACGGCTCTGAATCTACATGTTGTGCATTTTAACCTGTAATGCTGTGATGCGGTTATACTTTGCATAGAGCATCAGCAACAGGCGTGGCCTGGAGTGAATTGCTATTGCGAGCATGCCTTGAAACAGTACCCAAAATACTTTTTTTTCCTTAATACGCTCTGCATCCTTTGAATCTCACAAGTTTGTGTATTGCGCCCCTTCACACATGTCCGAATTGAGCTCAGGGAGGACTGATCCTTCAGGGGCTTCCCATGTGACCAATGCAATTAGGAGCAGCAACCAAGAGTAACAGAACACCTTCCCATGATCCTAAGCCTCGCGCACGTTTTCCAAAAACTTGTTGCAGAGGAATTGTGACCAGTTAAAGCAAACCCCCTTTTCGCAGTGGCTAGCAAGCTAAATTAAATAGGTGGGGAAAGTCGTGGCCTGACACTTGCGCATTATTTTACAAGCCAACAGCAGGGTACCCATGTGCACTCTAGGGTCGGAAATGGTGTTGATCAGGAACACGTTGTCGGTGATCTGTTGCTCATACTTCTTGCTGACATGCTCCATGGGAATCGGCCCCTCCATGGGGAGACCAGTAATGCAATGAATTAGGGCAGCATCAATGGGAATGTGGTCCTGGATTAACAAGCTACTGCCATCGATTAGGGCTAGCAGCTGTCGCACAACTTGGTCAGTTATACTGTATCGTCCAAAGTGAGGTATCCACAACAAGTTTAGTAATCCTGAACCAGCTAACCTGCACGCCCATGGCATTGGTACTACCCGTAGCACGTCATCCTCCAGTACCCTTTCGAGATATAGCTCAAGTGATAATTCTGGGAAGGCCTCTAGGTTGGTAAGGTCGTGATCGTTGAACTTACTTGAGGGGAGTTTTCCAAATGCTTCTCCAATTATGGGGACTTCATCCAGAATTAGCGGCATTTGCAGATAGGCGCGAAAACCATCGAGATTCTTGGGCGTGCGCACCGAGGTATTTCAACGCCGAACATAGGGTGGTAGCCAAGTTAGTGGGGCAGCGAGCCAAGCTTCTTCCTGAGTAGACAAAGGTTTCTTCGCTAGGTTAGGCAAGCATGCCTTAGGCACCGTTCGGGGGGATTTCACATTCCGAGGGGAGGTGTGTGGCTTCCCCCTAGCCCATTTTGCAACCCTCCCCTACCCTTGCTCCTAGCCTTTCCCCTTACTCTTATTTTTCTCCACCTGTTTCCCCTTGGTTGGTGTGGACACGACCTTTTCAACTTCAAGGGTGACCTACAATACTTCATTGGATGCTCTCTCAGTAGAGGCCACGGTCTGCGATGATTTAGCGGGATTGGTCGGAGTCATTCTCGCTCGGAAGACGAACTCGGGGTTGCTACTATCAGAGGGGGTAGCACGCCTAGACATGAATTGGGTAGGCACAATATTTTCAAGACATGCAGAACCCAATTCTGAGCTGCCCTCCTCCATTTATAGCTTTGAAGAGTGAACAACGGTCAGATGGAACTTAGCTGAAACTTACCATCAAGGAAACAATAAAAAATCGTCGGAAATCGCTGCATTAATTGCCTATTGCCCGCTCCTTCCAATGGTAAAGTTGGCTTTGTACCCAATGGTACTATTCCAACAGCTAGTTTTCATAGCTGTGTATTACCCCTGCATGCCCAGTGCACCTTCTTGGGCTCCCTGGCCTGTGGTCGACCCCTGTGCATATAACGAGCCTGCTTGTGTTTTTCCTCTTGCCTATGCGTATCCATCCCAATACAGCTACTCCGGCCATATAGTCATTTGGTCTGCATCGAGTTGGTCTGGTATGGTTTGAGATGACTACCATTAACATATTCTGGCAGGGGGTCCCCACGCAGCGTAGCCAATCTCACCGCACTGCCATTTGTAATTTCTGTTACGATATAAGGTCCCAACCAATGTTGGTGGAATTTCCTAGGGTGGCGCGCAAATTGGCTATCATATAATAATACTAGCCCGTCTTCTATAATTGACTTCTGTGGAATATGCCTATCGTGCCAGGCTTGTTCCTGGGCCTTCTGAACTTGCTGATGAAAGTTAGCAATGAATCATTCTTCTTCCAAGGCGACTAGCTGCGCTAAGCGTTCCTCCTTGATATCGGGCTTTGCAATGTTCGTAAAGGCCATGATGCACAAGTTAGGAATGATATACTCCATGGGCATAATGGCGTCCTTTCCTTGAACCATCTGAAACTGTGCTTTCCCAGTAAATTTCTTGCACGTGGTCCGATAGGCCCAAAGGAACAATGTGATGCGCACGTCCCAATTTCTTCGATTGACATTACAGACCTTGGTAAGTGCCTATTCCAGAATTTTATTAAAAGATTCTACTGTTCCATTTGCTTGCGGGTAATATGGGGCAATTTTTGCATGGTGGATTCGAAACTCCTCAGTCAAAGCTTGTATTGTGTCATTAATGAAACGCGTACCTCTATCGCTCATCAAGATCTTCAGACATACAAACCTGGTTAGAATATGCTCAAAAATAAAGTGCGCAGCGGTATCTGTAGTACAATCCTTCACAACTTGCACTTCTGCCCATTTGGTTACATAATCAGTCACAGTGAGGATGTAGCGGGCACCTGTCTTCTTACATGGTGGGTTGATGGGCCCAATGAAGTCTATTGCCCATTTATCGAACGCTTGCAGGGCCATCTGTGGTTATAAGGGCATTTCATCCCTGTGCGACGGTCTTCCTGTCGTTTGGCATGTGTCGCAGGCTTTGCAATAGTCGTGAGAATTGCTATGCAGTGTGGGCCACCACAGCCCAGCTCTTAAGATCTTATGCACCGTCGCTTTTCCTGCGTAGTGACCTCTTGCTATGCCTCCATGGGCTTATGCTAAAATGACTTGTATTTCATGCTCCAGTATGTATCTTCGCATTACCTCATCAGCTCTCAGCTTATACAAGAGGCCCACGATGATGGTAAAGTCAGCTGCGCGGGCTACCGACTCTTTTTTTTGTTGTACCGAATATTCTGCAGGTGCCATTCTCATAGTTAAGAATTTAATAATATCGAAAAAGTGCTCATCAACCACCTTAATAGCAAATAGACATGCATCAAGCAATCCTTCCTCAAGGTTGTTTGGTTCTTCACCACTCTCGATTCGAGACAAGTGGTCTGGTCTAGCATTCAATTTCCCCAGCTTCACAATTATCTCAAAGTCATATTCTTGAAATATCAGTAACCATCGGCAAATATTCCCCCCCAACACAGGCTTATTGACGAGGTACTTCAAATCTGAGTGATCCATGAACATATTAAAGTGCCCTCCCAGCAGATAATGCCGGTATTTCTGCAAGGCATACACCATTGGCAACCCTTCGTGTTCCGTAGTGGAGTAGTTACGCTCCGCACTAGATATTTTTCTACTAGCAAATGCAACCGGGTGGTCAATGTCCCCCTCCTCGGGCTGCGTAAGGATAGCTCCTAGGGTGATCCCTGAAGCGTCCACATGGACATGGAAAACCTTCATCCAATCAAAAAATATGAGGATAGGTGCAGAGACCATTTTTTCCTTGAGTAGCTCGAAACTCTTCTGACACTCTGCATCCCAAAAAATGATACTTCCTTCTTGAGAAACTTTTCCATCGGTGTCGTGATCAGTGCGTGCCCTTGAATAAACTTCCTATAATAGCCTGTGTGCTCGAGGATGGTGCGCAACTGTTTATTAGTTGTGGGGACTGCTAAATTGATGATAACTGCAACTTTGGAAAGGTCAAACATCAGTCCTTGCCGATAGACTATATGGCCTAACAAGATCTCGAAAGGCACATAGGATATGTGCTTCTTAATATTTAAGGAAATATGGTGCTTTCTAAAGGCGTCCAACATCATGCGGAGGTTGGAGATGTGCTTCTTTACGAATCCAAATATTGTCCAATCGTCAAAGTATACTTCCAAGAACTTGTGAATGAACTCCTTGAATACTGTGACCACTACTCGCGAAAATATGGCAGGGGCATTTTTGAGCCCAAACGACATGACTGTGTACTAGAAGGATCCCCATTCGGTGGTGAACATAGTTTTGCTGTGATATTTAGGTGCGATCCTGATCTAATGGTAGCCTGAAAACCCGTCAGTGAATGAGTATGCTTCCTGCCCTCCCACACTATTGAGGATTTAATTAGAGAATGTCATAGGGAAGGGATCATGTACACAGGCATCATTCAGCTTATGCAGGTCGACGCTGATTCTTATTTCTCCTTTAGTCTTTTTCTCTTGGACCACCATAGGGCTTACCCAATCTGATTGTTCTACTAGTTCGATGATACCTGCGGCTAACATTTTGTCGATTTCTTCCCTGACTTTCTGCTTATACTTGGGGTTCAATCGGTAAGGTCACTGCTTGACAGGGCATGCATATAGTTTTAAAGTGATTCGCATGACCCCCAGGTCCCTTGTAATACCTTTGAGTTTTGAGAATTTCGTAGGAAATAGGTCCTGGTACTTCGTGAGAAGTTCCACGACTTTCCCAATGGTATCGTCATCCCAGTAGTCCCCAATTCTAGCTAGCTTAGGTTATTCTTTTGTTCCAATGTTGACCTCCTTTAGCTTAAAAGGCTTGGCCACATCGACAACTTGCAGTGGGGGTCCAACAACTGCTTGTTCGCCCTCTGATTATGGGATAGTGATATTTTGTGGGTCTTCGTCACATTCCTCCATTAATATATTGTGATAGTTAGCAATATCCTGCATCTGCGTATCCCAACCTGGTTCCCCATACTCCACACGAGGGCGTGATTCATCAAATACTAGGGCATCTATTTCTTGCAGGGCTTCGTCCAATTCCTCAGTTCCACCTATCAACCTGAACATCCCCAAAAAATTGTCCCTCATGGTTTCCTAGTGGCAGGTGTGCTGATGTAGCTCTGCATCCAAATACCATGTAGTGGGGATTGGTCCCAAGGAATGAATGAACAGGTGGACCCATTTGTCCCTAGTCCTTTTGCACCACACCTCCATCCATGTGGACAAGTGCTTGTGCGACCCCCCTTAGCTAAGGAAAGTCTTCATGTGTAGGTGAACCAGGGGTTCAAATCATAGGATCATCATCTCGCGACATTCCTCCCAATCCTGAAAAGTCCCCTTATGAGTTTCCCACAACCACGCAGGGGTCGCATGCATGGCTAGGTTAAGCACCCACATTCTTCGTTCCGTTGGGAATTCTGCTTTGAATCCTCTAAGAAAATCCCTAATACTACTAGAATCATCAAAGTAAGGCAACTCTCTTACCTCTGAGGAGATACATTGGAAGCTCTTTGTGATCCTAAGACATCGTAGCATAGATTCATCATGCAACTGGTTCTGCCAATTTTCGATCTCCCCGTCGGAGTCAGAGAAGCATTCACTGTCTTTCTCCCAGCAAAGCATGCCATCAACCATAGGGTTAATCCAATCCTTGTCCCAGGTGGTTAGTTTATAGATATGATCCATGTCGTCTTCTTCACGCACGGGTTCTATATACCATTCTCCCTCTGTTGGGTCTAGAAGGACTATTACTCTCGTACCCACATTCTCAAAAACCATGCTCCTTTTCTTCAAGTTGATAATGCCTCCCTTTTCTATAGCCCAGTCTAGTCCTAGAAGCGCAGGATAGGGGTCTGCATCCTCTTCAATCTGGTTTACTTCAAAATCCACGTATACCTTAACTCCTGCGATATCGACCATAATCTTTGATATTCTTCCCAATGGTATGATCTTCTGTTAGTTAGCCATGAGTAGCTATATAGTATACCATTACAGCTTAGGTTCTCCCATCCTCTACCATGTTTGTTTGGGCAGGACATTCGCATTGGATCCCAGATCTAGGATGACCTAATCCATTTCATAATCACCAATTTGCGCAGTTAGCCGCATTTCTCAATCAGTGCGTTTCTTATGCTTGTAAAGTTTGTGGACATCTTTAACTTCTGATGGGGGTTCAGTATTTTCCATGCAGCTGTCTATAAATTCTTGAAGGTTTTCTACTGCTTTCTAGTTGCGTAGCAACTTCATACATGCCTATAGGAATGGTTTAACTTCTTCGTCTGCTTTTAGGTTTGTTGGGTGTTACACCATTTTTTTGGTCATCTAACCTATTATTATTAGATGAACCCAAGTACACCATGTAAGACCAATTTTACCCTAAGTAAAATTGCTTTCACCATGTGAAATAACTTATTTGTTTATATTTACCGGTCATATTTAACCCAAAACAAGGAAATTAATTAAATAAATCCTTATTTATTTAATTATTTCCTTAGAATAAGTTATTTAAATCATTATTTAAATAATATTCTTAGTTAAATTTGACTAAATCATCCATAAATAATTAAATAAACCATTATTTATTTAATTATATTCCCATCATTTCCCTAAAATGATAAATAAATCATTTATTTATTTATTATTTATAATAAAGGAATTGACCCAAGTCAAAAATCCTTTTCCTTCCAACAAATATAATAAAATATTCCTAAAGGGTGGTTCTAGAATTCGATTAATAATATTTTATTCATGCACCGAGTTCCAGACCGCCCTAATATTTTGTTATAAATAGAAGGGTTTTCCCCATTCATTAGTCACCTCCATTGCATTAGATCACTCTGGATCTATACTAGGTCACATTCTCCATTTTTGCCTTATGAGCTCCCATTGAGTTCTATGTTTGTCTGGGTTTTCTACAACAACAAGAGAGAGGAATTTTAGATCTTAAACGCTGAGGACTTTCAAGAACCCATCCCATTGAGGAGAACCAGAAAACACCTTTCTTGTTTTCCTCTCAGGTGCCCCCTTTTAATATAATATAAAAATTATTTCAAATACATTGTTCTTGTCTTGTCTATTGGATGCATGGAGCCACATTTTACTTTATCTGCTTAATGTCTTTTATGCTTAGATATGGATTTGTGCAGCATTATTTGGATCACCTAATTGCAGATTTAAAGATATTTGGCAGCCATAATCGATGTTAGGGCTATTTGTTATGCGTAGCTAAAGTGGTCTTTTACGACGAAAGATTCATACTAACATTGGGGATTTGGAGGTAAAGTATTTGCGAGCCTCTAGGAAGGTCTCTTTCTCCTTCTATAGGTCTAGGCTTTCTTTTTTTATAGAAACTTTTCGAATAAGGGGTTTAGCTGCAGCTCTTTCCTCAACTCCTCCCGTAGCCATGCCACTACACGTAATGACATTAATATTGGGTTCCTTATCATGTGGTTCTGCCTTAACCCTTTGTACATTCTACATTGGTGTCTGCTGTTTCTCCTGCATGTTTTATATCAGTACCAGACAATCTTCGATCACATAATCCAATTGTCTGCAATATCCACAAGATTGTCGTGCAGGGTTTAGACAGTCCCTTGCGAAGTGCCCTACTTCTCCACAATTATAGTAGATCAATTGCCCTCTTCCTTGACTTGTGATTCTGCCTCTTCCCCCTCGGCCTCTTGCATGGGAGCCTCCTCATCCCAAGGGGGATAGTGGTGATGAAGGGTTAGCCTGTATCCTGTATAGATTTCCTCGGTCTATCATTAAGTCATATGTCCATAAATTGTGTTTGTCATGTCCCACAGATGAGCAGAATCGAAACCTTTCTTGCTTCAACTCTGGAACATAGGCACCAAGACAGGGGCAGTGGTTGGTGTCATGTAGTCCAGCCATGCAGCAGTCATCGCACCATAAAGTGGGGGTGCTTGGTCCTACAACCTCTTTAGGGTGCAATGGGTTGCCCCCCCCAGCCTGCATGTAGTCTACCAGCAAAGGGCACTGATCCTTGGTGTGGCTAAAAACCCTGCATCTTATGCACCAAAAGTTTGGACTAACTTATTTTCCTCTCTCCTTTCACAAATTCTGGATTTCAAGGTGCATTGCCTCCAGTTGTCCCTGGATCTCTGTACCCCAAACTAGGCATCGTCTCTTGGCACAACTTATAGCTTCATGGAAATATCCAAGGCTTTCTCTTGTGTATCAATCACTTGTTGACCCATAGTCCCGTGCAGGTGAGGTAATAGCATGGAAATGAACCATTCCTTGTGCTATCTATCCTCATACTTAAATTCCCCATCCCTGATAACCTTCTTTAGTCGCTGATCAGCCTTCCATACTGACTTAGTGGGTCCCTGTTTAAAGTCTATTAAGTCAACCACTAGTTGAGCATAGGACTTAGGCTTCTGAAACTGTTTTTTTAAAGAATCCTTAATTTCTTGTATCGATGGATCCGCATGTTGGCCTATGTACCCCATGGACCAATCTAGGGCCCTTCCTTCAAAGGCGAGGGATAACTGCACCCTTTTTACAACATCGTTAGCAACATTTTGCGTAGTCCATATTGATTCTTCTACGAACCAAAATTGGTCCATGTCTTCGTCTCCCACACCCTTGAAGGTGGGCAGCTTCATGTGTGTGGCGATATGGCGGAGAGTAGGGGAGTTCTTGCCCTTATGTTGATTTGACGATGGTGTAGCCGAAGGATTAGTTCCTGCATGCAAAGATGGTTCTCTTAAGGGGCTATATGTAGACGGATCTATCCCCTTCTCGGTTGAATCGGTAGTAATTACCACTTCGTGTTGTACTCTCACCTTGATCAGAGGTCATTCATTTGGCGTGGTTGCATAAAATGCGTTTTTTGCACAGTAGTATTTTAATTAGTAGCGGAAATGTGCGCAAGAACTTACCTCAGAATCCTTTGAAGAACCTCCGCTCCGCTTCAGAGTAGGATACAAGCTGATCGACTACGAATTCTCTTACAAATCCTCCTAGCACAATATCCGCCTAATGATCTACAGTCTGGGTGATTGTGTTTTCAGCCTTCTCCAACTTTTGAATCGATTCTGAAGTCCACTGCGTAACCTGATCGTCTTTACAACACATCTGGAATTCTACTAGCCTTGCTAGCCACTCCTGTAGCTCATGCGCGAAAGTTACAAAGAAAATTTCATATACTTCTATGAAAATATACTTGTTCTTCCACTTCTTAGCTATTAGCTTCATGCTGCGATTCTCTTTTATGGAAAATTCTTGAATCTATTTTTCGAACCAGTCTTTGAGCTCCAATTTCTCAGGTTGCCAACGGCCTCGTGGCATTACCCGATCTTTCTCTCAAAATGCTCCCGGTCCTGGCAACATAACCATTTGTTGGCTTGAGGGGTCCTGACCCAGGTTCAGATTTAAGGTTTTCCAACAAACCCCTATACTACTGGCCCTTTCAGCAATGACCCACTTTTGTAGGCCAAGATATCACTTGAAGTAGTATGGGTGGGTGCTGGAACCAAGTTTCCACACCCTGGGAGAAAGTGGGTAATTAAGGTAGTCTTATTGAGATCTATGAGGTTCACACAGAAACAATCTTATTACCGAGCCCTTAACAGTATAACCAACATGTAAACATAAACAAAGCTACTATTATTAAGTAGATATTAGCAACGCCTTCACATCCATGTGCACATTAGTAATTATCATCACAGAATAACAAAATCACAGCTAACGGAGAGGTACTTCAATAGTAAATGCAACTAGTTCAAATAACATAGAGATACTTCAACAGATTCTGTGTTCATTAACATCCAAAACCCAGTTACAAACCCAAGGCACAGCTCGCGCATGCAGCTAGTGGGGTTCACACACAGCAGGACTGAGGATCTCTACGCACACAACCAGCAAGAGTCCTTACGCAATACTACCAAAAACGGATCTCAATAGTTCATATTTAGCATCAATATTTTTTTACTTACCTCTATACTCAAACTATCTATCTATTTATATCATCATAGCCTGCGCTATCCTGTGGTCTGCAAACCATGGTTTTTAGACTCTAGGTCAACTCTTTGATCCATTACAGTACATTGGGGGCTTTGACCCACCCCAAAGCCCCTGCGCTAGACTAATTACTACATATATATATATATATATATATATAATCGCAGCTAAGGGATCCCGCTCCAACAAGGACGAAAGAAAAACTGCTTTATTTGATAATGGAAATGTAAATATTTTCCATAGGGAGTTAAAAACCTAGAATTGACCTATATGAGATGGAAAACCTGACTTTAGACCTCTAAATGGTGATGAAATTATGTGAAGGAGAAACATATCAAGATGAGACTTATTCAGTGACTAAAATTATCGTTGAAAACTAACTGAAAAAGGAAAAAAATTGATTAATGACCTGATGAAAAACACTTAAAAGAGTTATTTTTGATCATTGATAAACTGACTCTAACATTGGCTCCAACTAGTGATGGAAGATCCTTAAGGAGGTGTCAAGAACACCGTAGATTAGGTAGCCTTACCATTTGGCTATGGAGTCAACTAGATTATGAAAAAAATTAAATAAACTAAAAATATTGTTTTAGAAAAGATTGACTTGACTCTGACTCAATAACTGACTAAAAACTATGAATTTTAAAAGAAAAAAAGAATCCTTGTAGGAGTCTTATGGCCTTCTCCTCGGGCTTCAAACTTCAACAAAAATTCTTGTGTTTTTTTTGGATATCAATTGTAAACTAGTATATATAATGATAGTGAATTTCTTTCTTAAGATATCAAGAAATATAATGCTTTAGAAACCTACCATTGATAGTTCCTCCCAACACTTCTTTCCCTTCAAGATATTCTAGCCAAAATGCATTGTTTCCTCTGAATGGTATGATCTTGTAAGGTTCTTTCCACAAATTTTCAAATTTCCCCTGCTTGCCCTTATCTTCATTCCCGGCATTCCATCTTAGAACAATTTCTCAATTATTGAAGTCATCAGCCTTTGTTTTTCTATCAAAAATCTTTTTAATTTTTTCATGCATCTTTGAAGTATTGTTGAAAATTTCATCTTTTGATTCTTGCAAATGTATAATCTAACTGATCCTTCTTTGAATGTCAATAGGTTCACTTTCAACCTCCTGAAAAATCTTCATTACCGGGACAACCAAGGAAGAAGGGGAAACGATGTCAACTCCATAAACAAGATGAAATCGAGACATGCTAATCGATCTTTTTGTGCTCACTGCATCAACAGACTGAGCATTTGTAAGCTTCTTGTGCCAATTCCTTTTCTTTTTCTATAACATCTTCTTGATAATATTCACCAAAGACTTATTATATGATTCTGCAAGTCCATTTCCTTAAGGATAATATGCAGTAGAATGAACAATTCTAATATGATATTTATCACAAAAATCAATCATGTTCTTAGATTTGAAAGCAGTTTCATTATTAGTGATAATCTTGTATGGACAGCCAAATCGAGACAGAATATTATTTTCAAGAAAATAAATGATAACATAATCAGTTGCTTGCCTAGTGGGGATAGCTTCAACCCATTTGGTAAAATAATCTGTAGCAGTGAGAATCCATTTGTGTTGAGCTGAAGAAGGAGGATGAATTTCACCAATAATGTTAAGTCCCCATTGTTGGAATGGTGCTTGGACTTCAACTGGTTTAAGAGGCAAAGGTTAAAGTTTCCTTTTTCCTTGAAATATCTGACACTCATGACAAATATTGACTGTTTTGTAGACATCAAAAAATAAGGTGGGCCAATAAAAACCTACTCTCAAAATTTTAATTGTTGTGGTTTTCCAATAAAGATGACCACCATAGTCACCCTTATGGAAATCTGTCATGACTTTCTCGACTTCACCTTCAACTAAACAGTTCAGTAATATTCCACCAGGGTCTTTCCAATATAGGACACCATTCAAAATGCATTATTTCAGTGCTTTTAACTTCAATGATATTGCTTTACTACTTGACATGCCAGGAGGAGGATTCAAATGTTGTAGAATATATATAATATCAAAATACTAGGGAGATAAAGAAAATATTTCAGCTATCTCAGGTAATGTTTCAGTAGTTTGTTCATCAGACAATGCAGCAATGAATTTTATGTCCAAGGCATGAAGATTTGAATCTGACATTAGCTTTGCTAGGCCTTTTCCTTTGATTAATTTTGTGGGCTTAATCTCCAAATCATACTCTAGCAAGGTAACAATCCATTTACCTCTATGACCTTCTGGATCATTATGTGTGAACACTTCTTTAACAAAAAAATTTGGCACATAAGCAATGACATGGGAATGTAGAATGTGCACTCTAAAATACTTCAATGCTTTGACTAATGCTAAAGCTTGTTTTTCAATGATATTGTAATTTACGGAAAAATCTCTTGTTGTTCTATTAAAGAAAGCAATGGGTTGTTCTGTATTTTGATTTTTATTTTTCATTAAAACAACAACACGTGTATGCTCTGAAGCAAATGAAAAAAATTATAAAATCAAGTGTATAGTCTAGGCTAATGAGAATGGGAGCATGAGATAGAACTAACTTGACTTGATTAAATGACTTATTCATTTCACCAGAACATTTTACTTCAGTATCTTTCTTCAACCTGTTAGTAATCTGCCTCAAATGTTCAACAAGATTGGGAACAAATCTTCTCTGAAAATCAATTTTACCATTGAAATATTGAATCTCCTTTTTCCTCCTAGAATAATCTAAGTTCTGAATTGCTTCAATCCTTGAAGGATCTAGTCTTATGCCATATTTAGATATAATATGTCCCAGAAATTTACCTTCTTCCATAGCAAAAAGACTCTTCTTTGGACTTAATGAAACACCAAACTTTCATCATCTTTGAAAAACTATCTTTAAATGCTGCAAATGGTGCTCATATGTCTTTGAAAAAATATTGATATCATCAAGGTAAATGACCAAAAACAAATGTTTTTCATTGGTAAAATAAATATCCATTTCTCTTTGAAAATTTTCCCCTGCATTCTTCAAACCAAAAGGCATTTTGGCATACATGAAAGTACCCCAAGTTGTGGTGAAAGATGTCTTTTCTTGATCATCTGGGTGAACAAGAATCTGATTGTATCCTAAGTATTCATCTAACAAAGAAAGTCTAGATGATTCGACTACCCTTTGCAAAATGTGGTCCATTTTTGGTGGTGGATAATTATATTTTAATGATACTTTGTTCAGATTTCAAAAATCGATGCACAATCAAATTTCTCTTGTCTTCTTTCTCACACGCACTAGATTAGACATCCAGTTTGAGAAACAGATAGGAAAAATTATTCCAGTAGTGAATAATCTGTTTACTTCCTTTTGAATAAAAGGGAGCAATTTGGGATTCATCCTTCTAAGCTTCTAGCGAAATGGTTTTTGATCTGGCTTCAAAGGAATAATGTGTTGAATAATGCTTTTATCATAGACCTCCAAATCTGAATATTCCCAAGCAAATACATCTAAAAATTGAGACATAAGTACTGCATACTTAACTTTCATTTCTGGACTCAAGGATTTTGAAATTTGCACCATCTTTGGTTTTGCTGAAGTACCAAGATTTAGATCTTCCACTCCCACTTCTGTTGGTGACATAGTAGGCTTTCTTGCAGCATCATCTTGGTCAAAAAGTTCTTCCAAAGGTACCAAACCTCTTGGAATAGAATTGTCCTTAAGATGTAGTACTTGCATCTCTATAGCATGAATCTCTTGGTCATCTATTTGGGCATTGATGAATTCTTCTTCTATCTGCAAGAAGTTATTGATTTTCTCATCATTTTGAAACACTTGCAAATATTGAAATTTTTTTGGGACAATAGGGTGATTTTTGACATTTATTTCATATTTTTTTGTTTGGATACAGTGGGATTTTGAACATACTAGCAAAAATGGCAAGAGAATTAGCAATAACATTGTTGTTTCTAGGAATTAATGACAAAGTATATTCAAGAAATGTTTTAAGAATATATAGGACTACATTTTGGTAAGCTCTCATTCTGGGATGTTTGGCATGATACCCTCCTTTGAATTTATTGATAACTAACTTGGAGTCACCATATATAGAAATTTTATTTGTACCAAGCTTTTTAAAATTTTTTAGGCCAACAATCAAGGCTTCATATTCGGCTTCGTTATTTGTGCAATAAAATGCTATTTTGTAGGAAATCATTCTAACATTTTGAGGGAAGTTCAATGATTTATTATTTGGGCTGTGAATCCATATCCAAATGCCAACACCTTCTTTTCCCATGGCTCCATTAAAATCCATAGTCCAAAGACAATTTTCTTCATCTGGAAGGTGCAAATCAGATGGCTAATTTTTGTTTTTTGTTTGAGATGCCTCTGTTGTATCCAAAATTTATGGTTTTTTTCTCCTGTTTTCTTATTTTCTTCTTGAAAAAATGTCTTTAATTCTAAACTGTTTGGTACTATTTTACAAAATTCTGTCTCTACCAATTCTAAAACATAATTTGAATATTCTGGATTTTTTGATTTTTCTTCAATCAAAAACTCTGAAGATGCTGAGCATTCTTCTGTATGTACAACATGAATGGGATGATTGTTAGTATTTTCTTTGGTACTGATCATATACTTCATCTTTCTTTCTATGTAAAGTTTCTTGAATTATCCAAAGATAAGAATTGTTGCATATGAAAATTCAAGCTACAATGTTCCTCTAAGCTTTGCTCCCCATGATATAGAATGTAGCATTCCATACCTAGGTGGGATGTTAGCCACAAAAAAATCCATGAGGACATTCTTGGCTAGAATTTGTTCTAATGAGACCACTAAATCCTTGATAAGACCAAGACATTTCATGCTTCCTGAATAAAATGAATAGAGATCATGATAAGGTATTGTGATGTCTAGTCCTAATTTGTCCATAATGGCTTTAGGCATGAGGTTGTGTGATGCTCCAGAGTTGAGCATTGCATTATGAAGAATAAAATCATGGATCTTGAGGCTTAATTAAAAGGGAGGAACTTCACTATCTTCTGATTTTCCATCAACGACATGACCAAAAAGAAGCTCAGGATGATCATCACTTCAGTTAACCATATCAGATATTTGATCAACTCTAAGAAACTTAGCAACTTCAAACTTGTACTAATCATTCTTCATTATCTCAGTCAGAGGAATAGAAACCTTCAATTTAGAAATTTCATTTTCAAGGGAAAAATGAGTAGGATGCTTATCTACCTCTTTTAGTGATGTGTATTTCTTTTCAGGCGGTTCTTTGGATGGGGAATCTTTCTTCTGTCCTCCTTCTTGAACTTCTTGATATTTTATTTGATTGCTGGTGGATGCTTCATTAGCTTTGGGAGAGGTAGAAGCAGCAGGTGCATTTTCTTTGTTTGTGTTTGGAACAACAACTTCTTTTTGTTGAGTATTGGTTTAAGAGTTCTACTTCTTTTTATTAACAATTAGAGGAACATTTATACTCCTCAAACCATACTACCTTTGAACTTGGGTGAGGGCATTTTGATATCCTCTTTGATGATCTTTAGCACACATTAAGTGTTCATTTGACATGTCATATTGTCGGTATTCTGATGCACAAATTTATGTAGAATATTGATCTTCTTCACTAAGGAATAAAGGTTGTTGATTTTCCTCAAACAAATGGGTTTCACCATAAATTTATTCTTCATCATATTAATCAGGGCCTTCACTATAATTCTGCTGGAATGGTGTCTGAACTTGCTGTTGACTTTGTGGATCCTGACCCCTATGTTCCCGTTGTTTAATCCTGTGTTGGGGTTGTTGATTTTGACCCCTGAAATTGGGATTTATTATAGAAGGTTAAGCTTATTGATCAGCACTGGAAATCTTGTCCATCATTTTCTCCATATCTTTGATCAAAGTACCATTTTTTCCTTCTAATGAAGTGGATGCTTCTTCTTTTATTGTGACTCTTTTCTATGTTTTGACCTTAGACATTTTAATAATTAGATTGGCCTCTACACTCACTGCAATTCTTTCAAAGTTGATGGGTTTCTCTCCCTCAGATGATAGGCCATGTCGGGGTCAAAGGAATCAGGATAATGGAGTAAATCAAGGCCTGGGGGAGGCTTGATATTATCAGGAATTGAATCATATATCTTGTTAAATCTAGTTGTGAATTCTTGGACGTATTAATTTGTTTTCCTTTTCAGTGCATTATATTCAGGCATAATTTGCAGTGGATTTTTCTTATCTTCCCATTTTCCCATGAATAAATCAATTAGCTGTTGTGAGGTACCAATTGTACCAGCTCCAAGAGAGCGAAACCATTCCTTTACTTCTCCAAAAAAAAATTGAACAATAATATGCATCTTGGCATCATCATTGTTTATTTCTTCAAGGTCTATTAAATCAACTACTTTAGCCACATGTTGATAGGCTGTAATTTATGATGTTACATCAAAGAGAGGTAGCCTCTAGCCTTAGTTTTGAGGTAGAGCAGTAAGCTGACCTGGTATAATCAGTGGATAAAATCTGGCCATGTTTATTGGAGGAGGTGGCGGAGGTGTGAATTGTGACGTGGATTGAATAAAAGTTTGTAAAGGTAGAGATGGAAAGAAAGGAGGAACATAAGGTGTAACTATATGAGAAGATGAGGTAAAATATGTACCAAAAGTATGTTGTTGATATTGAAAATAGGCCTTTTCAGAGGTTTCTTGAAATTGATCTACTAAGCCTTTAAGTTTATGGAAATTAGAAAAAACTTTAGTATCGATTTCAGACTCAAAGCTTTCATAAAATGGTGTAAAAGACTCAAAATCAAAAGGGTCGAAAGTAGCTTCCGAGAGAAATGTTTCAGACTTGATTCTAATTAAATATTTTTCAGATTCTAGAGAAGAGGCCAAATCTTCTAAAACAAACATCGTAGGCAGGGAATTAGATTTAATCAGTGGAGGAAAAAAATTTCCCAACTGTCGAGACTTAGTTTTATGTTTTGTCAAAATAATTTCAGGATTATATACAAGTGGTGATGGATTAGGGTCAGGGTTTGACCTGGTATATATTTTTGGAGCCACCTTAAGAATAGAATTATATATTTTGGCTCAAGTTTTGACTTCATCTTGTTTAGAAATTTTTTCCATTGAGTATTTAGCAATCGTTTCTCGACAACGACGCCAGAAATGTTATCACTCTCCCCAACTTCCCAGGCTAAAAATAATATTGAAGAAAGGTAACCACAAACCAACCTTTTGGCTAGGTAGCTAGCCCTACCTAGATCGGAGGGGGATCTCTCTATGTCACTTTAAATATTCAATGAATGGCTGAGCACCATGAGATTTTAGGCTAGATACATATATAAGATTTGAATGAGTAAGTTTGATCAGTAATTGGGATGTTGTATAGGAATTAGAATTAGGGAACTAAGGTTGATTTCAAAGGTTAAATTGCAGAGAAAAAGATGAGGCCAAGTAGGTAAACTATTGAGGATACTTAATTTTTCATTGTGTATAGGGCTTGAAAGAGAGGAGTCTGAATGAACATTTAAAATGAATTCATTCAACAACATAATTGACACATCTATGAAAATCTTAATAAACAGAGCATAGAAATAATGATTTATTTTTATAAACTAATAAGATTAACATACACAAGCTGAAATGAAAGTGAAATAACAGAGATGAAAACACAATGATCAAAATAAATACCACATGAATCTCACAATATCTACTGTAAATTATTTTATTTCATTAAAAAGTGTACAAAAGCTCCACAGTAATACACAGAGTTCTCAAAAATCAAATTATCCAGCCCATAATACTTCGTACGGTGAAGTATTTATAGAAAAATTATTTTACAAAATATTACATAAATGATATCTTAACAGATAGTTGTTTATTTGCGAAATTAGACTCTAACTGTAACATGGAAATAAAGTTGATTTGATGTGCTGGCTTCTCTAACAGAAAATGGTTGTTGAAAGGAGAGAATTGTGGACTGCGCCGGCTGTCAGTTGATTGATGACCTGACAGAAGTTGACTTTTCTCTTTTACCATTTACTACTGAAATTTTCACAAATTTTCCCAGCGAATTTCATCCGAGATGGTCAATTTTATTACCTTACGGTAAACTTCATCCATTTCAGTGTACTTGGAAAAAGTGGGACTCACTGCGAAAACATGTTTATCTCATACTGAATAAAAATATCATTGCTTAGTGTTTCCAAGAGAGCCCTTCCTTTCATTGTGCCTTTGATGTTTTAAAATTTGGCAGTATCGCTGGAAATTTATTTAAGTATTCTCCAATAATCTTCTTTTGTCATCAATTTTTCATTAATTACAAACATAGAAGGCAATCCATTTTGTGTTAGAGGCTCTATTCTGTCGAAAAATATCTGCACCATGATTTCCAGACTGTGACACTTCTCCTCAAGCTGAAGAATTAAAATTTTCTTTGTGAGCACCTTCTTTACCTCTAGGATTGTTTATGTTCTATCATCTATGCCCAAATCATTCAACTCATACATGTTATTTCAATTCAGAAACTTGATAATGTTGTTTGCTATAACAGGCTTGTCTTCAAGCCATGCTTTAATTGTTGTGATAGCCTCATTTGCTTCTTGTATAAACTCCTTTTGTTTAAATATAATATGTATACTTGGCCAAATTTCATTAATAGATTCCATGATATCCTCCTAGATTATTTCTTTTACTTGGCCCAAAGTGTTTCCAATGGCTGATTCTTTTTATTCTTTTTGCAATCTCTCGATTAGCTTTTTAGCTCTCTATGCTTCAACTGCATGTGAATTTTCATCTTTGGACTTATGATATTGTAACAATTGTACTTGATATTGCAGTTTCTTTATCTCTTCTTCCTAAATTACATATTTTGTACTGCTTTAGTGAGCTGCTCAGTTCCATTTGCAGTACTTAGTGTAGAAGGTTTGACTATAGGAATAACTGCAAGAGGCACTGCTTATAAAAAAACTTTAGATGTTTTGTTGTTTGTTCCTTTTCCTTTATCATTTTCTCCATTTCTAATTCCATCTGTTTTATTTGAGCATTTTGTTCCATAATCAACTTCATCATTTCTTCTTTCTGGGATTCAGTCTCTTCAATGTCCTTTCCCAGAGAATCTTATGTGGCTAGAATATTCAATTGCTTCCTTAATGCTGCTATGTCAACATTTTTATTTTTGATGATTTCTTCTGCTGCATTAACATTGGAATTTTCATATCCAACTTTGATCACCAGGTCTTCCAGAGTTTTGATTCTCGTGTCTTTAGAAAATGAAGAAACTTTATCTATTTTTAGTTGTGATTGGATATTAGTCAAAGAAACCTACAATTTTGACAAAATCATAGCAGTTGTTGGTTCTGTAGAGGTGGTTTTTTCACAGCTCTATCGTTCCTTTATTTAATTGTCAACCCGGGGTTCATCTTTTTATTTCAAGGGTGTCAACACGGTATGTGCGAGTTACCTAGTCTATTGATGCTTCTTGCTAATGCGAAGAAAATATTCGTAACACTGAAAGATGTTGTTCTTAAGAAAAATGCTGCTAATCTATAATTGAACAATTATGTTGAAGCAAAGTGGTTACTAAATTGAACTGAATATAAGTCTAGTAAAATCAGTAGAAATGGAAATAATGGAAACGAACTAGGCAAAACAAAGTCCTAATTAAGTTATTTCAAGAGAAAAGCTGAATGAACTTAGAGAATCCAAGATGTAGTAATTTAGCTGTGCAATTCTGAAACTACAGTACAACTAAGAAATGTGTGCAATTGTGTAATACAGAAACAACAACGTAATTCAAGCAATCTAAGTAACTATGCAATATGCAAAAATAAAGGACTAAACCATATGGCTAGTTGTGCAACTAAGAAAGAATAGCAGAAGTAAATCACTAATAAGACAATCAATATAACTTAGCTGTGAATTTCCTAACTCAAATAATTTTGCAATGGAATTCTCTGTAAAGACTAACTATTCATCAGTGATCTACCAATTACTCGCTGCGTTAGGTTATAAGGGAACGTGTAGTACCAAAAGTATCAACACTGGGTTAGTCCTCTTTTACTCAAAGGTTAATGGTCATAATCAACAAATAAACTAGACTTAACAAAACATATGCACATAATTGTATTTATCGCTAGGAACGCAACTATTAAGAGTCCTACAAGAAAAGATGTAGTTATATTATCAAAAGTATATGTTGCAACTGCATAATATTGACAAATATTGATTCTGCAAAGTTTCAGAACATAACATATGCGTAGAACTTCTAGAGGTTGGGCCTAGACCTACAGAAGCTATAGCACTACCGAAGCTTCAAGAGGGAAGTGCTTAGGATTCTAACTCATTCAGGAATGCTCTTCACAAAGAATTAAACAGGATGTCCTTGGGTTTCCCTATGAACTGTCTCTCCTTTATCCCAGTCTGTTCTTTTCCTTTTTAAAGGAAACTTCTTGAGAATGTATCTCAAACGACAACCAGCTGCGTGTGGCCGTTGTTTGAGTTTTTAAACTCAAAAACTGTTCAGTTGCCCTTTACTTGGTCGCCTGGAATCATTGATGACCTCGATACATGCATTCGTTGATTGGTCATCATCTATCCTGGACTTCGCATTCTTGGTTTCCTGCAGATAGGGACAAAAAGGAGTCAATTCCTTGTTATAAATCGTTCTTCATGTCCTTAGTCTAATTGTTCTTGTTTCTATGCTATTTCATCCCTTATTATTGATATGAAAGAATATTTCCTCAAATTTATAAGATAATTCAGAGTATTTAAAGGGGGAAATCGTACTTGAATCTGGGCCCAACATTACTCCCTTGCTTACCTTTTTGCATGTCCTCATGCAAACAAGTGATTAAGGTGTAACCGTGTTATGGAGTAGGTAGGGTAGGGTCTCTCCTAAGGCGTTCTAAATCCATGCTTTCGTTCTATCAGTGAAAAGGCAACACTGGTGGCTCCTTCCGGTAGTTCATAATCATGGTTATATTCTTTGGGGGAAGCCAAAGGAGTTGGTTCCGGTACCTGCAACCTAACTAGGCTAGTCCCATGCAACTGACTAGACTAGTGTATAGGTAAAATCTGGATGCAGCGGCCTTGAAGTTTCTATAGTTGAATGGCTCTCGTTTTTTTACATTATTCGTGGAGGCCATCCATCACTGTTTGGCTGCTGCCAAGGTCGATTCTCTGATATCTTCGAAATAATCTTGGGCTCCTGCTATGACATCCTTGTGGATGGGTCCGAGTTTAGTTTTCACACCCAGCTTCTTCATAAAGTTTTGATGCCGGATGATTGTATGTAATGGGTTTGTGGGTTCTCCTCGCACCCATAGCTCCAGGTTGTGCTCCCTTTTTTAAAAGATGCCATAGGCTTTGGCCCATCTAACTTGATTTTTTGCATATGATAGAAAAACTTGCAGCTGGATATCCCCTATGAAGGGGATCAGGTTACTATCGTTGTCAGTTTCCAAAATAAAATTGTGCATATAAAGCTCGCACAAGAGGTGCTGAATCTGCTCGTCCTGCTCATGGAAACATTGGAAAAATTCCCCTACTGATTTGAAAGAAATAGACTTTCCAGCCCTTAAAGCTTTGACTTTTAGCAGTAAGTACCATTCTGTTAAAAACAAGGCATAGTTAGTCGCAGGGGACCTACATGACAAGGCATCGTCATAAAGAGAGCAGATTGCGGCTCTCTGTTCTTTAGCTTGCTCCAATTTCTTCTGTGCCACTTTGGCCTTAGATTGTTCTTTCCTGAGTTGAGCAAATGTTTCTTCCTCCGTGCGGGAGAGGTCAGGGAGCTTCTTCTGTAGTGCCTGGTGCTCCTTCAATGGCACCACTTCTTTTCTACATTGTGCCAATTCATGGCATGTCTGCGCCAGCTCATTTTGCAGTCGATGCTTAGCAACCAGTTCCACCAAGTGAGCATAGCCTGGGACTTCCTCTGTCTGGGCGGATGCTTTAGTATGAATTGTTTTTTCTGTCTACGTTTCTGCCTCTGTGGTAGTGGTCAGGTTGGTTTGTGTTCCAACATTTGTGGCACTTGCTGGTTCAGTTTGGGTTCCAATGATGGCAGTCTCCACATTTGGCTTCCTTGCCATCTTTTCCTTCTTCAGTTGTCTCCTAAGGTTCCTTACCATATTTTTCAGCCTCTTACAGTTCTTCTTCAATTTCTTAATTTTCCTCACGTGTAACTCTTCTTCTTCTCCTTTTTCTGCTATTGGTATGGTGACAGAATTCTCCTTTTCTGGAGTTGGTTCTAGAATGGTTTTCTCGAATACTTATTTAGACTTGTTCTCAGCATGAGGGCTCTGGCTGAGGGATGCGGTGCTATGTTCAAGTTCAATTTCCATGGGTGTCCTCTGGTCCAAGAGGATGGTGTCACTGGAATCTTCTTGTGATTCTCGTCCCTCCCCTGCTTGTTCAGTGCTGTGAACTTCAAAATTGTAAATGGGAGACAGGGTTACCTCTTCTTGCAATTGTTCCTGATTGAATAACAAAGTGTTATGACCAGAATTACTAGGGGAGGCGACTTTGCCAACAAATTCTTCCTGTTCCTCTACTTCTGGCACATTTCTTGTTTCCAAATTTTATCTTGATTTCCCTAGGTCTCGGGCCATCTCTTCCTCCAGTTCTTGAATTGGTGCCTGAGGTGATTCGACCTCGTTCATAACGCTCGAGGCTCCCTGAACTTTTTTAGCCCTTTTTCACCTACTGGGTTCCGATGTTGTGGTTCGACTTCGTTTTCTTCTCGGGGTGTTCACCCTAGGGGGCTCAGCTTCAACATTTTCAGGGTGAATTCCCGGTTTTGGTATTTCTAGGTTGGTTTCTGGCTCTTGTACTTCTGGGTTAACAAAATCATGCCATGCTATCTGATTTTTATCTAGCTCATGGATGATAATTAACTTAATTAAGGCTTGGTGGCTCAACACTGCTTGGGGCCTCTTGGCTTTCCTTAACCGGCTAGCTGTATCATGCAAAACAGTGTTTAAAAATGCAGGAATATTGATTATAATTTTCTGCTTAAGCGCAGCTAGGAGTTTAAGGTGTCAGGGTTTTACTGCTTCTTGACGTCCTTGGCAGGTTATGAACCATTGGATGAACTCTGCCAGCTCCTGCCATGGCTGGTGTAAGGATGTGGGTGCAATTCCTTTGCCTTTCCATTGCAGTTGCTCCTCTGGATCTTGGTATAATGATACTGCTTCTCTGCCCATATTTCTCCTTGCGCTAGTATTCCTGATACTGCCGCTATTATTTCCTCTGTGACAGGTATCATTTGTCCCTTGACTCTGGTTTGTCCCTCGTGCAGGTTCCTCAGGAATTCCATTGCAACCTTTGTATTGTATCCTTGGAGTCTGTGTATGTATGTGAGCCATCCAACTCATTGAAGAACAACGGTTTCTTCGTCTGAGAGTGTGAAGTTTGGTGGCTCATTCCTGATCGGTCCTCCACCCATGTCTGAATGTTTCTCGTTTCTGGTTGGTCCTCCCTCTGGTCTTGTTTTTTCGTCCAAATGCTATGCATGTTTGAAAGGGGAACTGTAACTCTTAATTTCCATGCCCAAAATATAGTTTGCAGCACCAAGATCCTTCATGTCAAATTTGGAGAACAGTTGGGTCTTCAAATCTTGAATAATTTCTTTGTCATTTCCAATCAACAACATATCATCCACATATAGGACCAAATAAATAACACAGTCACCAATTAATTTAAAATAAACACAGTGATCCTCCTTGCTTCTAGTGAAGCCAAGTCCCCGTATATAAGTATCAAATTTCTGATACCACATCCTTGGTGACTGTTTTAACCCATAAAACGACTTCTTCAACCTGCATACCAGGTCTTTCTTACCCTTCACCATAAAGCCTTCAGGTTGCATCATATAATGCTCTTACAGATCTACATTGAAGAAATATTTATGTAGATCCATACATTATATCTCAAAAGATTTATCTGTGACAACGATGTCAAAAATAATCTAATAGAAGTAACTTTATGGGAAAATATCACCAAGTAATTCTGGCGCTTGCGGAATAACCTTTTTGCTACGATGGTAGCTGTATTCTCACACTTCTTCATCTTCTTTTCTTAGCTACTCCTATGGGCTTCCTTCGGCCCGACAACTCACGAGATCCCATGCCTCATTTTGTACAGGATACCACATTCCTTACTTGACCACTTAGCCTCCTTCCAGAGTTTTCCATCCTCTGAGTCTACTACCTCCCTGACAGTTCTGGGATCGTCATCAGTTATAGTTAAGGCAAAACCTGAACATAAAACAAATGGACTATACCTTTCTGGTTGCCTTCTTTCCCGAACTGATCTTCTCAAAGCTGGGGTTTGTGGCTCTTCCTCTTCTGAATCTTCTTCTATTGTAGAGTCTGATTCATCCTCCTTTAGCTCAAACTCTATCTTCTCAGGTTCCTTTGGTAGGAATTCATGTGTAACAACATCTTTCACCTCTCTACACACCACATCTTGGCTGTAGACAACCTTCTTTATTTCTGGATTCCAAAGCTTGTAACCCTTTAAACCATCCTTATACCCAATAAAGATGCACCTTTCAGATTTATTATCCAACTTGGTCCTTTTCTCCTTTGGAACATGTACATATGCATCACATCCAAATACCCTTAGATGTGAAAGAGAGGGTTTCTTACCAGTCCATACCTCATGTGGAGTATTATCCTCCAACGCTGATGAAGGTGATCTGTTAACTAAGTAACATGCAGTCTCCACTGCCTCTGCCCAGAATTCTTGTCCTAACCCGGTACCACTGAGCATGCTTCTTACCTTTTCCATCAGTGTTCTATTCATTCTTTCTGCAACTCCATTTTGCTGAGGTGTGTATGGAGTAGTCTTCTGCCATGCTATACCACACTTCTTACAGAACTCTTCAAATTCCTTCTTGCAGAACTCCCCACCATTATTTGTCCTCAACGCCTTTATCTTCTTCTCTGTCTGGTTTTCCACCAGAGCCTTAAATTCTTTAAATCTGTCAAAAGCTTCAGATTTCTTCCTCAAGAAATATATCCATGTATTCCTTGAGAAGTCATCTATGAATGAAACATAGTACACAGACTTTCCCAGTGATGGGACTGACACAGGCCCAAACACATCACTGTGCACAAGTTCTAATATCTTGTTTGCCCTCTTAGCACCAGAAGGAAAACTCACCCGATTCTGCTTCCCATATACATAATGTTCACAGAAATCGAAATCCAGAGAACAATTAGACATACCTTCTACCATACCATCTCTATGCAGTATCCGAAGGCCCTTCTCTCCAATATGTCCAAACCTTTGATGCCATAGCATGGTCTTTTCTCCAGAGACAGCTAGACTTTCCGTCCCACTTTCAGGAACCACAGAACTGTTACACCCATCAATAAGTGCTACCTTGTAGCTTGTACAGTGTTCCAGTCCGAACTCCCCACATTAATACCGGTGCTCCCTGAACCATCTTGCAGGCATCTTTCTCGAACACTGTTTTTACACCTGCATCATCCATCTTGCTTACAGAAATCAGATTTCTGGCCAATGCAGGAATATGCAGAACACCGGGAAGTGTTCTAATCCTTCCACCTTGCAGCTTCAGCTTGACCTTTCCACGTCCAATGATTCTGGCCTTCCTATCATCCCCTAGGAAGACATCACCACCATCATATTTCTCATACTCGCAGAACCACTCCTTATGGGGAGTGAAGTGAAAGGATGCACCTGAGTCAATCAACCATGACTCATGATCTACATGTGTATTTGAAGAAGAAGCCAAATACACATCTCCACCTTCAGCCAAGGTGGTTTTTGCCTCTGCAGAAGGAGCTTCATCAGATCCCTTTCCTTTCTCAGGAGCTTTAGATCTACATTCCTTTTTGTAGTGTCCTTCCTTTCCGCATTTCCAGCACACTTTTAAAAAATTTCTAGGAGATTTCGATCTCCCTCTAGATTTAGATCTCCCATTCGAAACCTTATTCTTGTTTCTATTCTGGGACCTTCCTCGTACAGATAAGGCATCTCCATTCTGACCCTCCATATTTCTCCGTCTCATTTCCTCCGACAGCAAGGCTGAGACAATGTCATCAAAAATCAAGGTAGTTGTATTGCTACCTATTTCAATAACCAGACTGTCCCACGAGTCTGGTAGAGAGCACAACAAACTGATGCACTTATCTTCATTTGAGATTTTAATATCAATAGATGATAGCTGACTTACCACAGTATTGAAGGCATTCAGATGCTCTGTCACCGAGTCTCCATCCTTCATCCTCAAGTTATACAGCTTTTTCCGCAGGAACAACTTATTCACCAGAGACTTAGATTGGTACAAAGTCCCAAGTTTTTCCCACAAAGTCTTTGCCGTAGCTTCCCCAGATACATTCAACAATACCGAATCTGATACACACAACCGTATTGTGCTCTTAGCCTTCCGATCCAGTTTCTTCCAGTCTTCATCTGACATTGTCGTTGGTTTAGTACCTGGATCTACCGCGATCCACTGATCTTTATCCACCAGCAGATCCTCCATCTTGAGCTTCCACAACTCAAAACTCTGACCATTAAATTTCTCGATCTCTATCTTTCCGCCACTCGCCATCTTCTTTCACCGCAAGAATCGATCTCGCAGATCTCCCACTGAACAGGGTCTACCTCAGGCCCGAACAAAAAACCCTCAGCAGCAAAGGCGTCCCTTTGAAGCCGAAACAACTCTGATTCCAAATGTAGGTTTTAACCCTGAACATAAATTATCTACACAAGAATCTTATAACAGAAAATAAACAATAGCGAGAGCATAAAACATAAAATAGATAAACACAGAGATTTTCCCCTGGATCCCAAATTGGGACGACCAACTTTATTTTTCATTACATTCCTTTTAGTGTTACAACACATATATATACATGCCAAAGCATACATAAACCCCAATCCATTAACCCTGGATTATAACATAACCGTAGTTCCCTTGACCGGATCTACAAAATACCAGGGGCCGAAAACCATCGTACCCCAAAACCATGTGCAAACTCATGCACAAAACATGGTGGGTCCGCATATGAGTGGGACCGCATACCAAAAACAATTTTCACTGGGGCGCTGCCCCAGACCCCAACAGGGGGGGCTGCTGCCCCCCCTGTGACCCCCCTGCTGCGCTCGGCGCAACGTATAGCTCGTGGGGCTAGTCGTGGAAAGAATATAATACATACCCAACAATGTCGTCAGACAATTATGAGGTGATGACGGAAGCGTGATGTAACTAGATTTTGATTGGATTATCATTCCCATTGTTCGAGATAGGTTTATCAAATATTCGTTAATGATTACTGGGATAAGTCATAATTAGCATTTATTCAAGTAAATAATGGTATGGGAACAAGGTGTATATAATGGTATTTACTTATAAAAACATTCCTTTATTCCTTTATTATATATATATATATAATTCTCGCCCCTTTTTCTTCTTTTTATTTTTTATTTTTAAGAGAGATCGCCATGCTGGTATGGTGCCCAGGTAGTCATGGTGCCATTCACCAGAGTTGTAGCAAAATGATAAGGCCGGCTCATGATGAGACCTCCTGTCCTTCGAATTTAGCAAGAAGGTCATGACCCTGGTGTGGTTGCCATAATGGGCGTGTCATTTGCTAGACTCTTATGAACATGGTAGGTTGGCTCATGATGAGACCCCCAATCCTCTCTTGAGATATATATTTTAGTAATGCAATCCATCCGGAGGTCACTACACTGGTGTGGTGGCCAGATGATAACAGTGCCATTCACTAGAATTAGAGTGAGGTGATCAAGCCGGCTCATGATGAGACCTCCTGTCCTTCTGGGAAGGTCATTACCCTGGTGTGGTGGCCATAATGGGCATGTCACCTACTCAGTTCTTATGATCATGGTAGGCTATCTCATAATGAGACCCCCTATCCTCTGTCAATATTTTGCATATCACACAATGATGATGGGGGCTTAGTAACTTCCTTAAGAATGAGGGATGATGGAAAAAGTAATGCCAATAATACCCTTTGTTCCATTTTGTTAAGTTGGATATTACTCAAATAATGTAAAAAGACGTATCGATATAAGGTTCGGATTTGTTTGATGCCCTATTTGAATTATGGGAATTGCTGCCTTAGTATTGATATATATGATGTGAGCTTCTTGATTAAGAGATATCATTGGACATCAAAATTAGAAGTGTTACCATTTTCATTCTCTCTTCCAAGTGCCATGACCTGCTCAAGGTCATTCAATTGTGGAAGAAAAAGATATTTGACAAGAGTTTCAAAAAAGTTTTAAGGGAAGAAAGAGCAGTTAGGATGTTCAAAGATGGAACAGCATGGCTAGGATTGCTTTCGAAGGCTGAAGGGACTGCTACTGTTCAGATATTGAACAGTGGTGTGAAATGGAAGGAAGGCTGTTCAATTCAGGTGGACCGCTGCTGTTCAAAGATTGGGCAGTAGTTGTTCTGAATTTGGACAGTAAAAACGAAATACGCTCATTGAAAAAAAATGTTTGGAGTTCCGCTGAACTGCTGCTGTTCGAATATTGAACAACAGCTCTTCAAGATTTGAACAACAAAACGAAAAACTCTAAAAAAACAGGTGTTGTTCGGGATTCCGTTGAACTGCTGCTGCGCACATATTGAACAACAGCTATTCGGAAACAACAAAACAAAAATAATCAAAGATTGAATGCAAAAGGAATATATATACAATTATGTACATAATTTACAATTGATGGTGCCAAATCTCTCATGTACCTAAGTTCGTGGGGTTGCCACCCCCTTGTGTTACAACTTGCATGGTGGGGTCTTCTCGTGCCTGCTAACAGAAGGATGATTTTGTGAGAGGTTTGTGATAGAGGCGTACTCGGTGTCCATTAACTCCAAATGTTGAGCCGTCTCCGTCGATTGTGGTCAAAGTGAGGGTGCCATTGTTATGTACTTCTTGAATTTCATATGGCCCAAGCCATCTTGTTTGCAATTTCCCTGGGATGTCTTGGAATCTGGAATCATACAATAGTGCCCAATATCCCTTTTGGAATACCTTCTTTTTTATAAGGTTATCGTGCCACTTAGCCCATTGTTGTTGGACAATCATAGTGCACTGCAAGGCAAGCAGTCGGATTTCGTCCAGCTCATTTATTTGTTGGAGCCTTTTGATTTGAGCATATGATAGGTCCAGTCCCACTTCTTAGGCTGTCCTAAGTGTTTTAATTTCAAATTCGATAAGGAAGATAGGTTCTCTTCCAAATACTAGCTGATATGGTGAGTGTCCAATGGTATTTCTCCAGGTTGTTCGATAGGCCCATAGAGCTTCCGGGAGTCTCGTGGCCCAGTCTCAGCGATGTGCTGCTACCGTCTTGGTGAGAATTGCTTCCAAGACTTTGTTGGTGCTCTCGACTTGCCCGTTCGCCTGTGGGTGGTAAGGAGACGTAATTATTTGTGTTACGTGGTGGTTTTTTAAAGTGGATAAGATTTTATTTCTTGTGAATTGCGCTCCTCCATCCGTTATTATTTCTTTGGGTAAGACATATCATACAAATAATTCAAAAAGGAACTTAATGACTGATTCTTTTGTGGCTCTTGGCAGAGCTATTGCTTCGACCCATTTTGTAACATAGTCCGTGGCAACTAGTATGTAAGCTTTTTGGTTTGAGGGTGGATTAAATGGGCCAACAAAGTCCAATGCCCATCGCTCAAAAGGTTCTACTACAAATTGTGATTGCAGCGGAATTTCATCTGTTTGGCCAGGACAACCCATCCTCTGGAAACTATCGCAGGATTTCACATACTTCTTTGCACCCTTGAAGATAGTAGGATATAAATAGCCCAATTGCAGTACTTTGTGTCCCATTCGTCGATGTGCGAAGTGGCCGCCACAGGGTTCATCGTGGTAGGTGCGAAGTATATCATAGATTTCATCTTGCCTTATGCATCTACGGATATGCATATCGACTCCAGTATGGAATAAATATCCCCCAATCCAGGAGAATCGTGCACTACGTTGTATAATTAGTTTTCGTTCTTTTGCTGATAAATGTTTAGGTAACTTCCCAACTGCTAGGTAGTTTTCCACATCCGCGTACCATGGAGTCTTGACTGCTACTGCAAACAGGTGTTCGTCAGGAAATTGGTCATCCACTGTTAATGTGTCATTTGTTTTTGGAACTCTTGATAGAAAGTCTGCCACCACATTTTCTTTGCCTAGACGATCTTTAATCATTATGTCAAATTCCTATAATAGTAGTAGCCAACGGGTTATTCTTCCATTTGTAATGGGTTTGTTTGCTAAATATATGATGGTAGAGTGATCAATATGTATAAAAAATTGATATCCAGTTATGTAATGCCTAAATTTATTAATTGCATAAATAGCAGCCAGGAATTCCTTCTTGGTTACGGTATAGTTGAGCTCAGCAGGAGTGAGATTTTTACTGATATAATAAATGGCATATGGTTTGCGGTCTTCTTCCTGTCCAAGGAATGCTCCAATTGCTGTATCAGATGCATCAGAGGAGATATGAAAAGGTAGTTTCCAGTCCGGACCACGAAGAATAGGTGTTGTAGAGACCAATTTTTTTAATTCTGTAAAAGCAGAGTCACATTTGTCAGTCCACCAAAATTCAACATTGCCAGTTAAAGCATACAAGGGTGTACTATTTGCACGAAATTTTTTATGAATCTATGATAATATCCTGCATAGTCTAAAAAGATGTGTACCTCTGTTTGTGTGCAAGGTGTGGCCAATAAAAGGATTACCTGTATTTTGGCTAGGTCTACCTGTATTCCTGTTGCAGAAATGTAATGACCCAGAATTACCCCTTTAGTCATCATCATATGAAATTTTTCGTTGCTCAGACATAGTCTAGTAGCAATGCATCATTCCAATACTTTGTCTAATGTTTCTAATGCTTGATCAAAATCTTCTCTATAGGGTGTAAAATCATCCATATAAATTTCGAGTCCCTCATTTATTAGATTGGAAAAAATTATAATTATGGCTCTTTGAAATGTTGCTGGGGCATTGCACAATCCAAATGGTAGAACTCCGTAGGAAAGAGTGCCTCATGAACAGGTAAAGGTTGTCTTGTCTTGATCTTCGGGGAAAATTTGTATCTGATTGTATCCATTGAATCCATCAAGAAAGGAGAAAAATCATTTTCCAGCTAATGTGTCCAAGACTTGGTCAATAAAGGGAAGGGGGAAATGATCTTTTTGAGTCGCTTTATTTAATTCCCTATAGTCTACACAGATCCTCCATTTCCCATTTTTTTAGGGACAACTACCAAAGGGGAGACCCATTTTCTGTCTGAGATAGCATAGATGAAATTGACATCCAGGAGCTCCTGGAGTTCTTATTTTACAACTTCTTTGAGATGGGGATTCAGTCTTCGTTGCAATTGTCTGACAGGGCGCATATCTTTATCGGTGTAGATATGATGGGTGCACAGTTGTGGGTCCAAGCCCTTCATATCTTTGTAATCCCATGCAAATGCACCTTGGTGCTTTCTGAGGATTTTTACAAGTTTCTGCCTTTGAATATCATCCAGGTTGCTGTTAATGTTCATAATCTTGCTTGGTTCAGTTTCAATTGGAATACTATTACAGACAGTGTCCATGGAATCAGGCTGGATCTCAAAATCTGTCACAGGAGTTTCTTGTCCTTCATGCCCGATGATGGTTTTCATCATTTGGCATTTCAAATTTTCAGGTCTGGGGGGCTGATTCATAATGTTAGTAATCATATCGTCTTCGGTTTGCTATTGAATTCGAGGGCCTCTACTAGTGTGAGGGGGGAATGGATATTGCGCTCCCAATATGTATCTGGGTGCTTGTGGATTTTGATTGTGGGTAGGCTTGGCTTGGCAGGGGGGTAAATAACAATGTTCTTTATAGAATTACCTCTGTTGATCATCATGCTACCAGTTCGGTAACTTATGTAGGCATCTGCTGTGGCCAGCCAAGGCCTTCCCAGAATCAATGGGTGGCCTTCCAGTCTATTTTTTGGATTAATTACCAGAAAATCAGTAGGGTATTCCCATGAGTCTACTGAGACCATGATATCCTGCACCACACCTTCAGTTCTAATAACAGATCTGTCAGCTAATTCTAGAAGTGTGGCTGTGGGTTCT
The DNA here is from genome assembly GCA_034641835.2 of Pinus albicaulis. Classification (NCBI taxonomy): domain Eukaryota; kingdom Viridiplantae; phylum Streptophyta; class Pinopsida; order Pinales; family Pinaceae; genus Pinus; species Pinus albicaulis. The sequence goes on from CM076579.1 coordinate 353,321,593, forward strand.
AGAATTGATATGCCTAACTTCTCACAAGGCCCTATAGTCAGGATGTTAATGGTTGCCCCGAGGTCAACTAGTGTATTTGGGAATGAATGTCCAACAATTTGTATAGTTACGATGGGGTTTCTTGGATCGTCATATTTCACGGGTAGTTCTTTTCCTAACAGTAAGTTAGATAAAGTTCCTACTACATGAACAGTAGGTGTAGTCATTGTTTTCCTATTTTTCTTATTTTTGTTGTACATTTTTCTTGCGGTGTGCTTGGTCATGATTTCCACTGCCGACGTTGATTTATTAAATAAACTGGTTCTGTTTCTTCCTTTGCTTCTTTGTAAATGGCTTTCAGTCTGGGAAGAGAAGGACATTGGTATGTAGCATGATCCTTAGTGCAAATGGCACATGTCTGAACCATGTCTAGAGTACATTCTCTTTGGCTGTGCTTCTTTCGACATTTTGGGCAAAATATGGTGAGGTTTTGCTTAGCTATAGATTTTTTTTTCTTATCCTACAAGATATCAAGTTGTGTGGCTAAAGTGCCCAAGATGTCAGTTTTAAAGTTTTCTAAAAGGTTTCCAATTCAGCCCTGGTTACATTGCTACTAGTTTGCTTAAGCTCACGCCCCATAGGTCTATTACGTGAGCTGCCCCTGTAACATCTGATACATAAGGATATAATTTCATCACACCCTTCCTGGGAAATATCTCATT